>JAWNOV010000094.1:0-471825 GCA_035045575.1 Drosophila falleni | reverse complement strand
ATTTTCAATTTTTATTACTTTAAGTTTTCTTTTTAAATGTTAGTTTAAAATTACTTGCTTTAATTTAATTTATAGGTTTTCACTGAACATTCCACTTACATGCTTTTTTATTTCCTTAGAATTTAAATCTTCAGTTGTAGCTTCTCGCTTCCTGTAGCTTCCTTCCTTGTAGCTTCCTGGGATTTGGTGGGTTGCTGGTAGATGTTGGTGTTGGTGGCGGGTGTTGTTTGTTGGATTTCTTTTATAACAGAGGCTGTTGAGCTTGTTATTCGTTGGTTATTCTAACAGAGGCTTTTTGGGCTTGTTAGTTGTTGTTTTGTTAACAGAGGCGTTTGGGCTTGTTAACGGCTGGTGTGATTATAACAGAGGCTTGTGGGCTTGTTATTTGTCGATTAATCTAACAGGGGCACGTGGGCTTGTTAGTTGTTGTTTTTTTTTTTTTGGGTTTAAGGATTCTTTTATCCTGTTGGGCGCCAGTTACGGAAAGGGTTTTATCGTCGTTATTGAGTCACTTAAAACACTTGTTGTTTATTATTGAACTTCCAAGTTTAATTGTCAAAAATGAACTAAAGCTAATTACAAAGTGCACTTATAACGAAAGCTAGCCCTAGTGCCCTAAATATGCTGAATCAGCGATCCCACGGTGTTCGCTGAAGTTCTGCAGAAGACGGGTCATTGCCCAAACTTCTGACGCTGCTGGCGCGGCTCACGTTGCACAAGTTGCGAACGCTGACCGATCAAGTCAATGACCCGTTGTTATGCAACCTGAGTCAGTCGTTTGACAACTCGTGTTAACTTGTACACACATAGCACTTAACAATTGTATGCAAATTTGAATATTAATATTTTGTCTGTTTTCCAGAGCCGTATGTAAAATTTCAATATGGTGATGCCATTTTTATAAATTATGTGTTTAAGCAAGCCGGTAACGAAGAGCGGAGCAAATCAAAACTGATAGCGGCAATATATAAAAACACGTATGTATGTGCGTTTATACAGGCCTATATAAAAACAATATTTCTGCCACTTCACGGCTGATTTATTGCGTCGATTTGTTTGATGCACTATACATGTAAATATTATATGTATTAATGTATATATACATATCTTATTGAATCACAATTGCTTAAGAGCACGATCTCTGCTGCTGATGAGTTGAAGACGCTGTTTGGATGCTGCATCAGTTGCATTAGCAACTTCAACGATGGATGCATGAAGAGTTTGGTTTATATGAGTGTGAATAGTCGACGAGCACAAATGCCAGATAATTTGATACCAAGTGATGTTGACTTTTTGACGATATAAAAAATGTATCCAGCTGATGCTGGGCTCCAAGCAGATCTGCCGCTCTTGCAAGAGAGTCGGACTTACAGGTTTCTGTCACTTAGAATATTCTTAGGCATACTTGACCAGTCGGTATAAAATTTAAGGAGAATTTAATAATAGGCATAAACAAGGGGGCGCCGGCCGCTGCCCGCTTCGCTCGCCTACCCCCGGATCGCTTCGCTCGCGGTTATGTATGAAAGGACTACAGTCGAGCCCACTCGACAGTTATATACTCGCTACCCATATCTTCGGAGTAAGGTTGAATGACCATTAATTACATACATAAATACTTAAACTAGTTGGACGGAGCTACAGTCGAGCATTTTCGACTGTCGAAGACCCCGTACTTACTATGGAAAAAGCTAAGACTACTCAAAATCCCAATATATTCTGCTCACTTCGAAAAAGTTAGTTGGTTACGATATCACATAAAACAAAAAAGTTTTTCATACTAAGACTTGATTTTCGACCGACCGGTCTTATATGATATAGTGGTCCGATTTGAACCAACTTTAGATGACTTCAATGAGTTTGGTTGCGATATCTAATTTTTCATACTAAAACTTGATTTTCGACCGATTGTTCCTATGGGCGCTATATAATATAGTGGTCCGATCCAAAAAAAGAAACAAACTTTATCTGCCTGCAATATAGAGGAATCTACGTACCAAATTTGGTGTCACTAGCTTTTAAATTGGTCTTATAATTTGGATATGCATTTTTATACCGGTTACTTAATAAATAAGTAAAAGGGTATATTGTGCTCGTTCGAATGTATGCAACAGGGAGAAGGAAGCATCTCCGACTCTATAAAATATATATATTCTTAGTCAGCATCAACAGCCGAGTCGATACAGCCATGTGTGTCTGTCCGTCCGTCCGTCCGTATGAACAAAAATATCTCAGAGACTATAAGAGATAGAGATACCAAACTTTCACTCACAGACTTCTATATACCCCACGCAGATGAAGTTTGCTTCAAATTGAAGTCACGCCCCCCCCCACCGCCCCCGCAAATAGCGAAAAGCCGTTCGCTCGTCTGTTTGAACAAAGGGATCTCAACGACTATAAGAGATAGCAAAACCAAATTTGACACACAGATTTCTATATACCTCACGCAGATCAAGTTGGTTTCAAATTTAAGCCACGCTCCCCTCCGCCCCCGCAAATCGCGAAAAACGACCACTCCCACAGTTATTAAGATAATACGTTTTTTGTGGATATTAGAGTTACAAGTTGCTATTATCTATTATCCTATAAAATCGCAGTAAGATCGGACAAGTAGAACAGCAGTATTAACGTGCCAAAGTTCTTGAAGTAAAATAAGCTTCTTAGAGTATGCAATAGTTTTATTATTATTAGACTTAACAAAAATGCATCAAATGCATCAAACATTCGGCTTGAATCGCAAATCGAGGCAACCCAAATGGTACTGATGAAAGGGTCTGACATCTCTTGAATCAGCTGTACCATGCCATACTCCACACTTTTATTCGAATCTCATTATTAGGAGGACGATGCAAATTGAGCAACAAGACATGCCCCAATGGGAATTCAGGACCTATAATAATAAATTTTAATTATAATAGTTAATTCTCAAAAAACATTTTTTATATAAAAGAATTTTCTTACAATACTTTTATATTTATTTAAATTAAGTAACTTGTATCCTATTGTCAGGATCTCGACTATAGCCTTTCCCACTTGTTTTTTTTTCGAGTTGTGGGCGTTAAAGGTGGCGTGGTCGAATTTTGAAACAAACTTGAATTGCTTGCAATATAGAAGAACCTACATACCAAGCTTAGTGTCTTTAGCTCTTATAGTCTCGGAGATCTAGGTGCTCATACAGACAGACAGACAGACGGACATTGCTATATCAACTCGGCTATTGACGTTGATCAAGAATATATATACTTTATAGGGTCTGCCACGCCTCCTTCTGCCTGACTTCGGCATGTATAACTAAAATTATATTATGTTATAATAACGTTAACATATCATGTAAACCTGCTGTGACCCCCATTCCTCCAGACTGTGCGTACCAAGCAAAATTTATTTGCTTAATATACTCGTTGTTTATATCCGATCGCAATGAAATTTTCAGCACACATCAGGACCATCCTGTGTGCCAAGTTTCAAGACTGTAGCTCTACAACTGCTCTTGTTATTCGATTTTATATAATTTACGTGGGCGGAAGTTGGCGTGCCCAAATTTTAAAATAATTTTAATATAGGTCAACACCCCTGGAGTATTGTCACCAAATTTGGTTTCTCTACCTTTTATAGTCTCGGAGATAAAGGTGTTCAAATCAGTGTTCCATAATTGTCACGGCTCTAGTATCCATTTTTTTTGTACCGAGCTAAAAATATGTGCCAATGAAGGCATTTAAACTGCAGTTTCTGCCATTTAAAAGCAAGCGGTCGTTATTTCAGCGGGTTTTTTATTAGTTAATTATTATTTTTTATTTATGATAGATCAGTAATTAGTACCTGCTAAATTACATGATACCTTCTAATACTACGTTTTTTACCGTTCATACGATGCAATTATTATCAGTTATCATCTATTAGAAAAAAATTTGAAATGTATTGTTGTTGGAAACTTCATGCTGAATGCAATAAGTAGCAACAAATTTATATAATACGCATATAACATTTTTTGTAAAAGAAAACTTCGATATTTGACGAATCTGTGAGTTTGGTTAAGAAATTGCAAAATCAAAAAAGGTTTTCATATTAAAGGTTAATTTGAAATCGACATTTATATGGCAGCTATATTATATAGTCATCCGATTTAGACCAAATTAGAACAGGGTGTAACATTTTGTAAAAGAGACACAAAATATGTCAGAATATGTCAAAAATTTTAATTCATTTTCATCCAATTGCTCCAATGGCAGCTATATAATATAGTTACCTGATACTCAACAAATTTGGTACCTCTGACAGCTATATGATATAGTCATCTGATTTTGACAAAAGTTGGTCAGGATGTAAAATATGTAAAAAAAACACAGTCTGTGAGTTTGGTTGAGATAAATTGAAAAACAAACAAGTAAGCGGTTACAGTCGAGCACGCTCGACAGTAGGATACCCTAAGCCCATGTACTCTTCAATAAAAGTTTATTTTCGACCAATTGTTCCTATGGCAGCTATATGATATATAAAGCCGATTAGAACCAAATCAGGTCAGAATGTACAAAACTAACCTTAATGCATATTCTATCAGCTTGGTTAAGATATCTCAAAAAACAAAAAACTTTTTCATACTAAAACTTCATTTTCGATGAATCGTTCCTATGGCAGCTATATGATATAGTAAACCGATTTTAACCAAATTTGGTCAGGATGTATAATACCAGCCCCGGTACATAATCTATTAGTTTGGTTTTGATATATCAACAAACACAAAACTTTTTCATGGTAAAACTTCATTTTCGATGTATCGTTCCTATGACAGCTATATGATATAGTGGTCCGATCCAAAAATAAAAACAAACTTGATCTGCGTATGGTATCCAGGAACCTACATACCAAGTTTGATGTCTCTAGCTTCTATGGTTTCTGAGATCGACGCGTTCAAACAGACGGACAGACAGACGAACAGACAGACGGACATGGCTCAATCGACTCGGCTGTTGATCCTGATCAAGAATATATATACTTTGTGGGGTCTGCCACGCCTCCTTCTGCCTGTTACATACATCCTGCCAAACGCATTATACCCTTTTTTGCCCATTTTGAATGGGCTCAGGGTATAAAAATCCTGGCTGCTGTGGGAAATGAACCCGCGCCCTGCACTTGGGTCTAACATCCATCCTCCGTACTACTTAGATACTGAACTCGCCAGCTGACCAAACATTGCTATATATTCATTAAATAAATGTATATCTTTGTTTTGTCAAATTGAATTTGAAACAAGTAAGCGGTTACAGTCGAGCACGCTCGACAGTAGGATATCCTGAGCCCAGATACTCTTCAATAAAAGTTTATTTTACACTAATTGTTCCTATGGCAGCTATATGATATATGAAGCCGATTTGAACTAAATCTGGTCAGAATGTACAAAACCAACATTAATGCATATTCTATCAGTTTGGTTAAGATATCTCAAAATACAAAATACTTTATCATACTAAAACTTCATTTTTAATGCATCGTTCCTATGGCAGCTATGTGATATAGTTATCCGATTTTAACCAAATTTGGTCAGGATATATAATACCAGCTCCGAAACATAATCTATCAGTTTGGTTCTGATATTCCAATAAACGCAAAACTTTTTCATACTAAATCTTCATTTTCGATGTATCATTCCTATGGCAGCTATATGATATAGTGAATACCAGCTCCGATACATAATCTAGTAGTTTGGTTCTGATATCTCAACAAACGCAAAACTTTTTCATACTAAATCTTCATTTTCGATGTATCGTTCCTATGGCAGCTATATGATATAGTGGTCCGATCCAAAAATAAAAACAAACTTGATCTGCGTATGGTATGCAGGAACCTACATACCAAGTTTGAAGTTTCTAGCTCTTATGGTTTCTGAGATCGACGCGTTCAAACAGACGGACAGACAGACGAACAGACAGACGGACATGGCTCAATCGACTCGGCTGTTGATCCTGATCAAGAATATATATACTTTGTGGGGTCTGCCACGCCTCCTTCTGTCTGTTACATACATCCTGCCAAACGCATTATACCCTTTTTTGCCCATTTTTAATGGGCTCAGGGTATAAAAAGCCATGACCAACCCGAAGCTTCTGCTTCTGAATCTAAAACACCGTCCTCTGCACCACTTTGCCCCTGAATACCGCGCTCGACCAAACCCTACTACATGTAAACGGAAAATACATGTGAACTTTGAACTCCATTTTGACGCACTTACAGGTAGATTTTGACCAAACGCACCCTTATCTCCCGATGATATTATCTTAAGAATATTTGGCCAAGTTTCAAGGTCGTACGTCAAACCGTCTGGGTGTACAATGCTAAGTCAGCCAGTGAGTCAGTTGGACAAAGAGATTTATATATAAAGACTAGGGGGCTCCACCCCCTTCTCGCTTCGCTTGCGCCCCCGGCTCGCTTCGATCGCAAATTTGATGCGTGAAAAAAAGGAGCACTTCTTATATTCTTCTTGAATAAACTTCCTTTACGCAAGACTTAATTACTGTACTATTTCAATAATTCGGACACTTGATAATTCGGACAACCCAATAATTCGGACACTCAATTTTTATCCACAAAAAAAATATTTTGTAACCCGGGCACCACAAAAATTTATTGATTTTGAAAACCGATCATATCAATAGTAGATGGCACAAAATAAAGCATTGCTGTTAAACGCTGGCTCGTCTACGTTCTGTGAGAATGCATTTTTGTGTTGAGAAAGGAACAGAGATAAATGAAAACAAAAAGATATTTTATCTGTGTGAGGCGACATTAGTCGTCTGGATGTCTGCTTGTTTTTTTTAGGTATTTACAGGTAAAAGGTAAAAAGAATTGAAATGAGACCGTGTTTTGTTTGACAACAATCTGCTTTTTATTTTGAACGTCTCTTTGGCGCCACACAACCCCATAGTTCTCATTTTAATGGAGGAAACAACAGCAACAATAAACAACAACGTTGGCGACACTAAGGGGCGCCAGTTTGACCCCTGTGTGTCGGCACCTTCTATTTTCTTCTATGTATAAAATTTACGACTTTCTGCTCTAGGTGTGCACTCCTATTGTCTCTATTAACAATGTTTGCATGAATAATTGAGAGTGAAGTTAATTATGAAATTACATTTCAGCATTACACTCATAAATATTGCTATCTTGTTCTGTCGCCTTTATTTTTCTATTGCTAAATTTGCAGATTTCACACAAAAAAACCTCAACCTGAGATTAACATCTGGTGACCAAATCATATTCCCAATATTTCTGATTTCCAATTTTGTGACGAACAAAATTAACCCTTTCGACCCCAACAGACACCAAACTTGGTGTGTAGGTTCCTCTATACTGCAGGCAGATCAAGTTTGTTTCAGTTTGTTTTAGGAAATTTGATTACATTAAAAAATTAATTTCTTAAAAATTATGCTAATATTATCAATTTCAACTATTACATCAATTGCATATTTACATATAGAATTTGTTAAAAAATTAAACATAACAAGGGGGATCCGCCATCTGCTCGCCTACTCCCGGCTCGCTTCGCTCGCGGTGGGGTTCGGCTACAGTCGGGCATGCTCGACAGTAGGACACCCTGAGCCCAGGTACTCTTTTCTAAAGGTGGATTTTTGACCAATTGTTTCAAAGGCAGCTATATGATATATTTAGCCAATTGGAACCAAATCTGGTCAGAATGTACAAAACCAACATTAATGCATATTCTATCAGTTTGGTTAGGATGTCTTAAAAACAAAAAACTTTATCAAACTAAAAATAGATTTTCTACCGATAGGTCCTATGATATATGATATATGATATAGTTGACCGGTTTGAAAAAACTTCAACCAGGATTGACAAAACCAAGTTAAATGCATATTCTATCAGTTTGGTTCTGATATCTCAACAAACAAAAAACTTTTCCACACTAAAACTTCATTTTCGATGTACCGTTCCTATGGCAGCTATATCATAACCGATCATAACCAAATTTGGTCAGGATGTATTTTACCAGCCCATATGCATATTCTATCAGTTTTGTTTTGATATCTCAACAAATAAAAAACTTTTTCATACTGAATCTTAATTTATTGATATATCGCTCCTATGGCAGCTGTAGTATATAGTGGTCCGTTCCAAAAATAAAAACATACTTGATCTACGTATGATATTCAGGAACCTACATACCAAATTTGAATGGCCAAATCGCGCTTTTTATACCCTGAGCCCATTAAAAATGGGCAAAAAAGGGTATAATGTGTTTGGCAGAATGTATGTAACAGGCAGAAGGGGGCGTGGCAGACCCCCAAAAGTATATATATTCTTGATCAGGATCAACAGCCGAGTCGATTGAACCATGTCCGTCTGTCTGTCCGTCTGTCCGTCCGTCCGTCCGTTCGTCCGTCCGGATGTTTGAACGCGTCGATCTCAGAAACCATGAGAGCTAGAGACTTCGAACTTGGTATGTAGGTTCCTGGATACCATAAGCAGATCATGTTTGTTTTTATTTTTGGATCGGTTAACTATATCATTTAGCTGTCATAGGAAAGGTACATCGAAAATGAAGTTTTAGTATTGAAAAGTTTTTTGTTTGTTGAGATATCAGAACCAAATTGATAGAATATACATCTAGGCTGGCAATATACATTCTAACCGAATTTGGTTCGAATCGGTCTAAAATATCATATAGCTGCCATGGGAACAATCGATCGAAAATCAACTTTCAGTACAGAGTACATGGGCACAGGGTATTTAACTGTCGAGCGTGCTCGACTGTAACCGCCCACTTGTTCTTGTTACCATATGGTAACTCTATTACCGACAGCAAACAGGTTTTTTCCAAACCTTTTATTCGCATTTCGGTTTTTTTTTGTTTACAAAATATGATTGTTCCTATGACAGCTATATGATACTGTGAACCGATTAGAACCAAATTTGGTTAGGATGTACAGACCTTATATGCATATTCTGTGAGTTTGATTGGGATATCTTAAAAAAACAAAAAAGTTTTTCAAACTTTAGGTGAATTGTACCCCGAATTACCCCTGAATTTTACTAAGACAGCTGTATGATGTAGTGCGCTGATTTAAACCAAATTTGGTCAGATATACCAAGAAGAATCCCCCCTGTTGGATTAAGCTTTGTTCATTAGACTTTTTTTCAAAATATTTGTATTTTGTTATACTAAGAAAACCTGTACTCTGTTGGTACTAGCGTTTTCATATGGTGGGACGAAGACAAATAATGTATTTTTCGGGATCAGCGACCTAAAATTTATCAGTCCTGAAAGTTTCATGAAGAAACTCAAAAAAAAAATTTGCTCAGGACTATTCGGGTTGTGGACCTTTGTACTTTTTTTAAGTGCGTGGTCTAAAAACCTGATTTCACCTATAAAAAAGTTAAAACGTAGTTAAGAGCCCCGAAAAGTACCTTATAGGATATATATGACACATCTTTAGATTTTTGCGAGATTTAGCGTTTTCCCTTACTGCTGTCCGCATTGCCAGCATCTTCAAGTTATTAAGTTATGACTGTTGACAAGGCTACCTTACCAAATCAAGTAACTGAATGTATTATCTTTATGTCTTCTCTAATTATTATCCGATCAAATTGAAATCAACAAGCATCACTGCGGACGGCAGTGCGAAAGGCGACTAACAATATATACAGCTAAGTTTGAAAATTTGCTGCGAATGTCCGATCAGATCGAGTGATATACCGATCGAAAGGTTTAGTCCTAACTTACAAAATGGCATACTGAATTTTTCTAACCTCGTTCATGAAATAATGGGGGGTAAGTGGAATGGAAAAATTTACGAAAAATTTTTTATTTTTAAAAAATTCTTATCAAAAATACGTGTCGATTGATACCTCGATGACCCAAATCCAACAACTGCACATTGGGCCCAATGGCCGTTTTTTTGGCATAAAGTCTAAAAACTATGTTAACGAGCCGAAACTTTGTATATATCAATAGTACAAATAGCTTAGAACATAGAAAAAAAAGTTGAAAATTTTGGCCACGCCTACCCTTACCGCCCATACAAGAACACATTGCGTATACGTATGGTAATTATAAAAATAGATAAATTTTAATTTCTCTTTATATGTAATGTAAGAAGCTAGTTAGATATTAAATTAAAGCTAGTTTTCTTAACATTTAAAAAAATATATATATAAAATATAAGAAAAACAACTTATAAAAATTGTGATTTTTCTAACTTAAGCCTACCTATAAGTTAAAAGTACCGCCAAGGCCGGATAAAGCCGGATAAAAGTTTCTTACCAAACGTTAATACACATATTCAACTTTAATTTAACATATATTTATAACATGTTGCGCAACCCTGCGCCAAATTAGTTATGGTCTACAAAAGACGAACACTTTGGTTAAGTTATTTCTGTTATTGGACATACAAATAACACACATTAATAACATTAAAACAATTATTAATAAGAAAATAAGTTTGGTTTTGCTATTCTACATTCCCTGGCCTTCAATTTCCATTTTAAATATTTACTTTTAGTCCAAGGGTTAAAAAGTTAGACGCACACAAAGTGAACAAATATTTTCCGCCAATTTCATAAAAACAGACCGCTCACTGAACAGCTGACTTTGAAAGTCGATAAAAATTTTAGGGCTTTAAAAAAATCGATATTTTTTATCGATTCTTTATATGTAGACTTTCTACTACAAATCTGTAACATTAGAAGTGATTTTCTTTTCAATGAATTTTTCGACTTTATGCCAAAAAAACGGCAATTGGGCCCAATGTGAACTGGTATAAACTGGATAAACAAATTTTTAAAATTTTAGTGCTCATCTCAAAATGATAATGAAAAGTCAATTTTTTTGTTTGTCGGTTTGTCTGTTTGTATCAAAGCAATAAAAAAGCTTAGATGTAATGTTGGGGTTTTTTTCATTTTTGAAAATCTAGAAATGTTTGTTCTACGACTTTTTCAATTTCCCGCTAGTTTATATATTTACAAATTTTATCTATCTCCCTGCTTTAATTATCTTAATATCCGTGATTGAATTTTAATCGGTGCATTTTAAATAATGACCGTTATAATGATTTTAAAAATGATCACTGCGGACGACAGTTCGCGCTAGTGACGAAAGCAGCACGAAAGGCGACTAGCAATATATACAGCTAATTTGGAAAATTTGCTATGACTGTCCGATCAAATCAAGCTATATACCGATCGAAGGGTTTAGTCCTAACTTACAAAATGACTTACTAAAACTTTTTTTTACTCACTTGGGTCTGAGATACGGGGGTGTACGTGGGAGGGGAAAAATTTGCCTTTTGGTACTTCTTATTAAATATACGCGTCGATTGATAACTTGATCACCCAAATCCGTTATCTAGTTCGAATAATAAATAAATTTGAAAATTTTAATGGACTTCTCAAAATCAAATGAAAAGTCAGTTTGCTTGTTTGTTTGTTTGTTTGTTTGTCTGTTTGTTTGTTTGTCTGTTTGTTTGTTTGTCTGTTTGTCTCAAAGCGCTAACAAAGTTGAGATGTAATGATGGGGATCTATTCCATTTCGAAAATCTTGACATGTTTGTTCTACGACTTTTTGAAAGAACCGCTATTTTAGCGGGAAAACGCTAAATCCCGCTAAAATTGGAACCTCAACAGTTTTCAAACCATAGAAGCTGATGATATGTTCTATATATCATTGGTAAGGTGTGTTTGAGAGCTTTAAGGCATACCTTTTAACTTATTTTCTTAAGTACTCAAGTAACATTTTACAGGTGAAAAAAAGATTTTTAGCTTCCATTTTGGAGATTTCTGACAAAACGGTTCTAACGATTTTTATTAAATTATAGTGTGTTGTAGTACGTAAAATTTTGCGTTTTTTGGTATATAAAACAAACTTTGGCTGAGGGGTTTGGAAAATATCACCTCTTAACTGAATGTATACATTTTTCTTTCAGTCGAAAATCACGTTTTAGTGGGAAAAACTTTTTTGTTTTATGAGATTTCTCAACCAAACTGATACAATATGCATTTAACTTGGTTTTATATAACCTGGCCAAAGTTGGTTGAAATCGGACTACTATATCATATAGCTGTTATGGGACCGATCGGGTCAAAATTAGGTTTTAGTATAAAAATCTATTTTGTTTTACGAGATATCGTAACCAAACTAATAGAATATGCATTTAAGTTAGACTTAGAGATCCTGAACAAAGTTGGTTCTAATCAAACCACTATATCATATAAATGTCATAGAACCAATAGGGCAAAGTCCAAGTCTTAGTATGAAAAAATTATACTCAGCTATTAATGCTGATCAAGAATACATGCAATTTATAGGATCTGCCACGCCTGCTTTTCCCTGTTACGCACATTGTTTAAAAAGAAACTTAATAAAACTCTGTAGTTTCCTAAAATACGGGTCAAAAAAGAGTGTCAAGAAACGCACCACAAACCATCTCCGGCTACACCTGTCATTCAGGTCACTCCCCCTTTGATTGGTGAAAGAGTCATTAACAAGAACTATATATACACACGCACACTTGCTTAGACCCGCACGTCATAGATTTGCAGTCGCGCCAACATAATTGATGAGTTTTGCTCGAAGGAAACCTTCAAAGCAAACCAGAATGTCCTATTTGTGTCCTGCGGTTAAGAAATAAACACACACAGGCCCACACAGAGGCCACAGTTTAATGTATGGGTTTTAGATGTCGGAAGATTGGCTTATTTTGTCGACAGTTTAAGTCTCCTGGGTATTTATTGAAGTTTACTCGAAATAACAAAACACTTAAGTTAGCATTAGGCCCAAAACATGTGGTTGATCAGTTGATAAATGAGTTACCCGCCTGAACAGGTCAGTATATTAGCATATCAAAAATATATAAATAGACATATAGTAGCAAAATAAAATTAAATAACTTTAAGCAAATAATATACGAATAGCAAATTATAAACAGAACTTTTGGGCTTGTTTCCAGAAATCCCTGATATAAGCATGGGATCATTTACTTTTGGTAAACGTTTCTTCACCTCGCAGGGATAAATCATTGCACGTTTCATGCTATCGCCAGCGAAGGATCTAAGCTGTTTGGCTGCCTCCAAGCCGCACAACATAGCACCCCTTGTATAGTAGCAGTCGAGAACATCGTTAAAAGTCTGACAAACTTTAGTCGCATTTCGCTTTTCATACCAATCCGCTGGTGCTTCGCATTCGATCATGTCTGTGCGTAGCTCTTTAAAGCAGTTGTGCGCATCATTCAGACTTGCGCAGCGTTTTTTATTGCTGCTTCCCTCGCTGCCGCCATCACAAACCTCCGCCTTATAATACATGAGACCATTCGCCAGCTTGCCATAAATGTTGTCGTCAGTCAATATACAGTTACTTGTGGCGCTGTGTATGTGCTCCAGGACATCGGCAATCTCATCGCACGACTCAGTCAGCAATGGCTGAGCCAGGAGGAGCACAATTCGTTCCGGACTGACCACATATAATCTTGCGAGCTGCATTACAACGGGATTATCATCGCACAGGTGAACGCTTGGAGAAATAGACTTCGAACCCTTGAGTTCATAGCCAGGTGGGCAAGTTGCCAAGCTACCTTTATTCGATTTTGAAGTTGGTCCTTTGCCGTATCCACTTGCCGGAGCTATGTTCACAGCTCCACTATGACGGCTGCTGTGCGATTCAAAGCCATAACGATGGAAGTACCATGGAAACCATATGGAATGAGTTGACTCTAACTGAAAGATTAATATCACCAGCAAAACCAATATATTTCCCCATTTGATTGACATCGCCAACAGTTTTCTAATTATAACTGACAAAAGAATTTTTATAAAGCACTTTTTACCAAGAGCACTTTGATCTACTCTTGAATTTTTTATCTCTCGTACTTAAAAAGTTCATGGAGTATGTCGGTTTTATCAACCTTTTGACTCTCATACCACCTACTACTCATTTTATGTGCAAATATCACTGCGGACGCCAGTCTGTTCCAGTTACGATAGCAGCACGAAGGGTACGGTACACGACTAGCAATATATACACGATAAGATCTAGATAAATACTGCAGCTATCTCGCTTGGTGTGTGACGAAGACAATCCGTTTAATTGTTGTACTTGTGCACATCTGCAAGCGGTGATTCTTTGCATTGAATAATTCATTCTGGAAGTGGATAAATTTTTCTTCTGCGCAGATTCAACTAAGTGTAAGTCAAAATGGTTAAAATTGCCTGTATTGACAGATAACATACAATGTGCAGTTTACAGACACCGATTATAATTATACCCTGAGGCCATTAAAAATGGGCAAAAAAGTGTATAATGTGTTAGGCAGAATGTATGTATATTCTTATTCAGGATCAGAAGCCGAGTCAATTGAGCCATATCCGTCTGTCTGTCTATCCGTCCGTCCGTCCTGATGTTTGAACGCGTCGATCTCAGAAACCAGCTAGAGACTTCAAACTTGGTATGTAGGTTCCTGGATACCATAGGCAGATCAAGTTTGTTTTTATTTTTGGATCGGACCACTATATACTATAGCTGCCATAGGAACAAAATATCGAAAATTAAGTTTTAGTATGAAAAAGTTTTTTATTTGTTCAGATATCAGAACTAAACTGATAGAATATGCATCTGGGCTGGTATTATAAATCCTGATCAAATTTGGTGAGAATCGGTTAAGTGTATCATATAGCTGCCATAGGAACGGTACATCAATAATAAAGTTTTAGTATTGAAAAGTTTTTTGTTTGTTAAGATATCAGAACCAAACTAATAGAATATGCATCTGGGCTGGTATTATACATCCTGACCAAGTTTGGTTACAATTGGTCGACTATATCATATAGCTGCCATAGGAACCAAAAATCAAAAATGAAGTTTTAGTATGAAAAAGTTTTTTGTTTTTTGAGATATCTTAATCAAACTGATAGAACTTGCATTAATGTTGGTTTTCTATATTCTGACTAGATTTGGTTCAAATCGGCTTCAAATATCATATAGCTGCCATAGGAACAATTGGTCGAAAATAAAGTTTTATTGAAGAGTACCTGGGCTAAGGGTATCCTACTGTCGAGCGTGCTCGACTGTAGCCGCCCACTTGCTTATATAAAAATCTAGGCTGCAAGCTACCAACATTTTGGTAAAGGTTCGGTTCGATGGTTTGGAAGATATTACTAGTTAACTGAATATATACATTTTTCTATCGGTCGAAAATCACGTGTTAGTAGGAAAAACTTTAGGGCTTTAAGAGATATCTCAACCAAACAAACATAATATGCATTTAACTTGGTTTCATATATCATAACCAAAGTTGGTTCAAATCTGACAACTATATCATATAGCTGTCGTAGGGCCGGTCGGGAAAAAATCCAAAACTAAGTATGATAAACTTTTTTTTTGATAGTAAGGTTGAGTATTTAATCATCTGTTATATATCTCTACCGAATTTGGTTCAAATAGGTTGACTTTTCAATATAGCTACCATATAAACGATCAGTCGAAAATTCAACTGTAGTATGAAAAACTTTTTTATTTTTTAAGTTAATTACCAAACTTACAAATAGTAAACGTCGTATCTTCTTTTACAACCTGTCAAAATTTGGTTTAAATCGAGGCACTATAACATATAGCTGCCAATCAGTCGCAAATCAACATTTGCGTGAAACTTTTTTTTTTTGTTTATATGCTAATAACTCAGCCGTCTCTCGATAGATTTTAATGAATAACTCCTTAAAACAAAAAAAAATTTTCATACAAAAACTAGATTTTTGACCGAATGTTCCTATGGCAGCTATATTATTTAGTCGACCGATTTGAACCGACTTTAGTCGTAATTTGTAAGACAATAACAAATACAAATGCTGAAATCTTGGTTAGGCTATCTCAAAAAAAAAACACAAAAAAAGGTCATACTAAAAGTCATGCTGATCCAGAAAAAAAATTAAAAAAAAAACATCGATACAGATAAAAAATATTTGATCTCGACGTTTTGCTATAGATTTATAGGAATGATATTTTAATCGAAACTTAACAAATTTTTTTTTCGAATTTTCCTTGAATTTAAAAGTAAACAAGTAAGCGGTTACAGTCGAGCACGCTCGACAGTAGGATACCCTGAGCCCAGGTACTTTTCAATAAAAGTTTATTTTCGACCAATTGTTCCTATGGCAGCCATAGATATATAGGGCCGATTTGAACCAAATCTGGTCAGAATGTACAAAACTAACATTAATGCATATTCTATCAGTTTGGTTAAGATATCTCAAAAAACAAAAAACTTTTTCATACTAATACTTCATTTTCGATGCATCGTTCCTATGGCAGCTATGTGATATAGTTATCCGATTTTAACCAAATTTGGTCAGAATGTATAATACCAGCTCCGAAACATAATCTACCAGTTTGGTTCTAATATCTCAACAAACGCAAAACTTTTTCATACTAAATCTTCATTTTCGATGTATCGTTCCTATGGCAGCTATATGATATAGTGAATACCAGCTCCGATACATAATCTAGTAGTTTGGTTTTGATATCTCAACAAACACAAAACTTTTTCATACTAAAGCTTCATTTTCGATGTATCGTTCCTATGGCAGCTATATGTTATAGTGGTCTGATCCAAAAATAAAAACAAACTTGATCTGCGCCCGGTATCCAGGAACCTACATACCAAGTTTGAAGTCTCTAGCTCTTGTGGTTTCTGAGATCGACGCGTTCAAACAGACAGACAGACAGACGGACAGACAGACGAACATGGCTTAATCGACTCGGCTGTTGATCCTGATCAAGAATATATATACTTTGTGGGGTCTGCCACGCCTCCTTCTGCCTGTTACATACATCCTGCCAAACGCATTATACCCTTTTTTGTCCATTTTTAATGGGCTCAGGGTATAATAAGGCTAAAAAGAAAGCTAAGCAAATAGCCGTTATTTTATTAATTGAAGAGTTGATAGCTCTAAATCTACTGGTTTAAATCTTAGACTGTGTTTGAACGAAATATAGATATATTCATTAGGTTTTAGAAAAAGTAAGCTTTTGAAAAGCTTTTTTATCATTCTCGTGTAATGGTGACAAATGTTGGCGCACCTCTAAAAAAAACCCCCTCTCTCTCTCCTCCCCCCTCCCCCCTCTCTCCCCCCCCCCTCCTCCCCCCTCTTTTCCCCCCCCCTCCTCCCCCTCCTCCTCTTCTCCTCCCCCCCCCCCCCCCCCCCCCCCCCCTCAATAATAAACAAGTAAGCGGTTACAGTCGAGCACGCTCGACAGTAGGATACCCTTAGCCCAGGTACTTTTCAATAAAAGTTTATTTTCGACCAATTGTTCCTATGGCAGCCATAGATATATAGGGCCGATTTGAACCAAATCTGGTCAGAATGTACAAAACTAACATTAATGCATATTCTATCAGTGTGGTTAAGATATCTCAAAAAACAAAAAACTTTTTCATACTAAAACTTCATTTTCGATGCATCGTTCCTATGGCAGCTATGTGATATAGTTATCCGATTTTAACCAAATTTGGTCAGAATGTATAATACCAGCTCCGAAACATAATCTACCAGTTTGGTTCTAATATCTCAACAAACGCAAAACTTTTTGATACTAAATCTTCATTTTCGATGTATCGTTCCTATGGAAGCTATATGATATAGTTAACCGATTTTAACCAAATTTGGTCAGGATGTATAATACCAGCTCCGATACATAATCTAGTAGTTTGGTTTTGATATCGCAACAAACACAAAACTTTTTCATACTAAAACTTCATTTTCGATGTATCGTTCCTATGGCAGCTATATGATATAGTGGTTCGATCCAAAAATAAAAACAAACTTGATCTGCGCCCGGTATCGAGGAACCTACATATCAAGTTTGAAGTCTCTAGCTCTTATGGTTTCTGTGATCGACGCGTTCAAACAGACGGACAGACGGACAGACAGACGGACATGGCTCAATCGACTCGACTGTTGATCCTGATCAAGAATATATATACTTTGTGGTGTCTGCCACGCTTCCTTCTGCCTGTTACATACATCCTGCCAAACGCATTATACCCTTTTTTGCCAATTTTTAATGGTCTCAGGGTATAAAAAAACCAGATTCTTAAAACTTTCTATAAAAAAATCTGCCATAGAAATAAAGGAAAATGGCCCCAAATCTATCCAAAAAAGTGGATTTCGTTCATTTAATTTTTGGGCTGTTGCCTAGTGTTATCGAACGATTGTTCCTATGGGTGCTATACCAGTAGGGATGTATAAGACTAACTTAAATGCATATTTTAATTAGTTTGGCTATACCTCATAAAACAAAAAAGCTTTTTATACTAAGACTTGAGTTTCGCCCGATCGGTCCTATGACAGCTAAATGATACAGTGGACCGATTTAAACGAACTTTAGACAGGATATATAAAGCCAAACTTTATGTATTTTTTAAAAGTTTGGTTACGATATCTCATAAAACACAAAAGTTTTTTATACTTAGACTTGATTTTTGCCCGATCGGTCCTATGACAGCGATATGATATAGTGGTCCGATTTGAACCAACTTTTGACAGGATATATAAAACCATGTTTTGTGTATATTCTATCAGTTTGGTTACAATATTTCATAAAACAAAAAAGGTCTTTATCTAAAACTTGATTTTCGACCGATCGGTCATATGACAGCTATATGCGAATTGACTCAACTTTGGTCAAAATATATTAAACCAAGTTACATGGAAATTCAATCAGTTTGGTTACGTTATCTGATAAAACAAAAAAGTTTTTCATACTAAGAATTGATTTTCTTCCGATCGTTCCTATGACAGCTATATGATATACTGGTCCGATTTGAACCAACTTTGGGCAGGATATATTAATCCAAAATATGTGATTATTGTATCAGTTTGGTCTTCAAACAAAAAAGTTATTTTAAATAAAACTTGATTTTCCGACTGTGCCTATGGACGATATATGATAAAGTGGTCCGGTCCAAAAAGAATCTAACTTGATGTGACTGCAATATAGTGGAATCTACATACCAAATTTGGTGTCACTAGCTTTTAAATTGTTCTTATAATTTGGATATGAAATTTTTTTTGTCGATTTGGGGGTGTTAGAGGGGGTGTGGCTTAATTTTTAAACAAAATTGATCTGCCTGCAGTATAGAGGAACCTACATACCAAGTTTGGTGTCTCTAGCTCTTATAGTCTCTGAGATCTAGGTGTTCATACAGACAGACGGACAGACAGACAGACGGACATTGCTATATAGACTCGGCAATCGATTCTGATCAAGAATAAATATACTTCATAGGGTCTGCCTCCTTCTGTCTGTTACGCACATGTTCTTTAAAACAAACCCAATAGACCCCTGTACTTTTTTTAATCAGTACTCATAAGTTGCTTAGTGCATGGCAAGCAGACAAGGACTATCCGACTGCTTACTACAAATTACTGCGACTGTAGATTTCGTTTCATACTTTTTTTTGGCGTCGCCAAAACTTCTTGTTAAACAGATTTTTATGGCACTTTTTATTTGCATTTCTTGTTCTTTCTAGCGATACTTTCCTTATGATTTTTTGTTATTCTTTTTTATGAGAAATTTACTTTGTCGCTCATTTTGATGTCGCGGCGTGGTGTGAAGCGCTTTATTATTTATCATTTCGTTTTATTTTGTCGCTGTAGAAAATGAAATATCCTAGCAAATAAAAAACATTCTGATTTCATGCTGTGACAATGTTTTACGCTTTTTATTTTGGAGACTCACATTGTTTTTTTTTTACACATATATATTTTATTTAACTCTGTTGTGTTCATTTCCGGCACGCAATGAAATAACAAGGTAAATTTGAAAAAAAGAGAAAAATGTAAACATCTCATACATAGTAGAGTAAGCTGAAAACTCTTACGAAACAGCCAGAGGTCTGTTAACATAATCCCTACATATTTTGCTGTATTTTATCATCATTAGAGAACTAAGTATCATTAATTCTTAGCTGCAGACAGCTGATTGTCTGGTCATTACAATTAAATGTATAGACCATAAATACAACAAGCACGCAGATATTGAATAAGACTCGAGAGAGAAAGAGAGAAATAGAAGAGAACTGTGTCCAATTCAGTGAATGGCAAATTTTGCCAGTAGGCTGCCGTATTGAAATATGTTTAATGAACTGTGTTAAATTTGTTGACTAATTGCGTGTGTCCTGCACTGAGGCTCGGGATTCTGGCTTAAACTAACACGAGTGTTGTATAAAAATAATTGGATTTCGCTTACTTAAAGGAAATTGCTATAGATGGATATAAATTAAAGTGTCACCTTTTTTTATATATTCGCTTAACGCATAATAAAATTATATATGAATAAATATAAAATTCTAGAGGGGACATTCAGCCTAACATAAACAGAACTACCAGCTTTCAAATAGTTGTGTGCTTCCATATACTCAAGTGTTTACAGTAAGTATTAATTGATTTATATCATAAGCTGCTTACTATGATTTACATATAATTTGATGCACTTAATAAGGAATTGAAAAATAAATTGTATAATTATACCCGTTATGTAAGCAAGGGAGCTCCTCCCCTGCTTGCTCTGTATGCGATGGATGACAGAGTAATCTCTGTGTTTTATTAAATTTTAGACTGATTATTCCTATTCGATATAGTATGCCGATTTAAACCAATGCATATTCCGCCAGATTGGTGTTCGTGTAGATATCTAAAAAGTCATAAAAGTTTTTTACATTAAAATATGATTTCCAACCGAGCATTCCTGTGATGTGGCGGCTATCTTATGACAGGGGTCTATATAATAATAAAAAAAGTGCGTCACAGGCAGAAGGATGCGTGACTGATTAAATGATCGGAAATCCAAACTTTTCTTGAAACTTCAGCACTTAACTAAGTGCTTATCGAGAAGTAAAGTATATTTAATCGCGAGAAAACAAAACGAGTAGGAAAGGCAATAGTCGAGATTCCGAATATAGGATAAACGTTACATATCACTGTGAACGGTAGTCCGCGCTGGCTTATCTTTGCTACCTCACCTGCTTCACAATAAGGGAGTGTAAGTGGGAGGGGAAAAATTAAAATGATTGCAGCTTATTTTGCCGTTTAGGTCTTTTGGTAAAATTTTTTATTTTTTAAAAATTTTTTTCAAAAATATACTTTGATTACCCAAATCCGACAACTAGTTGAAAATATAATTAAACTTGAAAATTTTTGGTGAGCTTCTCAAAATTAAATGAAAAGTGAGTTTGTCTATTTGTATCAAAGAAATAAAAATAAATGTATCTAATGATGGGGATTTATTCCTTTTTGAATATCTAGAAATGATTGTTTTGTATTTAAGGGAAAACGTTAATTTCCGCCAAAATTAAAACCTCAACAGTTTCCAAACCATAAAGGCTACTGATATGTTATATATAAATCGTTGAAACAATTTGATTGAGGGTTTTTAGCGTACCTTAAAACTTTTTTCTAAAGTACTCACGTAAAAAAAACCTCTGCACGAAGTAAAAGTCTAGTGACGAAAGCATAAGCCCTACAATTTCTGATATCCAATTTTGTGAAGAACAAACTTAAATTTAACATAAAAATTTTAAATAAAACTAGTCGAAAAGGCTATAGTCGAGATCCCGACCATAAGATACCCGTTACTTACCTTAATATATATAAAAGTACTTATAAGTTGTTTTGCTCTGAAAACTTTTATTCGTCATAACTGTCGCTTACTTGTCCGATCTTGATGAGATTCAGTGGGATAATAGATAGTTATAATAAATAACGTTTACTATCACAAAAAACGTACTATCTTAAAAATTGTGGGTGTGGTGGTTTTTCGCGATTTGCGGGGCGCAGGGGGTGTGGCTTAAATTTGAAATAAATAGGGGACTTGGAAGATATTACTAGTTAACTGAATATATACATTTTTCTATCGGTCGAAAATCATTGAGATATTTTTGAGATATCTCAACCAAACAAACACAATATGCATTTAACTTGGTTTCATATATCATAACCAAAGTTGGTTCAAATCTGACAACTATATCATATAGCTGTCATAGGACCGATCGGGAAAAAATCCAAGTCTTAGTATGAACAATTTTTTTTTTCATTGTAATTACGGAGTCTCCGACAGTAGAGTATGCTCGAGCAGGAAAAAAATCTAAATTTGGCATTCGGCACTGCGTAAAAAGTAATTTTTATCTACAAAGAAGCTCACCTTTTTTGCACTCAGTGCACAATAACAATTCTCGTTTTTTTATAAATTAATTTATATTTTTATTTAAAATTTGTATATTAAACTCAATTTTGCTCGTCACAAAATTTTATATCAGAACTTTTAGGGCTGGAAATTGCTTTCGTCACTAGACTCTTACCTCGTGTAGAGATTTTTTTGTGGGATATTATATAGCTGCCATAGGTGAGATCAATTTAGAATCAGCCTTTAGCATAAAAACTTCTGCTGTTTCTTAAAATATCCAATCCAATCCATCCAATCTCGCAGGCTAAGTATTTGATAATGTGTTATATATCTCTACCGAATCTGGTTCAAATCGGTTGACTTTTCAATATAGCTACCATAGGAACGATCAGTCGAAAATTCAACTGTAGTATGAAAAACTTTTTTATTTCTTAAGTTAATTACCAAACTTACAAATAGTAAACGTCGTATCTTCTTTTACAACCTGTCCAAATTTGGTTAAATCGAACCACTATAACATATAGCTGCCAATCAGTCGCAAATCAACATTTACGTAAAACTTTTTTTTTGCTTATATGCTAATAACTCAGCCGTCTCTCGATAGATTTTAATGAATAACTCCTTAAAACAAAAAAAAATTTTCATACAAAAACTAGATTTTTGACCGAATGTTCCTATGGCAGCTTTATTATTTAGTCGACCGATTTGAACCGACTTTAGTCATAATTTGTAAGACAATAACAAATACAAATGCTGAAATCTTGGTTAGGCTATCTCAAAAAAAAACACAAAAAAAGGTCATACTAAAAGTCATGCTGATCCAGAAAAAAAAAATTTTAAAAAAACATCGATACAGATAAAAAATATTTTATCTCGACGTTTTGCTATAAATTTTTAGGAATGATATTTTAATCGACGCGTAATTAACGCAGCTATATTAATAAAATCGAACCGAAAACTTCAAAATATTTTTTTCGAATTTTTCTTGAATTTTAAAGTAAAAAAAGCTAAAAAAAAAGCTAAGCAAAAAACCATAATTTTATTAATTTAAAAGTTGATAGCTCTAAATCTACTGGTTTAATTCTAAGACTGTGTTTGAACGAAATATAAATATATTCATTAGCTTTTAGAAAAAGTAAAGCTTTTGAAAAGCTTTACTTTTTGTTATTTTCGAGTAATAGTGGCAAATGTGGGCGCACCTCTAAAAAAAATAATAAAAAAAAACCAAAAAGACTTGATTTTCGACCGATCGGTCTTATGACAGCTTTACAATATAGGATTCCGATTTGAACCAACTTTGGTCAGAATATATATAACACCAAGTAAGATACATATTTTATCAGTTTGGTTATGATATCTTATAAAACAAAAAGGTTTTCATTCTGAGACTTGATTTTCGTCCGATCGGTCCCATTTAGGATATAGGTGTCCGACTTGAACCAACTTTAGTCAGGATATATCAAACCAAGTAGGACACATATTGTATAAGTTTGATTACGATAGCTAAAACTAACTTTGGACAGGATATATAAAGCCAAATTTTATGTATTTTCTAAAAGTTCAGTTACGATATCTCATAAAATAGAGTAGAGCGAACTAGAGCGAAGCGAGCAGGGGGCGAAGCCCCCTACTTTTCTTTATAATTAAAAATTATTTTTTTTTTAAATATAAAAGAAATTTAACAATGATAAAGTTACAATGTCAAAAGCAAAAGTAATTGCAAAATTTGCTGATATCCCACAAGAAAAACCTATACACGAGGTAAAAGTCTAGTGAAGAAAGCAATTTCCATCCCCAAAATTTCTGATATTCAAATTTGTGACGAACAAAATTGAGTTTAACATAATAATTTTAAATAAAAATATAAATTAATAAAAAAAAAAAATTGGCATTCGGCACTGCGCAAAAAGTAATTTTTATGTACAAAAAGCTCACCCAGAGCAAAATGCCAAATTTCGTTTTTTAGACCCCGTACTTAAAAAAAAGTACAGGGGTCTATTGGGTTTGTTTTACAGAATATGTGCGTAACAGGCAGAAGGAGGCGTGGCAGACCCCATAAAGTATATATTCTTGATCAGCATCAATAGTCGAGTCGATATAGCAATGTCCGTCTGTCTGTCTGTCCGTCTGTCTGTCTGTCCGTCTGTCTGTCTGTCTGTCTGTCTGTCTGTCTGTCTGTCTGTCCGTCTGTCTGTATGAACACCAAGATCTCAGATACTATAAAAGCTAGAGACACCAAACTTGGTGTGTAGGTTCCACTATACTGCAGGCAGATCAAGCCACGCCCCCTATATCGCCCACAAATTGGAAAAAAAAATTTCATATCGAAGTTAAAAGAGCAATTTAAAAGCTAGTGACACCAAATTTGGTGTATAGATTCCTCTATATTGCACGCAGGTTAAGTTTATTTCTATTTTGAATCGGACCACTATATCATACAGCGCCCATAGGAACAATCGGTCGAAGATTAAGCCTTAGTATGAAAACATTTTTGTTTTATGAGATATCGCAACCAAACTGATTGAAATTTAATTTTTTTTTTATTATAAGTTTTTTCCATAGTAAGTACGGGGTCTCCGACTGTCGAGTATGCTCGACTGTGGCACCGGCCCACTAGTTTTTTATAAATTTATATTTTTATTTATGTTAACAGTAGGCAACAGCCAAAAAACTACAACATCCAAACCTACTTTTTTGGAATAGATTTGGGGCCCTAAACGACTAAAAACATTTTTTTTTTTTTTAGAAAGATTTTTTTTTCTTAATTCTTTTAAGAGGTGCGCCCACCTTTGTCATCATTACTCGAGAATGCCAAAACAGATTTTCAACAGCTTTACTTTACTTTCTGAAAGCTAATGAATATATCTAAATTTCATTAATACAAAGTTTAAGAGACTTATCAATTATTGAATTTAGAAAATTATGATTTTTTTGACTGTTTTTACTTTAAATTTTGAGGAAAAGTAAAAAAAAAAATGTAAGACATTTTATTTTATATTTTATTTGCATAGCTGCATTATTTAGGCGTAGTTTAAGATGATGATATGATTCATTAACCCTCTAACGGGTAAGACCGTCTGTAGACGGTCATCCGTTTTTAAAATATAAATGGGAAACTGATAAATATTTCATTTCGAATATATTTATTATATATTAAGAATGGATTTTCTGACGATTAAAAAAATATATAATTATTTTCTGATGAACCGTTGTTTTACAGAATTTAGTTAGGCATTGAAATTGTGAAAAATACCAAAATTAGTTATGACTAAATAAGTTGCAATTTCAATCGCCAAAAAAATATATATTGACTAAGGCTATCTATTTGTGAATTAGACTGCTAGTAGGTAATATTATTCTCTTATGATTTGTAGAAAAATAAATACAAAAAAACAATTAGAAGTAGTCTTAAACAGCTAAAGACTGAGGACCGTCTGTAGACGGTCTTGTCGGTTTGAGCGGAAAAAATATGGCCGTTCGCTTGCATCTCAAAGGAATGTCGTACGCGACTTTAACGATAAGTTTTGTCATTTCTTGCTTCTAAAGTTATTTTTGAGTTGGTAATCACTAATATTACTATAAATATGCAATTTACTTAAATTTAGGTGTCTATTATTTATAAACTATTTTAATTTGTATGCAATTTTAAATGATCAATTGCTTGAGTTGATAGATTCGGTAGAAAAGATGATAAGTTTAGCAGTGATAAAAGTGATGGAACTCCGAATATGTTGTCGACAACATTTGATCTAGAATCCCATACTATTCCAAAACCATTAAAAAATTGGAAAATAATTGAAAATAATAATTCCGACGCATTTCTTCAAGATTTAAGCCTCTCATTCAATGCTTCCCAAGACGCTCAGGCAACACTTTCACCTAAAGTGTTGGTCCTATACCCATCGATCCATAAGAACTATCCTCATGAGCAACTGCATGCTTTAAGCCCTTCCAAAGCATTCGATCATCATTGTCCTTACTTGAACCAACTAGTCCCCAAATACAGCCTACTTCCCGCCCAGTTCTGCTCCAAGTTCATGGAGTTATCGAAAATTCGGTATTGTGGGAAGATAACAAGTGCGGATGGCTGGCATCTATGTATATATTTTTGAATAACACCACTCCTCAGAGCCAATTCCAATGAGGAAAGAACTAAAGCATTGCATTATGGCAGGATGCTGAAGCTATACATATATATAAATCAGTTGCCTGCAAATAAATGAGGAATACAATAATCACATTTAGGGGAGTGCCTTTAATGGACGGCCTTATGCGAAGTTACAATCCAAGGACGAAGATAAGAAACGTAAAGAAAGCTATTCTACTTTATGATGAGTGACTTTTCTATCATTTCGTGAACTTGAATACCACTAATGCAAACATATTAAACAGATTGGTTCTTGTATAGAAAGTTTCCGATTCAGGGTATGGGGCCGGAGAGCTGCTAAAGCATGCAGAGTTTCTAACAAAAATAGCTAAAGGACTTGTTTCCTTCAAGGAAATAGCACTACATGACTTAGTCGGCTTTGCAATCACTGGAAAAGAGCTGTTCATCTGACATCAGATAAAGATATGAAATAAAGATATGGATAAAAGGAAAAAATATGCATATATATTTAGTATTTTGTTAGAGGTTATTGCTCATTTTATACAAATCAGTCTCCCAAATCTTTTTTTTAAACAACCATTTCCAAAATAAGTATATTTTAAGACAGGGGTGCTCAGTGCCTATACACACCACGCACATTTGTTTTTGTTGTGCACATATCATATGGAAGAGTGTGAACTTACATATTAGTAGGCTCCTAGTGCCCATTGACAAATTACACAATCAATTTTTGACTTTTCGTTTTCCGTCCCTTTCGATCCCTTTAAAACAAAAACAATTTTACGCACTCGCTCTCTTTCTTTTTATTTTTTGACATGTCGCCGAGCTCAGCAACAACAATTTCATAGACTTTGTTGTTGCTTGAGTGACTCGTCGCTTATCCGAATGTAATTTGTTGTTGCCTTATTGTTTCATATACAATGAAAACAAAAAACTATATTTTGTTGGGAATCGTCTTACGCATCTATTCTATTCCCATTTTTTCATTTGTAAATTAATTTTTTTACTTGAGGAAACATGTTTCTGTTTTTTCCAGTGTACACATTTAAACAAAAACATGTAAGTTACATGTGTGCGTGCGATTTATTTTATTTGTATTGGTGCGGGCACATCCATATGGCAGCTTTGAGCACTCCTGTTTTAAGACATCTAGCTTAAAATATACCTGTAAATAGGGATTTTCCACATATTACATAGTAACGGTCAACTAAAGCAATTGTTCATTTATTCATATTTATTTATTCATAATAATTATTTAAATACAAGTAAATTGCGTATTGTTATAATTATATTAGTGATTACTAACTCAAAAAAAACTTTAGATGCAATAAAAAGCAAAAGATATCGCCAAAAGTCGCGTGCGATATTCCCTTGTGATGCAAGCGAACGGCCATTTTTTTTTCCGCTCAAACCGACAAGACTGTCTACAGACGGTCTTCAGTATTTTGCACCTGACGGTCGTTCCAGCCAACGAAAAATTATGGAATTTAAAACTTAAGCTTATTTAACCTATATCTGCTTATAAAATTAATATCAACTTGATTGAATGACTATTTCGATATTGCCTGTTAGAGTGTTAAAATCTATGGAGAGATGGCATAGTAACTAACATATAATCAATGAAAAAAGTTTTACGAAAAGGTTGACTTTCAACTGATCAGTTCCATGGAAGCTATACGTATAGTGGCCCGATTCCAACCAAATGTGGACAGGTTGTATAAATTGATGCGAGGTTTACGATACGAGATTCGTAATTTGTAAGTTTGGTACAAATAACTTAAAAAATAAAATACTTTTTCATACTTAAGGTTGCTTATCGACCGTTTGTATCGATCGTTCCTATGGCAACTATATGATATATTGGTCTGATTTTTACCAAATTAGTTAAGATGTAATGGGCGATTAAAGATACCCAATTTATCAGTTTAATTGAGATTTCTTCAAAAACGGAAGAGTTTTTCATACTAAAACTTGACTTTCTACCGATCGGCCCTGTGGTAGCTATATGATATAGTAAACCGATTTAAGCCAATTTCGGTAAGAATGCATACGACCATCTTAATTGCCTATTCTATCAGTTAATTAAAAATATCTCAAAAACCAAAAAAATCTTTCAACATAAAACTTAATTTTAGATCGATCGGTCCTATGGCAGCTATATTAAAAAGTCAACCGATATGAACCATATTCGGTAGGGATATAAAAAACTTTACCAGATACACAACCTAAGAGATTGGATGATATATCTTAAGAAACAGCAGAAGTTTTCATTCTAAAGGCTGATTCTAAACCGATCTCTCCTATGGTAGCTATATGATATAGTAGACTTATATGAACCAAATATAATATGTAAGATAACAACAAATTGATATTGTGTGAGATTCGTTAAGATATCTCAAAAATTACAAAAAACTTTCAAACAAAGGGCATACCGCTTCACAAGGAAGTCATCAAAGTCGACAAAAACATGCCTGGACACAAAATAATATTATATCGCCGTCTCTCTATAGATGATAATGAATCATATCTTAAACGACGCATAATAAATGCAGCTATGCAAATAAAATAAAAAATAATGTAATGTAATAAATTTCTTTCGACTTTTCCTTGAATTTTAAAGTAAAAAAAGTTGAAAAAAAGCAAATAATCTTACTTTTTTTATTTCAAAAGTTGATAGCTGTTAAACTACTGGTTTAAATCTAAAACTGATTATAAATGAATAATTGATATATTTATTGGCTTTCAAAAAAAGTAAAGCTTTGAAAATCGGTTTTGGCATTTTCGAGTAATGATGACAAATGTGGGCGAACCTTTAAAAATAAAAATGTAAAAAAAAAAAATTTTTTAATTATAAAAAAAAATTTCATCTTAGAAAAATAAATATTTTTCGTTTTTTAGGGCCCCATATCTATTAAAAAAAAATGGGTTTGGTAATAGCCAAAAAGTTCAAATCTGTTGCCCTGTGTAATTTACAGTTACTAGAAATAAACGATTTTTTAATTTGAAAAAAAAAAACAAAATAATCGTTTTTCACTGTCCCTGCCAATTCCTTTATTTGAACAACACGATATAAAACTCGTAGATTTTTTGCACGATTTTCTATTTTGATTGTCAAGTCGATCTCAAATTTTTTTGGCTGTTGCTCAGTGCTACCATCCACCATTGTGTGTACGAAATGTTAATTACATTTTCATTAAAATCAATAAAGTGTGAACACCCGGAAAAGCAAAAAGCAGGATAAGTGCACTTCATAGAACTGACGCCCAAAAAATAGCCAGTTCAGTACTCAAATGAACTCTTACAGCCAACCAGGTGCGGGTGCGTCGAAATGAAAACTAACGAAAGTGCAGGGGGAAAGCACGAGAAGTTGAATAAGGAAAGTAAGTTGATGGGTTGGCCAGTGCAAATGGAAATTAGATTGCCTCGGCTCCAGTTTGCAGACAAAACTTGATACAAGTTCACTCTTTTATTTTTTTTTGTATTAACTACTGCCCTTTGGGCCAAAAAAGGTGAACTTCTACTGCCAGCGTAACTAGTTCAAGTTGCTAACAGTAATTATTAATTTACCTAAAGAATTACGCAAGCTCGTCAAGTGCAGTTGATGGAGTTGTGCAGTGCAGGTGGCTGCGTAAACTTCCAACAGAGTGCAAGGAGCAACTAGCTAGTTAAGTGGTTGCCAAGTACTTGGCGGGAGCTAAAAGTAATAATATTATTGATAGATTAAAGTGCGCCAGTGTCTCTCAGCATCACAAGTGCAGTTATGTCTCTTAAGTCGAGGCATGCTCAAAGAAGTAGCTTTTGATTTTAGATATCTTTCGGCTAACGAAACGTTACTGAACAGAGAAATAAAGACCACATACGAACGAGTAAAACACAAAACACAGAATTCAGTTTGCTTTTAAAAACTATTTTAAGCCATTTGTCTACAAATTTCAAAAAGTTTCAAGTGGATTTTGTTATGATTTTTTTTAGTCTTTTTTACCGTTCATTCGTGCAAGATAAACTCTTCCCGTATACATCACCAGAAATACAACCTTAATTGCAAAAAGGGCTACCTTGCCTTACCTCAGACTCGGCTATAAGTCCTGTGTTGCCGGTCGCTCGGCTGCAGCTCAACAGCTTTGCTAAGGCATTAACACATTTTACTGCAGTTTTCCTTTTGCGTGTTTGTTTCATTCTTCTAATGTCTTCAATTCCATGCAAACTGACAAAATACAGAGGGCTTGAATCATATTAAATTGTTAGCTATAGATTTGGAGACATTTTTTGTGTTGTGCTTTTCTTGACAGAATGAAACAGGTGGGCACGTAACACCCGAGGAACTCGAAAGTAATAAACCGAGTAAACTCTCGCTCTTTCAATTCAATTTAAGTCAATTGAATCAATAAAACAAGGTTGAAAAAATTACGTTACTATATTTCAGCTATTAACTTTTCCGGTAAACACATACACACAATAAAGTCTAGGGACAAAATCATATTCTAGCTAGTTTAGCGGGAAAACGCTAAGACCCGCTAAAATTAAAGCCCCCACAGTTTCCAATCCATAAAAGCTACAGATACGACCTATACATCGTTAGAAAGGTTTTTTAGGCCTACCTTTAAACTTTTTTCTAAAGTTGTCAGGTAACATTTTACAGGTGAAAAATTGTTTTTAAGGTGTTTTTTTGTATATGATTCACACATTTTGGCTGAGGGGTTTTCAAGATATGACCTTTATATTACTGAATATATACATTTTTGCTCACTCGAACATTACCTTTTTTTACGAACAACTTTTTTTTTTGTTTGTTTGAGATATCTAACCAATCTGACAGTTAATTGGGCATTTAGCTGGAAAATCTGATCATCAATCATGATACCTCATTACTACTTTTTGTATTCAGCAGGAAATTTTCGACAATCAAAAATACCAAATTTTATAGATATCACAAATAATGTATCGTACAATAGTGTGATACATGATACTGATTACTAGTGATGTATAAATACTTCGAAAAATCGACAACTCGATTTTCACGGAAGCGGTTATCGAGTACTTCAAGTCGATTATTATTTTGACGATCTATCGTGTTGAATATGTAGATTTCCGTAAGAAAATCGACAACTCACAGGAGTTTGTTTATTTTAATTAATTTGCCAAATTAATGATCTACAATTGTAGCATTTCTTGAAATTAAGTACGTATTGAGAAGTTATGTGAATTAAAGCGCGCGGTAAAGGCTGTTACAATGTTGCCAACTCTTTAGAGTTCACAAAAGCTATATTAACAATTTCAAAAAAAATATAATCAGCTGGAAGTTTTTCAAAAAACAATAAAGATAAAAAAACATTCGTGTTTTTAATTGTTTTTATTATTTTTCCAGTTATGAAAGGCATTTGTCGATTTCAGCATGAGCATCATGTTTATTAGTTTCTTCCACTTAATTTTAAACACTTTACGTTTAAATCACTCAGATTTGCAGCTATGGTTGATCTGCAATGCCTGCAATTTTTAATTTAGATTGCCTTTATTTATTGAATCTTCTCAAAGGGAGACCTACAATGTATTTATCAAATCTTATATTTAAAGCTTAACTAACAGTCATGTTGACTTAATATAAACAACGGTGCCCCAAGGGTTTATTGCTGGAATAGAAGGTCGTTTCGTTTAAGGCGGGTTCGACTGCATCTGTAAATGATTCATTACGCAACCAGATTTTTATATACCCCACCTAGATCAAGTTTGTTTCAAATCATTTCGGCATCGTAGTGCGCTCGCAAATCAAAAATTGTAAAATTCGTTGTCAGTGATGGGAAAGAGTTGTTAAGATGGTAAAACAACATTTACTGATTTTATTGCAACAACTATCGATTACACTAGGCAACAGCCCAAAAGTTACAAGAACCAAACCAACTTTTTTGGATAGATTTGGGGCCAAAACCGACAAAAAAACATTTTTTTTTTTATTGTGAGATTTTTTTTTTAGAATTTTTCAAAAATCTGGCTTAAAAAAAGTACAGGGGTCTATTGGGTTTGTTTTACCGAATATGTGCGTAACAGGCAGAAGGAGGCGTGGCAGACCCCATAAAGTATATATATTCTTGATCAGCATCAATAGCCGAGTTGATATAGCAATGTCCGTCTGTCTGTCTGTCTGTCCGTCTGTCCGTCTGTCTGTCTGTATGAACACCTAGATCTCAGAGACTATAAGAGCTAGAGACACCAAACTTGGTATGTAGGTTCCTCTATACTGCAGGCAGATCAAGTTTGTTTCAAAATTCGGCCACGCCCCCTATATCGCCCACAAATCGAACAAAAAAATTTCATATTCCAATTATAAGAGCAATTTAAATGCTAGTGACACCAAATTTGGTATGTAGATTCCTATATATTGCAGGCAGGTTAAGTTTATTTCTTTTTTGAATCGGACCACTATATCATATAGCGCCCATAGGAACAATCGGTCGAAAATCAAGTATTGGTATGAAAAACTTTTTTGTTTTATGAGATATCGTAACCAAACTTATAGAATATAAATTAAACTTGGTTTTATATATTCTGTCCAAAGTTGGTTTAAATCGGACTACTATAACATATAGCTGTCATAGGATCGATCGGGCGAAAATCGAGTCTTAGTATGAAAAACTTTTTAGTTTTATTAGATATCGTAACCAAACTTAAAAAATATGCATTTAAGTAAGTCTTATAAATCCTTACTAAAGTTGGTTCAAGTCGGTCCACTATATCATATAGCTGTCATAGGACTGATCGGGCGAAAATCAAGACATAGTATGAACAACATTTTTGTTTTATGGGATATCGTAACCAAACTTATAGAATATGCATAAAACTTGGTTTTATATATCCTGTCCAAAGTTGGTTCTAATCGGACCACTATATCATAAAGCTCTCATAGAACCGATCGGGCGAAAGTTAAGTCTTAGTATGATTCATGAGACATCGTAATCCACCTGATAGAATATGCATTAAAGTTAACTAAATTATTTTTAATTTGTTTCCATTATAAGTTTTTTTCTTAGTAAGTACGGGGTCTCCGACTGTCGAGTATGCTCGACTGTAGCACCGGCCCACTAGTTTATATTACTTTTTTTCAGAGGTGCACCTAAATTTGTCATCATTACTCGAGAATGCCAAAGCCGATTTATCAAAACTTTAGTTTATCTGAAAGCTAATGAATATATCTATTTTTTATTTAGATTTAAACCAGTAGTTTAAGAGGTATCAATTTTTAAATTAAGAAAATGATGATTTTTTCTTAGCTTTTTTCATTTAAAAATTCGAGGAAAAGTCGAAACAATTTTTTTACATTTTATTATCTATTTTTCTTGCGTAGCTGCTGTAAATACGCGTTGTTTAAGATATGACTCATTAAAATCTATGGTGAGACGGCGATATGATACTATTTTGTGTCGAGGCATGTTTTCGTCGAGTTTTTTGACTTCATTGTGGTGCGGCATGACCTTTGGTATGAAAATTTTTTGTGTTTTTTAAAATATCCCAACCAAACTTACACAATATCAATTTATTCTTTTTTTACACATTATGACCAAATTTGTTTTAAATCCGTTAACTATATCATATAGCTGCCATAGGAACAATCGGTCGAAAATCAATCATTAGTATGAAAAGTTGTGTTATTTCTTGAGATATATCAACCAATCGCACAGGTTGTATATCTGGGAATGTGTTATATATCCCTACCAAATTTGGTTTAAGTCGGATCACTATTCAATATAGCTGCTATAGGAACGATCGGTTGAAAATTCACCTTTAGTATGAAAAACTTTTTTATTTTCTAAGATATTTTAACCAAACCCACACATTGTGTATTCTATGTTGTTCCTTATATCTTCACCAATTTAAGTTCGAATCTATCCACTATATCATATAGCTGCCATAGGCACGATCGGTCGATAAGGTCCCATGGCAGCTATATGATATAGTGGTCCGATCCAAAAATAAAAACAAACTTGATCTGCGTATGGTATCCAGGAACCTACATACCAAGTTTGAAGTCTCTAGCTTTTATAGTTTCGGAGATCGACGCGTTCAATCAGACGGACAGACAGGCAGACGGACAGACAGACGGACATGGCTCAATCGACTCGGCTGTTGATCCTGATCAAGAATATATATACTTTTTGGGGTCTGCCACGCCCCTTCTGCCTGTTACATACATTCGGTCACACACATTATACCCTTTTTTGACCATTTTTAATGGGGTCAGGGCATAAAGAAAGTCGAGAGAAAACACACTCAATTGTGTTTTCTGTCATTTAGGGAAATGTTCAAGCAATGACCACTCGATTCTAATTTTATTTCGGTCGGGTTTTTCCGAGACCGGTTTTTTGGGCTCAAACAAAATAGGGTCATTTGTGTATGAAATTGTGTACAATAAACTTCAAATTTTGTGAAGAAAAATAAAAATCTTAAAAATATCAAAAATAAAAATTATTAAATGATAAAATGAGCTGCGAAAATAATAAAAAAGTCAATGCCTTTTTTCAATTTGATAAAGGCACTAAGAAGTCCGTATGTAACGTGTGCGGCGTGAAGCTAGTTGAAAAGCACCTGACAAATCTTCGAAGGCACGTCATTGCCAAACACCATGAGCTTTTTGAAGATTTTCAAGTTTGTGTCGACCAAAATAAAATCGACCAAGATGAAAAGAATTTCAAATGAAACAAATGAGGAAAAAATTTTGTCTTCTTTAGTAAAAATTTTGACCAAGGACGAAAGACCATTTAAGCATTTGGATAGCGGGGGATTTCGTGAATTAATATGCCCAATCTTTCTCCAGCATCGGAGAAATCAAAAAAATTATTTATTGAAATTGAAAATTTCAATGTGGCAAATGGTCGCTTACCATTAAATAGTGATAAAAAATCAATTTTACCACACAATGAAATTAAAATCACCCCACTTGAGTGAGCTTGCTCAAATTGTTTTGGCCACACCACCAACTCAGGTGTCGGTTGAAAGATGCTTTTCAGCTCTAAGCTTTATTCTTTCCGAAAAAAGAAGCTCACTAAGCCCTGAAAATTTAAATACACTTTTAATTGTAAAACTTAACACATAATAAATTAATAAAAAAACATAAAAAAAAAAATTTATTGAAAAAGACCGTTTTTGATTCCCCTTTTTACGCTTTGCTCATCTGAAGACCCTTATTTCATGAGAGCCCGAAAACTTGTTCCTGATGGAGCTATCATGGCAAGACCCATTTGCGTGTTTGCTCAGTAAAAAATTCAAGACCGAGAGCTTGACTTAAACGAAAAAATGGATCTTGCTCAGAGAGTGACAGACCTTACCCAGTTTTTTTCTGTCATTTGTGTGAGGGGATTGCTTTAATAATTTCGGTCGACCTGTTCTTGGGAGCTCTGAAATAAAACAAAGAGAATTCCTTTTAAAAAAGTACCACTGTCAAAAATGTTTATTATAATTAATTAATTGTTTCAACAATAAAAACTTATAAAATAATTAGCTCGATACCAAAAAATGGGTACTATTAGATTTGCGGCAGAATATGGTACTTTTAGGAAATTGACCTATCGGAAGTTAATTTTAAAATTTGGCCACGCCCACGTCCGCCCCTGTTTTTTTAGGAAGATCAAATATTTCAGACTTCATTGACTTTTTAAGTGCTGAGTCTTTGCCATATTATCTGCATTAAAATTGATTTAAGGTCCCCCAAATTAATACCAATCTTGTTAACTTATATGAAAGCAAAATCATATTTGGAAATATTCGATCGATGATCGTAAGGGGTTCAAATTTATTTGAAGTTTGCTAAATTAACGATCTGCTTATGCTGATGTGACAATAATCTTAAAAATCTTTGTAAAATTCGTGGCATGCATTCGATAATGATGATGATTCTAAAAGTGAAATTCGAAATGATATGTTTATACCTTCATCTGCATCCACATATTAAAATTGCTTTCGTAATTTTCGATGTCTGATTAATTTAATTTTAGGTTAAGCCTCTCAACTTTTTTCCAAGTTCAAACGCTTTTTAATATATTTTAAAATTTCATATTTTCGGCGCCCCTAACATCCTAACGACCGGGCGGTATCGATTATTAGCTAATTAATATGTTCTTGTTCTACAAGTACTTTAGCTTCCCACTGTACCGCAATGGGCTGGGTCATAAATCATGGTAATAATTTGACTCCATTATCTGAGCTACTAGACTTATTTTCAAGCTCAAGTTCAGAAGGAAGTAATTGCGAGTTGCTGAGTGCTGAGAACTCTTCGTAAATTACAATCACTTACAGCAGTTTTAGCAGACATTATGCAGCCATTTAGGACTTCCGTCCAATTTACATGCTATTTAAATTATGTTAGCAGCTAGAACCTAGCTACCCGACCAATATGGAGCATCTTTATCAAAATGCTTTGGTTGCCCTTCGTCCTGGAGCTGGCCTTCTACTGAGTTGCTGCCACTATTTGGAGTCCTTTCTATAAAAACTTGTAGCAGCTGTTACCGCAGCTACTTTGTAAAAACTTTTGTATAGAATGGAGTCAGCCGTGACGGTAGAACGTCAGCTGGTTTTTCCTGGTCCTGGTGTTGGTCTTGACTTAGCAGTTTTGGCTGAAACTGCATGAAATTTCGCCAATATAATATTAAAGAGCAGGGCATGGCAAGTGGCTTCCTGTCCTTTCCTATCCTATAGCGCTATCTGTATGTAAGCTTTGCAATAAAAATGAATTAATATGCTATGAAGGAGCAAGACTCGTTCTACTTGTTGGTCTTACTGCTCACATTCTGACAGACGCCTCAGGGCGCGCAAATTGTTGCAACAAAGTGGAAAGTGGAAGCATCGCTTTAGCCAGCAACTGGTGTCAGTTATTGTTGGGATAGCTCAGGTACGAGCCAAGTATAAACTACAGACAGTACGCAGTTTATCCCTTGCATTGCCACACCCACTTGCTGGAAACTGCCTGCTGCATTTAATAGCAATTTGTAGTCCTGGGCGGCAGCTTCATGCAAATTTGTGGCTTATAGTTTATCAAGCCCAGCTAACCTACCACTGACCCAACTTCAGGCATGCCAAATGCGTAAGTTTGCATAAATTGTGTAGGTGCAAAGAAAGACAGAGGGGCAGCATTGTTGCCTTTGTTGCGGCTTTTATAGCTTTTAAGTTGCGCAGCGCGTCATGCAGTATTTTTTTTGGGTTAAGTGAAATTAAGTTGCTTAAGGAGAGCGTCACAAAAGCTCAAAAGAGAAAATTTAAGCTTTTATCGCTAGAGCTAGACCTAGTCAAACACTTATTCAAGAACACTGATAGAAAAACGAAAAGTAAAAATAAATCCAAACGCATTTGATTTTTTCAGTTAAAAGTCTAGTTACAAAAGAATTTCCGTATCCCAAAATTTCTGATTTTCTAACTCAAAAAATACAATGCTCTTGATTCGATGGTAAACGAGAAATAATTTTGATGTTTCATAATTTTCTCCTAGTCCTATTTTACGTTAACGCGGCAGAAACGGGGCGAATTTCCCACTCACGCTCTGCCATAAACTGTCTTACAACTTACCTAAATAATCAGGTGTGTTTCAGAATTATTTAGAGGTTTTGAAGAGAAATGTTTTTGAAAACAAACGTTCAAAATGTTGGTGTTCCTGAAATGTTAGAAATCTTCAAAAAAATAACATAATTACGAGGTAAAAGTCTAGTGTCGAAAGCGAATTCATGCCTCAACATATCCAATTTTGTGACGAAAAACACTCAATTTAATATGTCGGAGATGGCATAATTCATATTGCGCGGCCTACTTTGCTGGTGATAACAAGTATTTTGAGTCTTACTAGTGTTGGACAGAATTAACATTGCTAGATGTTGACAGCAGAAGCTGTCATCGAGTGAGGCTCTGGTGTGAGTGTCAAATCCAATAACTCTGACAAATATATAAATTTAGAACAAAACAATTTTGAAAGGCCATAGTCGAGAACATAGGATCCTCGTTTCTTATTTCAATGTATTTAAAAATGCTTTATTGAAATTATTTGTAATACTTTGAACATATTAAATCGCCTTAGCTGCCGTTCTACTTGTCCGATCTTGATGCGATTCAGTGGGATAATAGATAATACTAATAGATAAAATTAATTGCCAAAAAAAAAACGTGTTGGAGACGTGGCTTAAATTTTAAACAAACTTGACCTGCCTGGGGTAAAGAGAAATCTGTTTGCCAAATTTGGTTGCTCTATCTTTTATTATCTCTGAGATTCTCTTGTTCATACGGACAGACAGACGGACAGATACACATGTCTTTATCGACTCGGCTGTTGATGCTGATCAAGATGCCTCCTTCTCTCTGTTACATACATTTCAACGAACACAATATACCCATTTACTTATTTTTTAAGTAATGGGCTTAAATATATATAAATTTAAAAAAATTACATTCTGTTTTACATTGTCTTAAATTTATATATTAAATTGTATATTGTTCGTCACAAAATTTCGTCACTTGACTTTTAAGAAAGAAAGAAGTTTTTTTGAAAGATATCTGAAATTTTAGACCTTTATATGCTTCTGTCATTGATACTTTGAAAAAAGGTTATTAATAAGCTTACTCCAAATTTAAAAATCAATTCACAATTACATTAAAGCCGGACACCCTGTGATCAGGCAGTTAGAAGCCGTTCGACACGCCGCTGATTTGAGGCATTACATTTATGGCTGATTGTTCCAATGACAGCTATATTGCATAAGACTACCTTTAATGCATATTCTGTCAGATTAAGATATCTAAAAAAATAAAAATGTTTGTCGTACTATATCTTGATTTTTGACCAATTGTAACCATGTTAGCTGTAAGATAGTGTGATCCAATTTGAGCAATATTTGTTTAAGATGTATACAACTGACTTAAATGCATTATAGTCAAGAGTGGTTAAGATATCTCAAAAAACAAAAAAAAGTTTTTCATACTATAACGTGATTTTTTTGCCGATCGTTCTTATGGAAGCAATATGATATAGTAAACCGATTTGAACCAAATTAGGTCAGGATGTTTAAGAACAACTTAAATGCATTATCTTTCAGATTGGTTAAGATATCTTTTTAAAACAATTTTTAAAACAAAAAAGTTGTTCATTCTCTGACTTGATCATATACCAAATATACAAAAATCGTCAAAATGTTAGCTAAAAAACCTTATTTCACCTGTAAAATGTTATATCGTATGAGTACTTAGAGAGAAGTTTAAAGGAACACCTTGAAGTCCTTAAAAATACCACTCCAGCAATTTCAATTTTAGCGGGACTTAGCGTTTTCCCGATAAGCTAGCGGTTTTTTCAAAAAGTCATAGAATAAACATTTCTATATTTTCGAAAAGGAATAAATCCCTATCATTACATCTAATCCTTTTTAGAGCTTTGATAGCAACTAAAATTTTTAAATTTAATTATCTTTTGAACTAATTGTCGGACTTGGGTGAGCGAGAAATCAATCGACGCGTATTTTAGAAAAGAATTTTTTAAAAATAATGAATAACACTAGGCAACAGCCCGAAAGTTACAAGAACCAAACCAACTTTTTTGGATACACTTGGGACCAAAATCAACGAAAAACATTTTTAGACCCCGTACTTAAAAAAAGTACAGGGGTCTATTGGGTTTGTTTTACCGAATATGTGCGTAACAGGCAGAAGGAGGCGTGGCAGACCTCATAAAGTATATATATTCTTGATCAGCATCAATAGCCGAGTTGATATAGCAATGTCCGTCTGTCTGTCTGTCCGTCTGTCTGTCTGTATGAACACCTAGATCTCAGAGACTATAAGAGCTAGAGACACTAAACTTGGTATGTAGGTTCCTCTATACTGCAGGCAGATCAAGTTTGTTTCAAAATTCGGCCACGCCCCCTATATCGCCCACAAATCGAACAAAAAAATTTCATATCCCAATTATAAGAGCAATTTAAAAGTTAGTGACACCAAATTTGTTATGTAGATTCCTCTATATTGCAGGCAGGTTAAGTTTGTTTCTTTTTTGAATCGGACCACTATATCATATAGCGCCCATAGGAACAATCGGTCGAAAATCAAGTATTGGTATAAAAAACTTTTTTGTTTTATGAGATATCGTAACCAAACTTATAGAATATAAATTAAACTTGGTTTTATATATTCTGTCCAAAGTTGGTTTAAATCGGACTACTATAACATATAGCTGTCATAGGATCGATCGGGCGAAAATCGAGTCTTAGTATGAAAAACTTTTTAGTTTTATTAGATATCGTAACCAAACTTAAAAAATATGCATTTAAGTAAGTCTTATAAATCCTTACTAAAGTTGGTTCAAATCGGTCCACTATATCATATAGCTGTCATAGGACTGATCGGGCGAAAATCAAGCCATAGTATGAACAACTTTTTTGTTTTATGGGATATCGTAACCAAACTTATAGAATATGCATAAAACTTGGTTTTATATATCCTGTCCAAAGTTGGTTCTAATCGGACCACTATATCATAAAGCTCTCATAGAACCGATCGGGCGAAAGTTAAGTCTTAGTATGATTCATGAGACATCGTAATCCACCTGATAGAATATGCATTAAAGTTAACTAAATTATTTTTAATTTTTTTCCGTTATAAGTTTTTTTCTTAGTAAGTACGGGGTCTCCGACTGTCGAGTATGCTCGACTGTAGCACCGGCCCACTAGTTTTTTTTTAGTTTTTTTTTTACCAGATTTTTTAAAAATCTGGTTTTTTTGATTCCTTTTTTCAGAGGTGCACCCACATTTGACATCATTACTCGAGAATGCCAAAACCGACTTATCAAAGCTTTACTTTATCTAAAAGCTAATGGATATATCTATATTTCATTTATACACAGTCTTAGATTTAAACCAGTAGTTTAAGAGATATCTATTTTTGATCAATCAACGCATAATTAATGCAGCTATGCGAATAAAATAGATAATAAAATGTAATAAATTTTTTTCGACTTTTCCTCGAATTTTAAGTGAAAAAAAAGCAAAAAAAAATCAACATTTTCTTAATTAAAGAATTTATATCTTTTATACTACTGAATTAAATCTTTACCTTTGTAAACCCAACGGCCCCATTAACTGCAAACATTTAAATTTAGTTATTTTTAAGACTTTCGATCGGTATATAACTCAATCGGATCGCACAGTCGTAACAAATTTTCCATATTAGCTGTATATATTGCTAGTCGCCTTTTTAAATTAACAGAAGAAATGTATATTAAGATCACATTTGGCTCATTTGGTCACATTTGAATGTGGCTCACTTTTGGCTTTCCACGACCAAATGTGCAACTGTCAAAGCATTTGTCATTCGCTCGAAATAAATCTGCTGTTCGATTTCTGTGCAAAAATTATAAAAAGTTAAAGTAATGAACATTCTCATTTTTATTTTGCAATTATAATTCGTGCAATTTTTTTAATGAAAAAAAAAACAGCTGGTTAAAGTGATAATTGCGATAAGCATCGCGTGTTCGATGAAAAATACTGAAATTCGTAGGGGCGTATGAAAAAAAATGATCATCCGGAATTTGTACTGAAATGAAGTCCACATTCGGGCCAGATGATGAAAATGGCGTCGAATGAGCCAAATGTGCTGTCGTGGAAATAGGCTATTACATGTCTAACATAAAGTTTACTATTTAAATATAACATTATTGTTACATGTATAGCTAAAATTATATTATGTTATTATAACATTAACATAACATGTGTACCTGCTGTTACCCCCACCCCTTCAGACTATGCGAACCACGGCGTGCAAAGCCAAATTTATTTGCTTATATTCGTTGTTTTTTTTTTCGATCGCAATTAAATTTTCAGCAATTTTCGATTGCAGGAAAAACCTTCCCCAATCCTGTGTGCTAAGTCTCAAGACTGTAGCTCCAAAATTGCTTTTCTTATTCGATGTTATATAATTTACGTTGGCGGAAGTAGGCGTGGCGAAATGTTAAAATAATTTTGATGTAGGTCAACACCCTCGAAGAATTATCACCAAATTTGGTTGATTTAACTTTTATAGTCTCGGAGATAAAGGTGTTCAAGTTGTCACGAATCTAATCGGCTCACGTACCCATTTTTTGTTGGGTACCGAGCTAACAAGTACCCATTTAAATTGTATATTAAAAATATTTAAATTTTATAATAATTTTTTTTTAGGTGCCTACACTCTAAAACTACTTTATCCATATTTAACGTTAAATCAAAGAGGATCTTTCTCTCGGTAGAGGTGTTCATACAGACGTCAGGACAGACGGACATTGGTAAAACGACTCGAATATTGTTTTTAATCATGAATACGTATTCTATATAGGGTCCTGCACGGTTTATTTAGCTTGAGTCGCTCACTTTTTTAAGCATTATTAATAGAGACCCTTACTTTTTTTTAAGAATGTGGTCATATACCAAAGAAAATTTTTTTTTTCATATGTATCAAATAAAATGGATTTGTTTTATGTGATTTTCTGACCGTCGCCAAATGTTATTTTTATCTTTTAAAAGGAACAGATAGTAAAAGAAGTAAAAGTTCACTGCCTTATGCAATTTTGAGGCTTGAACTAATATTAAAGTCAGTGTTGAAGTGAAAGCGGAAAGTGATCGGATTGAACCTAGCAATGGCGGATTGCGAAGAGCGAAGAAATGAAAGCAAACTTAGAAGCTCGAACAGAAATACTTATAAATGGAAGCAGAGCATATCCAGTTGTCCTGTGGCGTAACAGGAAAACGTGAGGCATCTGCTTTATTTAAAGCACACCACACTTATGTAGTCCCTTTCTTTTCGGTCGTCGTTCTTTTCCCCATTATTTCTGCATGTCGCTCTTGTTGTTTTTTTTTTCCCGTCCTACGGGATTTTGTTAGCAAACATTTTCTGCTTTTTCTTGTTTGTGCTTTGTTTGCTTCTGCTTCTGCTGCTGTTAGCAGCTATTTGTTTGATTGTGGAAATATTTGCATACTAGTATAGTTTTTATTGGCACAACGTTGACACTGATAAGTTCCCCTCGGGATGTCGTTTCAGACTTTCTTTTTATTCGTGCTCACTCTCCTTTCAGCTGAGTCGCCTGCATAGAATTAAATAACAACAGGGAGCATACCGAAAAGAGCAAAGCAGAAGCGCACTTGAATATTAATTAATACTTTCAGATTCTGTTTTGCCGTCTTTGAGTTTAAAAAAAGAACTTTAGTCGAGATCGCGACTATGGGATACCCGTTATTATTATAATAATAATAATAATAATAATAATAATAATAATAATAATAATAATAATAATAATAATAATAATAATAAATAATAATAATAATAATAATAATAATAATAATAATAATAATAATAATAATAATAATAATAATAATAATAATAATAATAATAATAATAATAATAATAATAATAATAATAATAATAATAATAATAATAATAATAATAATAATAATAATAATAATAATAATAATAATAATAATAATAATAATAATAATAATAATAATAATAATAATAATAATAATAATAATAATAATAATAATAATAATAATAATAATAATAATAATAATAATAATAATAATAATAATAATAATAATAATAATAATAATAATAATAATAATAATAATAATAATAATAATAATAATAATAATAATAATAATAATAATAATAATAATAATAATAATAATAATAATAATAATAATAATAATAATAATAATAATAATAATAATAATAATAATAATAATAATAATAATAATAATAATAATAATAATAATAATAATAATAATAATAATAATAATAATAATAATAATAATAATAATAATAATAATAATAATAATAATAATAATAATAATAATAATAATAATAATAATAATAATAATAATAATAATAATAATAATAATAATAATAATAATAATAATAATAATAATAATAATAATAATAATAATAATAATAATAATAATAATAATAATAATAATAATAATAATCATAATAAATAATTCCACAAAAAACATTTCTCGACACTTGGGGCCATATCGACGGGCAAACAGACACATAGGGCTTTATCGACTCAGCTGTTGATGCTGGTCAAGAATATATATTTTGCATAGCGTTGGAAATTCCTTAATATACCCTTTTACTTATTTTTATGAAGCGGGTATAAAAATTAAAATGATGTTGCTATTATTGCCTCGTGGCTCTTGTCATTTGATTTGCATAATAAATAATTTCATAAATTTGACCACTGGGCAGTGCACAGTTATTGAATTTCGGCTTTCGAATACGTTCAACTATTATAAATGTGTGTAAGGTTATTTAACTCAAAAGTTTTATATTACCTTAAATTGGACAAGTACGTAACAGGCAGAAACAGGCGAGCAGACCTTACAATGTTTTTATATTTATTATTGATCAGTATCAACAGAGACTATAAAAGCTAGTGGCTTCAAATTTTGTACGTTAGTATATTCAAAATATATAATGAAACTAGTCGAAACGGCTTTAGTCGAGATCCCGACTGTAGAATACCCGTTACTTATATCAATAAACATAAAAGTACTTTAAATAGTGATGTTAAACTAAGCTTTAGATCGAGTTTTATATCGAAATAGAAAATCGCCAAAAATAAGTATCGAGTTGTCGATATATCGGAAAATAGTAGATCAAGTTGCAAAAATCGAATTTTTTACAAAAAAATTTTTAATAGATATCTTATTTGTCTATCAACGTTTTAATGTTATTACGGTTGTTCAACATAAACTTAACGAACAAACACAATTCTACACATTAACTACATCGAACAATCCCCAGTGAGTTGTCGATATTTCATGGAAATTGATTTAATCAACTCGATGCATCGTCAAAAAAATCATCGAATCACCGATAATCGGTTTCGCGAAAATTGAATTAAAGAATCGTCATAACTGCCGTTCTACTTGTTCGATCTTGATGCGATTCAGAGAGATAATAGATAATACTAATAGATAACGTTAATTACCACAAAAAACGTACTATCTTAAAAAGTGTGGTTGTGGTGGTTTCTCGCGATTTGCGGGTGCGGAAGGGGCGTGGCTAGTATTTAGAACTTGGTCTGCGTGGGATCTATACTTGATCCAGAAAAATCTCAAAGTTATCAAAATTTAAAGGCAACAATGACGGCCACTGAGGACTTGTGGTTCTAGTATGGGTCAGGGAAACTGTCGTCTTCCTGTGTCGTGCCTTTCTAAAATGCATATCTTGATATCATTCATTCTGCGGTGAAACCAAAGTTGCAGTGTGTCAGCTTTACACCTGAATGTCTCAGCAATGTGGAGTGGACAAAAACCGTGCTGTCCGATTTGGACAAACAAGACCTCCACGGAAGAAAGTACCGCCTAAAAAACAGCCATCCCTAGAAGCGCCAGGATCCTTTGCGAATAAATTCAAGTCCATCCAAACAGATCCTACGACTAAATTGTCAAAGAATGTAATTTCATCGGCGTTCTCGATCAGGCATCGTCAAGGTGGTTGCATCCGAGGACACTCGATCAGTGTAACTTTATAATGCTGAGGTAGCATAGGTGGATGAAGTCTACCCTGGGGCGAGATTGGTCGGTTGTGCCTAGTAGACCTCGCGACCGCAATTGGGCTCCAAAAAAGACCAGAAGGATCCTCAAAATGCTGCACAGATGCAACCCTCACCTTCCTAATTATGACTTGAAGGTGATGAAAGTGGAATTCAAACTTGTCAGCTTCATGCAGGAGGTTGTCATCCTAAGCAAGGAGACAAGGTTATGAAGAGTCTTCAGGGGCGCTGTCGGATGACTCAGACGCTGATGTCACTGTAGTGGATGGGTTATCGCAAGTTGTCCCTAAGACTGCTGCAAGTAAACCTCCACCACTTTAAAGCATCATCTGCTACCCTTTTACTACGCCTGTCTGAGGACGGAGCATACGTTGTGCATGCAAGGAATATAAGCTTTTCTTTGTTCTTGGCAAAGGTAAACCTGAGTCTCTCTGTAATTACGTTTTAGAATTCAATGTGCTAATGTGCAATCAAGTCTATATCTGGAAGGTCCTACAGGCTCACTCCTTCTCTGATCACAGTTATTTTCATTAACAAAAAAAATGCTATGAAATTTTAATCACACAAAAAACAAGTGGGCAGCTACAGTCGGGCACGCTCGATAGTCGGATACCCTGTGCCCAAGTACTTTGTACTAAAAGTTGATTTTCGACCGATTGCTCGTATGGCAGCTATACAATATAGGTAACCAATCTGAACCAAATTTAGACAGGATGTATAACACGAAACTAAATGCATACTTTAACAGTTTGGCTAAGTTATCTAAAAAAAAAGGTCCAATTCAAAAAACAAAAACAAACTTGATCCGCTTACGTATCGAGGGTTCTACTTACTAAGTTTAAAGTCTCTAGCTCTTAGACTCAGACGGACAGAAGGACAGACAGACGGACATTGCTCAATTGACTTGGCTGTTGATCCTGATCAGAAATATATATACTTTGAGAGGTCCCTTCGGCCTGTTCCATACATTCTGCGAAACACATTATACCTGTTTTTGCCCATCTTTTAATGGGCACAGGGTATAGTATACATATATTTTTGATCAGGATCAACAGCCGCTTCGATCTAGTCCTGTTCGTCTAACTGTCCGTTTATTTGAACGCGTCGATCTCAGAGACTATAAGAGCTAGAGACTTCGAATTTGGCATGTAGGTTCCTGGATACAATACGCAGGTCAAAGTTGTTTCCACAAATCGCACAAAGAGAATTATAAGCGCTAATTTTAAGGTAGCACTCCCCAACTTAACAATCAGTTGAGAAGTAAGCCCATTAAACGACCCTGACAATTTCAAAGCGATTTACCCATGATTAGAGAATATATTTCGTAATTAGTTTTAATTTAATAATTACATTTACATGGCAAATTGATCATGTGAGCGAGACAACATACGAAATTATATTCCATAATTTCCGATACCCAATGTTGTGACGAGCAAAATAAATTTTAATATAACAATTTTAAACAAAAATATAATTGACATTCTTCACTGTGCGCAAAAAGGGTGAGCTATCATGAACATAACAACACATTAACCCTCTCAGTGTCCAGTTCAGTTTTTTTTAAATATTAACATTCAATTAATCATATATATGTGTATAATTGTGTTACCCATTTGATTGGTGTTTCATCTTTTCATTTTTGATACTTTTGTGTGTATCAATTTGTGCATATATTTTTGTTTACTTTTTCCTATCTATCAACTTGATCTGCTGCTAAAAACATTGTTTTTGTTTTTATACCCTGAGCCCATTGAAAATGGGAAGAAAGGGTATGGCAGAATTTATGTAACAGGCAGAAGGGGGCGTGGCAGACCCCCAAAAGTATATATATTCTTGATCAGAATCAACAACCGAGTCGATTGAGCCATGTCCGTCTGTCTGTCCGTCTGCCTGTTTGTCCGTCTGTCCGTATGTTTGAACGCGTCGATCTCAGAAACTATAAAATCTAGAGACATCAAACTTGGTACGTAAGTTTCTGGATACCATACGCAGATCAAGTTTGATTTTATTTTTGGATCGGACCACTATATCATATAGCAGCCATAGGAACGATACATCGAAAATGAAGTTTTAGTATAAAAAAGTTTTGTGCTTGTTGAGATATCAGAAATAAACTGATAGAATATGCATCTGGGCTGGTATTATACATTCTGACCAAATTTGGTTAATATCGGTTAACAATATCATATAGCTGCCATAGGAACGGTACATCGAAAATGAAGTTTTAGTATGGAAAAGTTTTTGTTTGTTGTGAAATCAGAACCAAACTGATAGAATATGCATCTGGGCTATTAATATACATCCTGACCAAATTTGGTTAAAATCGGTTAACTATATTATATAGCTGCCATAGGAACGGTACATCGAATATGAAGTTTTAGTATGAAAAAGTTTTTTGTTTTTTGAGATATCTTAACCAAACTGATAGAATAAACATTAATGTTGGTTTTGTACATTCGGACCAGATTTGGTTCAAATCGTCGTAATTCATGCATTCTATAGAAAAAATTTTCAAAAATTTCAAGTTCAGAGTTTATTGAAATTCGGTAAGAAATGTGGGCGTGACAGCTTCTCAAAGTAGACACATTTTTAAGTGCGCGCACAAATGATCAAATTTTATAAAACAGTTATGCGTCTGATGCCTACGCTTTTGATTTTGTTTGAAAACTATGTGAATTTATAATGGAATCCTTAAAATATTTGTTTCTTAGCTTATTTATTTATTTTACCAGAATTGAATAATCCCACAAAAAAAACCTCTACACGAGGTAAAAGTCTAGTGACGAAAGCAGTTTCCAGCCCCAAAATTTCTAAAATCCAATTTTGTGACGAACAAAATTGAGTTTAATATAAAAATTTTAAATAAAAATATAAAATAATAAAAAACTAGTCGGCCGGTGCTACAGTCGAGCATACTCGACTGTCGGAGGACTTACTATCCAAAATCAGTCACTTCCAAAAACTAAATAATATTTAAGATTACCATAAACTCTTATATATTAAATTTTTCGCCGCTCAAATTTACACAGTAAATTTATAATAAACATGAATTTAACATAGAATTTTAACTTAACGTTTATATAAATACCAATATAAAATTATTTAAATGAAATGATTAAACATGTATTCAAAATTAAATGTCAGTAACCCATTCATAAAGAACAATTTCATTAAATTGTAAAAATTAAAAAAATAGCTTAAAATCAGCTGGAAAAAAAGTTGTTCCCGCCGGGAATCGAACCCGCGACAAAATTGCCAAAATTTTCAAAAGACAAAGGCTCAACGTGTTGAGCCACTCTCGCACTTATGTCTTTATCCTCCTAAATGGCCATATTGCTTGTTTTAGTGCTCAATTAAAAAGTAAAAGAAAAAATTTATATTTTAATATTTAATGTTAATATTACATTTTAAATAAGCACTGAGTTTGTTTTAATATAAAATGAAATTAAATTCGAACATAAATAAATTATAAATGTGTCACCCACGGCAGGACTCGAACCCACGAGCACTGTCCGACTCCGCGACTCAGTACACTGCGCAACCGAAGCTCACGGCTGAATGGACGCCAATTTGTTATATAATATGTTAATATCAATTTTTTGTTTTATCAAGATATTCAAGTTTTAATTACTGCCAACGCGTCATCAACGAATTTAACAGCAAAATTTATTATTTGAATATCTTCGCTATTTACTGTGCGATCGGAATGAAATTTTCAGCAAAAATTTAGGACAATTATATCTTCATCTGTGAAAATCTGGAGTTTCTGGCTTTCAAAATGCTCTTATAATTTGGATATGAAATTGACAGACGGACAGACAGACAGACAGACGGACATTGCTATATCGACTCGACTATTGATGCTGATCAAGAATATATATACTTTATAGGGTCTGCCACGCCTCCTTCTACACATATTCGGTAAAACAAACCCAATAGACCCCTGTACTTTTTTTAAGTACGGGGTCTAATAAATAAAAATTCGCATTGTGCACTGTGCGCAAAAATGGTGAGCTTCTTTGTACATAAAAATTACTTTTTGCGCAGTGCTGAATGCCAATTTTTTTTTTTATTAATTTATATTTTTATTTAAAATTTTTCAAATTTTTTTTTTTAAACAGACAAACAAACCGACTTTTCATTTCATTTTTAGGAGTCTACCAAAATTTTTAAATTTATTTATCTTTTTAACCAGTTATCTGATTTAGGTGATTAAGGTATCAATCGACGCGTGTTTTTAAGTTTTACCAAAAGGCCCCAACAGCCCCATTAGCTGCAATCAATTAAATTTTTCCCCTCCCACTTACACCCCCTTATCTCATGACCCAGGTTGGTTAGAAAAAGTTTTAGTTTAGAATGCCATTTTGTAAGTTAGGACTAAACCTTTCCATCGGTATGTAACTCGATCTGATCGGACAGTCGTAGCAAATTTTCCAACTTAGCTGTATATATAGTTAGTCGCCTTTCGCACCCTTCGTGCTGCTTTCGTCACTAACGCGAACTGCCGTCCGCAGTGATATCCAACTTTCACCCACAGACTCCAAATGCATTGGAGCAAGTCAAGTTTGTTTTAAATTTTTGACAAGCCCCCTTCAGCGCCCGTAAATGGCGAAAAGCCGTCCGTCCGTCTGTATAATCAAAAGAATCTCAGAGACTATAAGAGATGGAGTAAAAAAATTTGGCACACAGATTTCGATATACTCAACGCAGCTCAAGTTTGCTTTAAATCTAAGTCACACCCCCCTCCACCACAAATCACGAAAGACTACCACACCCACAGTTTTGAAGATTATAGGTTTTATGTCGTCATTAACGTTATCTATGATTATTATCTATTGACCCACTGAATCGCAGCCAGACAAGTAATTTCTTCAAAGCACTTTTATATATCCCAAAAAAAAAAACGTCTACACGCGGTAAAAGTCTATTGACAAAATCATATTCCAGCCCAAAAATTTCTGATACCCAATTTTGTGACGAACGAAATAAAGTTTGGAGTCGTGTAGAGTTTTTTTTTTTTTGGTTAATACAAAAAGGCAAGCAACCAATAACTATAACTGCCAGCATTTTGCAGAGTTAGCTTAGCAATTTAAATTTTTACTTCTTCATTGGCTAAAACAGCCAATACGATCGATGAGTTACTGCCATCAAAACGTTTTCGAGACCGAGCTTCAAAACTAAAAACGAGTCCATTTTGGTCGGAATTGGGAACAGCAAATAGTAAAAAGCTCGTTTTCATTTCGTTTATACTACTTGAAAACGTTCGGAACTCGGATCATGCCTAATTATGTTATTATTAAATTAACATAACATGTGTACCAGCTTTTACCCCCACCTCTCCTGGCGGTTTTCAAGGCGACACTAGTTTGCTTAATATATTCTTTGTTTACTATCAGATCGCAATGAAATTTTTATTATACATCATAAAACTGGTAACCTAAACGTATGCTGAATTTGAAATCTGTACTTACTAAATTGGCATTTTAATTAAATATTTTAGATTTTTGTCGATTACAAGAAAATAGTCGATCTAGTGAACTACATATGTGGAGTAGGGTATTTGTTGAGAGTAATCAAAGAAAAATATATTTATGTAAAATGTGTTGGCAACACTCGTTTAAATTAAAGTAACTTTTCCAGGGACCACGGCAATAAAATTAAGGGTCTCCAGTTTCCCAATCTGCGCCTTTGTATTTGTCAATATATTTAGCTTATTGTGGAATATGGTAATATTTGGTTGTTAAAAAACAACAGGTGTAAAAAACAGTATGCATACTGTGTGCGCATCTAAATGTGTCTCATTAAATTATTTATTTTTATTTACTGAAAACAATTTCTGAGTTTTTTCAAAATACAAAATTTGTTTGTTGTCGCTTACACTTTTCAGTTTGCTCAAATTGCTTTTGTATGGTGTGAGCGCCATTTCATTAATAAGATAGGCGAATGTGTTGAAAGTGTGCGCCATGTGCGTTTTCATGTTATAAAAAGTCTTTACATTTTAAATAAGTTACTAGAATAGTATCACTTCGAAAGGCAGTTCGAGCTAGTGACGAACGCAAAATGAAGGGTGCGAAAGGCGACTAGCTTTATATACAACAAACATGAAAAACTTGTTACGACTGTCCGATCAGATCGAGGTATATACCGATGGAAAGATTTAGTTCTAACTAACAGAATGGCATAATAATACTTTTGCCCAATCCCGGTTCTTGAGATAATTATTAATTAATTATTATAATTATTGTTTTAGTGCAGAATGTCAAAAATAGTATTGGGTTTGTTTTATATTCTTGATCAGCATCAATAGCCAAGTCGATATAGCAATGTCCGTCCATCGTCTGTCTGTCTGTCCGTCCGTCTGTATGAACACCTAGATCTCAGAGACTATAAGAGCTAGAGACACCAAACTTCCTCTATATTGCAAGCAGATAAAGTTTATTTCAGAATGTGGCCACACCCCATTTACCGCCGAAAAATTGACATAGAAAACTGTATATCCAAATTATAAAAACAATTTAAAAGCCAGTGACACCAAACTTGGGATGTAGATTTCTCTACATTGCAGGAAGATCAAGCTTGTTTCATTTTTCGATCGGACCACTATACCATATAGCACCCATAGGAACAATCGGTCAAAAATCAATTAATTGTATGAAATTTTCTTTTTGTTTTATGAGATATTAAAACCAAACTTATAGAATATTTATTTAATGTAGTCTTATACATCCTTAACAAAGTTGGTTCAAATCGGATTACTATATCATATAAGTGTCAAGGGACCGATCGGGCGAAAATCAAGTCTCAGTATGAAAATATTTTTTGTTTTAGAAGATATCATAACCAAACTTATGGAATATGCATTTAAGGTAGTCTTACACATCCTCACTAAAGTTGGTTTAAATCGGACCACTATATAAGATAGCGCCCATTGGAACAATCGGTCAATATCAAGTTATAGCATACAAAATTTTTTTGTATGAGATATTATAACCAAACTTATAGAATATTAATTTACGTTAGTCTTATACATCCTAACCGAAGTTGGTTTAAATCGGACTACTATATCATATTGCTGTCATAGGACCGATCGGGCAAAAATCAAGTCTTAGTATGAAAAACTTTTTTGTTTTATGATATAACATAACCACACTGATACAATATGTATTAAATTTAATTTTTTATATCCTCACCAAAGTTGGCTCAAATCGGATCACTATATCATATAGCGCCCATAGGAAAAATCGGTCGAAAAACAATTTTTAGTATGAAAACCTTTTTTTTGTTTTATGAGATATCATAACCAAACCTTTAGAATACTAGGGGGCTCCGCCCCTGCTCGTTTCGCTCCCGTAATTGAAACGTGATAAAGAGGAGCGGAACCAAATGAGAACCTGGCTGCTTTGGCGAAAAAGACGTCGGGTGTAGTTTGGGATGCTACAATTGCACCTGGCAGTTGCGGATGGCGCGCTGTTGGTACTCGTTAATTAAAAGTTAATTTCCATTCAATTGTTCCAATTGCAGCTATATGACATAGTTACTTGATGTTCACCAAATTTGGTCAGGGTGTCTCAAATATACAACTTGTGAGTTTGATTGACATGTCTAAAGAAACAAAAAAGTTTTTTATTCTAAAGCTGTGCTCTTAATGTCAAATCCATATACATAAAACAGTTCCTAAAAAAGCTAGATAAAAATTTATATGGAATTGACATTTAGCGCACAGTTTTTATCTTATGTCCACAACCAACTTAAAGATTAATTTGAGTTTGAATGTACCTTTGACAGCTAAATGATATAGTCAACCGATTTTGACAAAAGTTGGTTAGGTTGTAAAATATGGTAAAAAAAAAACACAATCTGCGAGTTTGGTTGAGATAACTTGAAAAACAAAAAAGTTATCCATATTAAAATTGAAACTGAACCCGATTGTTCCTATTTTAGCTATATGATATGGTAACCCGATTTCGACCAAATTGTAAAACATCCTAAAATTTTATTTTATGTTACTAGGAGGCTCCGCCCCCTTCTCGCTTCGCACACAAACCCCCGGCTCGCTTCGCTGGCGAAATTGAAACGTGATAAAGAGGAGCACTTCTTATATTTTTCTTGAATAAACTTCTTTTACGCAAATATTAATTACTGTTCTACTTCAATAATTGGAGCACTTGTTAATTAGGAATACCTGGGTATTCGGACTTTCAATTATTATCTATAAAATATTCGGCAATTTTTTTTCTTTCTGTTGGATCAGTAATCAGTACCTGCTAAATGACATGATACCTTCTTAAATAAATCAGACTACTACGATTTTCACCGTTCGTACAAAGCAATTATTATCAGTTATTTGAAAAGAATGTAAAATTTCAAACTGTTGAAAATTTCCTGCTGAATGTAATAAGTAGCAACAAATTTATATAATATAACATTTTTTGAAAAAGAAAAGAATAATTATATTCACGCTGCCCCTGCAATTAGAGTTTGGGAAAATCGCCAGATTTGACGGAAAAAAGCGGATTTGGCGGGAAAGTTCCAGATTTGGCAGAAAAAATTAAGACTTGGCGTGCAAAAGCGAGTCTGTGAGTTTGGTTGAGATAATTTAAAAAACTCAAATTTTTCCATATTAAAGCTTAATATGATCCCGCTTTAGTATAAAAAACTTTTGTGTTTTGTAAGTTATCTCAACCTGTTGAATTGCCAATGTTTTTTGACAATTGTACGCGGGTACTATTTACCAAGAATGACTACAACTTGGCTTTCAACAACAACGTTTATTTTGGCTAGATTGGTTTCACAATATGCGGCTGTGGCTTTAACAATAAGCTTCGCCAGATCAACAACTAAAGTTATGTACAATGCAAAAACGCGGGAAAAGTATGCTAGTGTATATGTATGTGTATGTGTATGCAATCACAACTGGAACCAGTACACGACAAGCCTGCTCATCTAGTTCATACTGTGCCGATAGTAATATCGATAAACGGATTAGGCTGCTGCTGAATCCGACATACTCCCCCCGTTGGAAGCCTGTCTTTCAACAGAGTCCTTTAGAGGCAACAGGCACAGCTTGTTCACTGCTCTTCTGATGACACCAGATGCTGTATTCAGATCAGCCACACGGGCGACTCCATCCTTGCCAGGGACCAGTTGCAATACCCTGCCAAGCGGCCAGCGCATGGGAGGCAGGTGTTCGTCCTTCACGAGTACCATGTCATTAACGCACAAAGATTGCGTTGGAGAACGCCACTTAGTTCGCTGCTGCAGAAGAGTCAAGTATTCTTCACGCCACCGTGCCCAGAACACCTGTTGCAGCTGCGACACACGCTGCCATCCATCTAGTCGGTTGTAGTTCAGCTTGGTCAGATCAGGCTCGATGATACAACTTGGGGGACCACCGAACAGTAAATGCGCAGGAGTCAGGACATCTAGATCTGCTGGGTTCTCTGAAAGTGCAAATAATGGGCGAGAATTAACAACTGCACAGATTTGGCAGACGAGGTTGCGCAGTTCATCAAAGTGCAACACCGCGCGGCAAACAGAGCGATAAAAATGGTGCTTGGCCAACTTCACAGCCGCCTCCCATAATCCACCAAAGTGCGGTGAGCGAGGAGGAATGAACTTCCAATCGATGTCATCGGCGAGGCAAAACTGCTGCACTGCTTTCAGGTGGGAATTGCTTAGCATCAACGTTTTTAGCTCAAGTAACTCATTCTTGGCCCCAACAAAATTCGTTGCATTGTCGGACCACATCTGACTGGGCTTCCCGCGAGTAGCAATAAAACGTTTTAACGCGCTCAGAAACGCCGCCGTCGATAGATCCTTAACCAGCTCCAGGTGCACTGCCTTGCTTGTGAAGCAGATAAACACGCTGACATAGCATTTCAGGGGCGCTCGCGTTCGAACCTCCGACTTGTAGAAAAATGGCCCACAATAGTTGACTCCAGTGACCGTAAACGCTCGAACCGCTTCCAGACGCTCCTTTGGAAGACTTGCCATCATTGGTTCCACAAAGCTTGGCCTCGCTCGAAAGCACGTCACACATCCTCTTATCGCCTTGGTTACCGTTCTTAATCCGCCAATTGGCCTGAAGTCGAATCTTGGCCAGAAGTGCACGGGGTCCGATGTGAAGATTCCTTTGATGAAACTGCACGATGAGTGCTTGTGTGATTGCATGACGCTGAGGCAGAATAATGGGATGCTGGCCATCATAATCCAAAGACGAATTGCAAAGCCATCCACCAACACGAAGCAGTCCACACTCATCCAAAAAGAGAGCCAAAGCAGCAATGAAGCTTGACTTTCTCACATTCCCGTGAGACCGGATCTCTTTCATGTCGTCCCAAAGGTTCGTCATTTTCACAAGACGCAGAAGAATGCGAGTGCCATGATGAACATCTAAGACAGTTAATACAGGATTCCTTATTCGCTTGATAAATTTGTAGACATAGCCATATGTTCGCTGCATGGATCCAAATGAATTTGAGTGCTTACATCCAAGAGTGAGGTCTGCATGTGGAGATGTCACGATGAGTGCGCTCTTCCTCAACTGAATTGTAGGCTTTTCGGGAATGCAAGACGCAGGCCAGCTTGGACGACCATCCACAAGATATGGCGGGCCATGGAACCAGAGATCGGATTGTGCCAACACTTCTGGAAGTGCGCCCCTAGAAAGGATGTCAGCTGGATTCCTATCGGTTGGAACATGATGCCATTGCATGCCGAGGGTCAACTCCTGTATTGCAGACACTCTGTTCGCAACGAAAACATTAAATTTGAAAAGCTCATCTCTAATCCAGGATAGAACTACTGACGAATCGCACCAGCAATAAAACTGGCTGAAGAAAATTCCGGTACGATGGATTTCATACATCAGGCTTGCCAATAGCTTCGCTCCACAAAGTTCCAACTTCGGAACGGACAACGTCTTCAAAGGCGCAACTCGCGACTTGGAGCACCATAGGCCTCCAAACTGGCATCGCAAAATCCATGAATCTCCACCTCAGCATCTGCGATGAGCACGACTCTGGGAAACGAGACGTGTGGAATGTTCTGGAAACTACCGCATAACTCCTTCCATGCCGTGTCACGTGCTATAGGCAAACTTTCATCCCAAGTCAGTTGATCCTTGCAGAGCTGCTGAAGAAAAATCTTTGCTTTAGTTATGACTGGGCCTAATAGTCCAAGCGGGTCATAAAATCGGGCAACAACAGACAGAACTGAGCGTCTCGACGGCTTTACTCTAGAGTCTTAAACAGACAAAGAAAACAAAAGCGTATCAACTGTAGGGTCCTATACAAGGCCAAGGGCTTTGGTGACATCGCTTCCATCATCGAACTTCAAAAACTGTTCTCTGTTTTCAGCAGCTACACCATCTAGGACCTTCTCGTGACTCGAACACCATTTGCGAAGCTTGAACTGGCCACGGGCGAATATAGCGCAAGTCTGATCCATCTTTTGCCTGGCTTCTGCTCCGGAGATAAAATCGTGAACATAGAACTCCTGTTGTAGGGCCTTTGAACCAATTGGATAAGCATCACGCTCATCAATGGCCAACTGGTGAATTGCGCGTACTGATTGAAATGATGCAGATTTGGTTCCATAATTCACCGTATCCAATTTGAATACCTTTATGACCTCCTCAGGCGAATCTCTCCACAGAATGCATTGAAGCTATCAGGCATGGCAACTCGAACACAGCGATACATCTTGCAAATGTCAGCTGTTAGCGATACAGGATATGTGCGAAAACGAATCAAAATATGAAGCAGCTTTGGCTGTATGATTGGGCCGGCCATCAACACGTCGTTAAGAGAGTATCCTGAATCGGTCGACGCAGAGCCATCAAACACCACACGCAACTTTGTTGTGGTGCTGTCCTCCTTCAAGACGCAATGGTGAGGAAGAAAATACTTGCAGCAATCTATGGACTCAGGAGCAACTTGTGTCATGTGGTTCAGATCCAGAAACTCTTTGATGAAAGCTGAATACTCCTCCTTTAGATGCGCAGGACGGCCCTATTTACGTTCAATGCTGAGGAAACGACGATATGCCTGGTCATAGGAGTCACCTAGAAGCTCTGCACTGTGCTTCAAAGGCAACCGAACCATATATTCGCCAGACGGCAACCGAGAAAAGTTTTTTACAAAGTGCTGCTCGCATTCCAATTCTTCCTTGCTGGCCTTTACCATGGGCTCTTCAAAACTCTCAATTTCCCAAAAACGTCGAACCAAGTCATCCAACCTGAAGTCCAGCTGAGCAGCCTCGCTGATAAGAGCGCTGGCTAGACAACAACGAAGTGCTACGATGAAGCAGCGGTTATCCTGGCAACAGCACGATTTGCCCAACAGATAGCAGCTCATAGAAAAGGCTGGCTCCAATTAAAAGATCCACTCGCTGTGGCTTGTTGAACGCTGGATCAGCCAGTGTAATGATGGAGGGAGATGTCTTTCATGGGTTAGCATTTTGGTTAGATTTGCCCATATGAGAATTTGCTGACGTCGAATATTGTACGCTGTCCAGCTTCTGGTATCACCTTTCCAGAAACTCAAAGAACTCATCAGCTGTCGGCACCTTGTCCGAGGAGCAAGCGTCATCCCACTTATTTTGGGTTTTCACGTCCAATTTCTGAAGGAGTGTTTGCACAATAAAACGTCATGAAATCTGCTCCGAATTGCCCAATGTCTTTAACGCACGCATATGCGAGTTGACCTTGTCAAAGAATTGCCGAAGTTGTGACGCCGACTCGTTGTCTACCCTCTTGAGCCCAAGAATCTCCTTTATGTGTGCCTGGAAAACAATACCTTTGTTACTAAAGCGTTTATTAAGAATATCGAGAGCCACACGATAATTGGCACCGATAAAATCCAACGATTCAACCGCATCCAACGCAGGGCCAGACAGACATGAGCGAAGATGCTGCAGCTTCTCAATGTTGGTCAATTCGGGATCCTTGTCAACGACAGACTCAAACATTGCGTAGAAACTGGCATATTCCATATAGTCATCGGAGAATGTAGGCAGCTTGAGCTCGGGCAAACGCGATCTATTGGCCACTATCACGGTTTGATTAAGAGTGTCATCATAGCGCCCAAATGTCGAGTGTGGCGGGGCACTTGACTGATGTTTTTGAATAATTACGCGCACACGAGCCTCGAGCTTAGCCATTAAATCGTCAAAGTTATCGCGCACTTTGCTGCCAATTTCGTCGAAGTCGAGTTCTTCTAACGAATTATGCGCGCCGTTAAAGGTAGATTTAGTTTGCTCAATACGAAATAAATGCACTTCTAGCTCGACAGGGTCTAGATCATTAAGCTTGTTTGTTGATAAATCACTTTCGAGATTTTTAGCACGTTCAAACAATGCAGACACTTTGCGTTTGAAAAAGGTCACCCTGTCTGCAATTCGCGCATTATCAGCGTCTGTGTTTGCCATGATAGCGCTTGGCAACAATACAACGGCGAAAGAAATGCAAGCAACAACAAAAGTCAGTAACCGCACAGCCGCTTATGTACAAGCGTATGTATATAAGAAGGCTGAGAATGACAACAACAACAACGAGCGAGAGTCTAATTGCGATGCCTTTCTCAATATGACACACAATATGACAATATGAAACTGTTGCTTTGCAACACACACGCACAATAAGCTTTTAACAATAAGCTTCGCCAGATCAACAACTAAAGTTATGTACAATGCAAAAACGCGGGAAAAGTATGCTAGTGTATATATATGTGTATGTGTATGCAATCACAGCTGGAACCAGTACAAAACTGATTCATCATACGTATAGAAAATAAACCTGCAGAACATCTTATAGATAAAAATTTAAAGTCCGAAATATCAGGTTTTCTTAATTTACTAGTGCTCCAATTATTAAAGTAGAAAAGCAGTTTATTCAAGAAAAATATAAGAAGTGCTCCTCTTTATCACGTTTCAATTTCGCTAACGAAGCGAGCCGGAAGTTTGCAAGCGAAGCGACAAGTATCCTTGATCAGGACAAACAGCCGAGTCGATTAAGCCATGTCCGTCTGTTTGAACGCGTCGATTTACGAGACCCTAAGAGCTAAAGACATCAAACTTGGTATGTAGGTTCCTGGATACTATAGGCACACCAGGTTTGTTTTTATTTTTGTTCAGACCATTATATCATATAGATGCCATATAAAAGATATATTGAAAATTAAGTTTTAGTATGAAAAAGTTTTTTGTTTGTTGAGATATCAGTTCTAAACTAATCGAATATGCATCTGGGCTGATTTCAGAAAACCTAACTAATTTGGTTCAAATCGGTTCACTATATCATGTAGCTGCAATCGAGACGCTCACTCGAAAGTGTACCATAATTGTCACGAATCTAATCGGCTTTAATACCCATTTTTTTGGTACCAAGCTATTTAGTTGTTGTATGGAAAATATTTATATTTTTATTTCGCTTAATTTTAGTACACATACTAGTGTATGTTTTAAGATTATAATTCATTAATTATGACAATGTTTTGTACTACAAACAAGTACATTTTGGGATTAATTAAAGATTTTTGTATACTTAAAGAAGTATGTTTTCATTTTTTTCAGACTTAAATAAACCCAAATCGCACTTAAAGTATCTCTAAAAAATCTCACTTTAAGATTTCCGTACTTGCGAAAACCAAACTTGAAATAAGATTTTTGTCCTCAACTTTAGAAATTCCGAGCTTAGACAGCTGTTTAAGTACAGAAATCTTAATTTTTTTTTCTGAGTGTAGGAAACAGGATGAACTAAACATATCTATCCTCCACACCTGATCTAGTGCAATTGGTATTTCAATACCCGACAGCCCATGATGTGTGCTAAAAATACAACTTTTACACTATGCTAAAGTTTCGTTTGGAGTGAATTAAACGGTTCTTAATTTGGAAATATTATTAACCCGCATCGTGCTGAGCAACGTTTTTTCGAGTTTCTTCATGAAACTTTCGGGACTGACAAATTTGAGGTCGCTGAATCCGAAAAAGACATTCTTTTTGTCCTTCTCAGGATAATCGACAGGACCATTTTTGTAGCAGTTACCATATGGTAACGCTGGAAATAACAGGGTACAGGTTTTTTTAATATTACAAAATACGAATATTTGTGAAAAAAAAAACTAATAAGCACAGTGTTATCCAACATGGGGGCTCCTCCTTGAAATATTTGACAAAATTTTGTTCAAATCGGTGCACCATATGCACTATGACAGCTGTAGTCATCGGAACAATCGTGGTCAAATTCACCTGTAGTATGGAAAACAAACTCACTCATTTAAGTTGGTTTTATACATCCTGACCAATTTTGGTTTAAGTCGGCTTACTATATCATATAGCTGCCACAGGACCGATCGGTCTAAAATCAAGTCTTGGTATGAAAAACTTTTTGTTTTGTAAGATATCGTAAGCAAACTGAGAGTTTGTTTTATAAATCCTTACCAGTTTAAGTCGGCTTACTTTGTCGTATCATATAGCTGCCATTGAAACAAGTAGTCGAAAATGTAATACAGTGCTCTGCAAGAGCGTCAAGTGAGCAGAATATTTTTTAATTTTTAACTGTCCTAGCTTTTTCCATAGTAAGTACAGGGTCTCCGACAGTCGAGCATCCCCGACCAACTAGTTTATTATTTTATATTTATACCCGTTACTTAAAAAATAAGTAAAAGGGTATATTGTGTTCGTTGGAATGTATGTAGCAGGGAGAAGGAGACATCTCCGACCCTATAAAGTATATATATTCTTGATCAGCATCAATAACCGTGTCGATATAGCCATGTGTGTCTGTCCGTCCTTATTAACGAAAGGATCTTAGAGATTATAAGAGAGAGAAATAACAAGCTTTCACTCACAGACTTCCGTATACCCCACGCAGATCAAGTTTGTTTAAAATTTAAGCCACGCCCCCCTCCTCTCCCGCAAATGGAGAAGAACCGTTCGTTCGACTGATTGAACAAAAGGATCTCAGAGACTATAAGAGCTACCGTAACCAAATTTTGCACACAGATTTCTATATACCTTACGCAAATCTAATTTATTTCAAATTTAAGCCACACCCCCTGCGCCCCGCAAATCGCGAAAAACCACCACACCCACAATTTTTAAGATAGTACGTTTTTTGTGATAGTAAACGTTATTTATTAGGACTATCTATTATCCCACTGAATCTCATCAAGATCGGACAAGTAAGCGACAGTTATGACGAATAAAAGTTTTCAGAGCAAAACAACTTATAAGTACTTTTATATATATTAAGGTAAGTAACGGGTGTTCCATGGTCGGGATCTCGACTATAGCCTTTCCGACTATTTTTTTTTAAATTTTTATGTTAAACTTAAGTTTGTTTTTCACAAAATTGGATATCAGAAATTTTGGGGCTAGAAATTGCTTTTGTCACTAGACTTTTACCTAGTGTAGAGGTTTTTTTGTGTCGTAATTTCACAGCTCAAAGGTTAGTTGCAGAAGAAAACAGTGAATTTTTGAATTATCATTTGTAAACGTGAGTAGTATATTTAAAAAAAAAAAATAAGTTGTTAAATATAATTGCTATTTTAATTAACAAAGATGGATTCGGAAATCGTTAAATTCGCTGAAAGTTCCCCAGCAAAAATTGCACGGAAAAACCAAAGAAATAAAATCTCTACAATTTTTTTGGAGGATGACATTTCTAAACTTATTGACTTGGTCGAAATGAATCCGTGCATCTGGAATGCGGCACTGGGAGAGTACTCAAACAAAATAAAAAGGAACAGTGCTTGGGTAGAAATATTTGAAAATTTTCAGAGTCGATACACCGAGTCGGACCTACGATCAAAATGGTCAAATCTGCGCATTCAATACCGGATTAATGTATCCAAGGGAAAGGGAAAATCAGGGCAAAGCGCCAGCAATGCTCCCGTTTGGAAGCAGTTTTCTTCACTACATTTTTTGGGAAAGGCTGAGGAGCTGCAGCGCACTGACTCTATTTCAAATATAGACAAAGAGAACGTTTCTGAAACCGATGTGCACCTTTGTTCACCTGTGACAAACAAGCCATCGCCACCTCTCAGTAACCCGGCAGAGATTATTGTAAGCACAAGGAAGGAAGCCATTGATTCTGTCACAAAAAGCTCGGGGGATGGTAGAAAAGACCCGAACAAGCAGATGTGCAATTATATATATGCTGAAATTTCACGTATGAATGAATACGATGCAGCCAATTTTCGGAAAGACATTTTAAAATTGGTTACTTCCTTTGAGGAAACATCTTTTAGTGATATCATATGAAATAATTAATTTGTATTTATGTATTCTTTTGTGCTCTTCATATTATTAGTCAATAAACACAGATTTTATTCCTAAGTCTGTTATTTTAACTAAGAATATTCACAATAAAAATTTCGAAGACTCGGTTTATAAAAGATACAAATATATTTTGATATTTAAGTATTTGTCGTAGACTAGTCAGTTAATATGTTAAGTTATGTTTAGTTAAGTAACAATGTTAAAAATGATATTAATGTTGGGAAAAGATGAATAAAGAAAGAGAGAGACAAAAAAAATGTGCGTGATGCATTGATAGTTGCGTAAAGGCGAGGTTCGAGCGAGACAGCTATACGGACTGAGCGTGGCTCGGTTGTGTGAACTAGTTCCGAATTGGCTCGGGGTGCGTTAGAGAACACATGATAAAACGAGTGGGCCGGTGCTACAGTCGAGCATACTCGACAGTCGGAGACCCCGTACTTACTAAGAAAAAAACTTATAATGGAAAAAAATTAAAAATAATTTAGTTAACTTTAATGCATATTCTATCAGGTGGATTACGATGTCTCATGAATCATACTAAGACTTAACTTTCGCCCGATCGGTTCTATGAGAGCTTTATGATATAATGGTCCGATTAGAACCAACTTTGGACAGGATATATAAAACCAAGTTTTATGCATATTCTATAAGTTTGGTTACGATATCCCATAAAACAAAAATGTTGTTCATACAATGTCTTGATTTTCGCCCGATCAGTCCTATGACAGCTATATGATATAGTGGACCGACTTGAACCAACTTTAGTAAGGATTTATAAGACTTACTTAAATGCATATTTTTTAAGTTTGGTTACGATATCTAATAAAACTAAAAAGTTTTTCATACTAAGACTCGATTTTCGCCCGATCGATCCTATGACAGCTATATGTTATAGTAGTCCGATTTAAACCAACTTTGGACAGAATATATAAAACCAAGTTTAATTTATATTCTATAAGTTTGGTTACGATATCTCATAAAACAAAAAAGTTTTTCATACCAATACTTGATTTTCGACCGATTGTTCCTATGGGCGCTATATGATATAGTGGTCCGATTCAAAAAAGAAACAAACTTAACCTGCCTGCAATATATAGGAATCTACATACCAAATTTGGTGTCACTAGCATTTAAATTGCTCTTATAATTGGAATATGAAATTTTTTTGTTCGATTTGTGGGCGATATAGGGGGCGTGGCCGAATTTTGAAACAAACTTGATCTGCCTGCAGTATAGAGGAACCTACATACCAAGTTTGGTGTCTCTAGCTCTTATAGTCTCTGAGATCTAGGTGTTCATACAGACAGACAGACGGACAGACGGACAGACGGACAGACAGACAGACAGACGGACATTGCTATATCAACTCGGCTATTGATGCTGATCAAGAATATATATACTTTATGGGGTCTGCCACGCCTCCTTCTGCCTGTTACGCACATATTCGGTAAAACAAACCCAATAGACCCCTGTACTTTTTTTAAGTACGGGGTCTAAAAAGAAGCGAAACAATACACAACTGCGACTCGTTGCGTCTTTAAAAAGTAAAATAAAACTATGGCATACGATAATGAAGCTAACTCTCTTACATATTTATTTAGTTAAATACGACTATATTGATAGTCTAGTTCTCCTTCAGTCACAAAATATTTACAAAATTCCTTTCGAATCTCTTCGGCATCATTCGTCAAATATGCACGATTTGACGAAAGATAATAAAATGAACTTTGATTGTCTGTCAGCCTCCACTCCCCGATAATCATCTTGAACTTCTCTGTCGACTACATTTTGTGAAAAGTAGTTTGAGTTTTTTGACAATAAAAAATTATGCAGGGCGCAGCATGCAATAGTCAACGATCTGGTTTTCGTTTCTTTAAGACCAATTGGCTTTCGTAATACACGAATACGTGCTGATAGTATTCCAAAGGAATTTTCAATAACCCTTCGTGCACGAGAGAGTCTATAATTAAACACCCTTTCAAAACCAGACAGCTGCTTGTGAGAAAAGGGCTTTAGCAAGCGCCTATTAACGGCAAACGCATCGTCAGCCACCATTAAATACGGTACCGGCAACTCGCGATTGGGAAGGGGGGAGTCCTTGGGTAATTTCAATGTTTCATTTTGTAGACCATCACATAGACTCGTGTGGCGAAAAACACCTCCATCCGCCGCGCGGCCACTGCATCCAACATCAATATATATAAATCTGTAGCGAGCTTCTGCCAAACCCATTAGAACGATGCTATGAGTTCCTTAAAGAATAATAAAGAAAATAGTCACTGAAGTGTTTTAAAACATAAAAATAAATCAGTACCTTTATAAATGTATAAAATACTGCCAGTCTTGGGAGAAGCATTCATGACAATATGTTTGCCATCAATTGCACCGATACAATTTGGAAAGTTCCACATTGACAAGTGGTCCTCGGATATCTTGAGCCACAATCTCGGTTGTTGGAAACTTAAAAAATAACCCAAAATACGCTTGAAAAATCTATTTCGTTTGTTAAATACACACCTTCATATAACCATCCTTTAACTGATTAAATATCGCATCGCGTACTTCTGGCACAATGGAGCTTATGGTATTATGCGGAATTCGAAAAATGTACTGTAATGACCTGTAACTGTCATCTGTTGCTAAAAATCTCAGAGTCAATATAAGCCTGGTATTTGCCGCAATTGCCGAACGCATTGGAGTGTCATTTTTTGTAATACTTGGGCCAACTAAACCCAACTGAAAATACAAATATATGAATTATTGTGTAAGCGAAATGAAAACTATTGAGTTCTTACCAATTGATCAAAATCCGCTACAGTCATTCGCAAAAATTTTTTATATAAAAGTGGAGTTTCCAGGCGTAATTCATTTATGAGTTTTACGCAAAACCCTTCGGTGTTCCGGCGTTGCACCCATCGGTGAACCCACACACTCCTCGGTTTTTTTTTACTCTCTGCTCTTTTTTGTACACCACCTCCGCAACACTATGCAGCAGCAAAGCTCACAATTAAATTAATTTCATTGTTTACCGTCTTCATCTTATAATGATGACAATGGAGTAAACAAAGTATTGAGAAGAGTAGGCATTTTATTTAGTTGTCATTTTGTTACAAAATTAAGTTTGTGTCAAATGTGTGAACACTTCACAAATTGTTTGCATGCTAACCGAGTTTTGTACTAAATCAGCATTGCCAACTATTTCGATGATTTTGCCTAACGTATGACCAGTGACCAAAATTTAGGCAAAATTTTTACAAACATCTGACGTTTGAATTTGACACAAATATTTTGCCTGTCTGATCTTACCTTAAGTAGAAAAGAGTCGAACATACTTTAATATCATGTTAAGTATATCCTAACAATACATAAGAACTCATAGACTCGATGAGTAGAAGTAAGCCAAGAATATTGTAAACACTATATAGAATTCTGTCTAATTAGTAAAGGGAGATTTTTAATGAGCTATAGGAAAGTTTTTCAAAAAAAAAACACACGTAAAGTGCAGAAAAATGCATGAAATCATTATTTGAATATAATATATGAATATAATATGAATCTATATAATTTAATGTTTGAAGATTATTTCATGCAAATGTTGACCGCGACTGCGCTTTAAATAGTCCATCCGCTTAGTCCAATTTTGGCATATTCCAACATTTCGGCCGGTATCTCACGAATAAATGCTTCAATGTTGTCTTCCAATGCGTCAACTGTGACTGTGAATGCAGGCTTGTCTGTGTAGACATGAGCTTTAACATAGCCCCACAAACAATAGTCTAAAGGCGTTATATCTGGGTGGCCAATTGACCGGTCCCGAACGTGAAATAAAATGTTCACCGAACTCGCCTCTCAATAAGTCCATTGTTACGCGTGCTGTGTGGCATGTGCCACCGTCTTGTTGAAACCACATGTCATGCAAGTCAAGCTCTTGCATTTTGGGCAAAAAAAGATGGATATCATCTCACGGTAGCGCTCACCATTCACAATTACGTTACGATTCGCAGCATCTTTGAAGAAGTATTGTCCAATGATGCCACCAGCCCATAAATCACACCAAACTGTGACTTTTTCTGGATGCATTTGTACCTTTTGCAATTCTTTTGGCTGATCTTCACTCCAAAATCGACAATCCTGGTTATTTACATACCCATTGAGCCAAAAATGAGCTTCGTTGCTGATCACAATTTTTCGATAAAGAAGTGGATCTTCGGCCAACTTTCCAAGAGCCCATTCACCAAAAATTCTGCGTTGCGGTAGGTCGTTCGGCTTTAATTCTTGCACCAGCTGTAATTTGAAAGGCTTCACACCTAAATCCTTTCGCAAAATTTTCCACGTTGTTGAGTAACAGACGCCCAATTGCTGCGAACGGCGACGAGTGTAAGCGTGTTTGTGGTTTAATGTCCAATAAGTCACAATAGCCCGAATAGTCGCTTTAGTGGGTGGATTAAACTGACCATAAAATAGAAGAAGCGCGCGACGAACTTCCATAACAGCGCACGCATTTTGATAATAAAATTCAATGATTTGCAAGAGTTGTTCGTTTGTAAGACGATTCATGGCTCAATTATAGACCATCCTGAAGATGTTTGACAGTGAAACAAAACACGAAACGTGCGTCAGCTGTTTAAACCAGTGTTGCAAAAAGAAAATAGTTAAAAAGTCACCCTTTACATAAGATATCCTATAAAACCTCCCCAATAAACGACACTATTCTTAAACAAACGCGTGAGTGTTTTTATTTAGGGATTGGCAAGCGTGCTTACATTCCAGCTCTGACGTTGCGATTAACATCGCGACAAAGTTCAAGTTCAGATTTGCATGCAAAATGTTTATGGCAAACTATCTACAAGCCACATCTATAATTGTACAATCGGACATCAGCAAACTTACTATTGCCGATGTAAGCTGTCCTCCCCGCTTTACAATCTCTGAAGATTAATTCAACAATTCACTGAGACAGCATTTTATAGCAGCGGGAGACTACAATGCGAAACACCCGCACTGGGGCTCTCGCCTTGTGACCAAAATAAGGCAGTTATACAACACAATCAACACAAGCAACAAACTCAACTATTTTTCCCCGAGTAGTCCTACGTACTGGCCAGCACACCCTGACAAACAAGCAGACTTGATAGATTTTGCTGCAACATAAAACATCCCACGCAATCTAATAAGCGCCAAAGCACTTTAGGATCTCTCATCCGACCATTCTTCCGTGCTATTAAATCTACTCCAATCCCCGGAATATGTGGAATATTTTAATAGACTCACAACACACAGAACCAACTGACTTAAGTACAAGAAATACGTTAGCTATCACCTCGATATTTCCCTGCAGTTCAACATCGAAGCGGACATTGACTGCTCTGCTGATTTATTAGAATCTGTACTTGTTGCAGCAACTAAGATCTCTACTCCACAACGCGCGCATGTGCAGACCAATACACGTAAAGCTAATCTTCAAATAGAACAACTTGTTCTGGAAAAGCGACGATTGCGACGTGAATGGCAGTCTCACCGGTCGCCATCTACAAAACAACGCTTTAAAGATGCTTCACGCAGGCTCAGCAAAGCTCTTAAGCATGAAGAAGCAGATGACCAACGCCGCTACATAGAGCAATTATCACCAACCAGTACCAAGCATCCTTTGTGGAGGGCTCACCCTACACTAAGTGCGCCGATCGAAACGGTAACGCCTATAAGAAAATCTTCAGGCTGCTGGGCCCGTAGCGACAAAGACAAAGCTAACACATTTGCTGCTCACCCACGTTATGTATTTCAACCAAATTCCGCTGCAAATTCATTTGTACTGTTATCCTGTGCATCTCATAGTCCTGGAGAACCTGAACCACCTGAATTTCGTCCAAATGAAATTGTAAAAGTCTTAAAAGAACAGACAAAACCACAGAAAGCTCCAGGCTGCGATCTAATAACTCAAAAAATGATCATTGAACTTCCAAACCATGCTATGTCTCTCATCTGTAAATTTTTCAAAGCGATTACAACATTCGGCTACTTTTCAAAAAAATGGAAGAAATCAGTCATTGTAATGATTCCCAAACAATAATTATACAATACCATCATCGTCATCGTAACACAATCCCAACACATCAATTTGTCTTCCGAGAAAAGCATGGAACTATCGAGCAAGTTAACCGAATAACATCAGAAATACGTACAGCATACGAACATCGGGAATTCTGCAGTGCAATATTCCTAGACGTTTTCTAGGCATTCGATCGAGTGTGGCTTGAAGGTCTCATGCATAAAATCAAATCGACGCTTCCAGTGTACACTCATAGGCTTTTCGAGTCGTACCTCTACAATAGAGTATTCGCAGTGAAATGCAACACCACTACATCTGATGATCATATTATAGAAACTAGAGTTCCCCAGGGAAGTGTATTGGGACCAACACTATACGAAATATACACAGCGGAAAACCCCATAAACGAGCGACTACGTTTGCCGACGACATCGCAATCTTTTGTCTCTCCAGATGGCCCATTCAAGCAACAGCACGTCTAGCTGACCAGTTGGCGGTAGTAGAGAAATGCCTAGCCGACTGGCGAATTAAAATAAATAAACAAAAGTGTAAGCATGTCACGTTTACTTTTAACATACGAACATGTCGTCCGTTAACACTGTCTAATACGCAACTTCCACAAGCCAAAGACGTAACGTACCTAGGCGTTCATCTTAATAGGCGGCTCACCTGGCATCGTCACCTTGAAGCAAAAAAAAAACCGCAAATTTAACTGAAAGCCCATAACTTTTATTATTTTTTGAACCCCCGATCTTCTATCAGCTTGGACAACAAGTTCCTACTGTACAATTCCACCATAAAATCCAGCGAGCACAATCAAAAATCTTGAGGGGCACCACGGTATGTTTGAAACGAGGACATTCATAGAGATTTGTGCGTTATATACGGTTGCACGACAAAAGGCGTACTTCTTAAGCGTACTTAAGCTATTCCTGCACCCAAATCCTCTTGCTCGGCTTTTAACTCGGGCTTGCAGTCGAGCCCGCCTTAAACGAAACGACCTTCCAGCCCAGCAATAAATCATTGCGGGACCGAAGTTCATATTTTAAATATAAGATTTGATAAACTGATTGTAAGTCTCCCTTGGAGAAGATTCAATATATAAAGACAATGCAAAATAAAATTAAAAAAAATTAATTCTATGCTTATTTAGTGCTTTGATATAAGCATACAAACAACCTGACTTTTTATTTCACTTTGGGAAGAGAAATTCAATAATAATTCCATGTTTAATTAACTTTTGAACTTGTAGTCGCATTTGGGTGAACGAGGTATAAATCAACGAGTATTTTTGATAAGAATTTCTAAAAATGAAAAAAGTTTGCCAAAAGACCCAAAAGCCCCATTAGCTGTCATCACTAAAATTGTTTCCCTCCTACTTACACCCCTTATCTCATGAGCCAGGTGAATTAGAAAAAGTTTTAGTGTGCCTTTTTGTTAGTTAGGACTAAGCCTTTCTATCGGTGTATAACTCAATCAGATCGGACAGTCAGAGCAAATTTTCCAAATTAGCTGTTTATATTGCTAGTCGTCTTTCGCACCATTCGTGCTGCTTTGGTCACTAGCGCGGACTGTCGTCTGCAGTGATGGAGAACATAAAGGAGGGTTTTTTGAGGTTGGTTTTTCGATTTGAGATAAAGCTGAAATTTGTTTGTTAAATCTGCCAACTCTAATGTCATTTGCCGTTTTATCATGAACAGGTTGACAAAAGAACAACGCTTGCAAATAGTGCAAATTTATTTCGAAAATAATGGTTCAGTTCGCGAAGTTTTCCGCAAGCTTCGTCCATTTTATGGTCGACATAATCGTCCATCACAGCATTTAATGCGGTTAACCATGGATCGTTTTCGCACTTCGTCTACTGTATGTGATAATACGCATCCGCAGAGACGTCGAACAGTGCGCACCGAAGAAACAACAAAGTGTTAAAGAGGACCCAAATGAATCGATTCGCCACCGTGCACAGCAATTGAAGCTTTGTCCATCAACTTTATGGAAGATTTTGCGCAAAGATCTTGGCTTCGACCTTACAAGATCCACCTTGCTCAAGAATTAAAGCCGCGAGACCATGCAATGCGTCGTGATTTTGGTATATGGGCCGAAAATGATTTTGACGCTGATTTTCATCGCAAAATTTTATTCAGTGATGAGGCTCATTTTTGGAGTGAAGATAATCCACATGGGACCCTTGGGACTCCATTACATCCACAAAAACTGACTGTTTGGTTTGCTCTATGAAGCATTGGAGTCATTGGACCATACTTCCACCGAAATGATGCTGAAGAGTCAGTTACTGTTAATGGAAACTGGTATAGAGTCATGATTACCGACAATTTTGTTCCCGAATGGGATGGTATGAAAGTGGATGAGATATGGATCCAACAAGACGGCACTACACAGCGCACGTCACAATCGATTTATTAAAGAAAACATTCGATGAGCGCATAATTTCGGGAAATGGACCTGTCAATTGGCCACCAAGATCGTGTGACTTGACACCATTGTATTATTTTCTTTGGGGATATGTAAAGAAGCTCGTTCACGTCAACAAACCATTAAGGTTAGGGGACTTGGAAGCCAACATTCGTCGCGTTATTGCCGACATACGGCCCCCAAATGCTCTAAACAGTGCTTGAAAATTAAGCCTCTAGACTTGGCCGCGGCGGCCACATGCCAAAATCATATTTAAACATTAAGGACATAAAATTATTCTTCCAATAAAGCTAAATTGATTGACAATAAAACGATTTTCTTGTGTTATATTTCATTTCGAAGTTTTATATCTCTAAGAAAAAACACCCTTTAGATATTTTATGGGATTCTTTTCATTCTTCCTGTGACATACATTCACATTCATACATTCATACATTGATGAATTTACAATTTCTTTTTATTACCGACATTTGTACTATATTTTTGTAAAGAAATTGTATGCCTGAATTAAGTTTGAAGCTCTCTACCTTTTAAGTATTTCAGCGCAAATTTATTTATTGCAACATATTTAAACTATCTTACTTACATGTCTGCAAATCCATTCCGCTCTGGTCTAAGCGTGCAGATTTTCTGCTTGTCTTGATTTTGATTTATGTTAAAGTAAAAAACAGAATTATCTTTGGATCAACCTCATTTGATGCTTTGTCGGATCATTTCGGCACATACACAGCCAACAACTCATAGGCACAGGGACAAGACCCGACCGCAACTTAAACCTCGTCTGCAAGCCGCCAACTTTCTAACCTCCAAGGCCAAACATCGCATTCTAAAGCACACTGTTTTTAATTTTCCAGTTATTTCCGTGGGTTTGTGATTTTTTGCTGTATACCTTCAAGCGGCATGCCAGAAGTCGTAAGGTTCTACCTTACTCTTTCTCACGTAATTGTGGTAACACGCTGAAACGAGGCGTGTTGCAAAGTGGAATGTAAATGTTACATTCATATTTGAGTGCTTACGCCTAATAAAAGCAACATTTTTAGTCAGGCAGCTACTACAACATTACAATCGTTACCAGGCTGGCATTTGGCAATGTCACTTACTATTAACCCTGCCTTTCTGACTGGGATACCGCTACATAACACGACCTTGCCATAAAAAACTAGTGGGCCGGTGCTACAGTCGAGCATACTCGACAGTCGGAGACCCCGTACTTACTAAGAAAAAAACTTATAATGGAAAAAAATTAAAAATAATTTAGATAACTTTAATGCATATTCTATCAGGTGGATTACGATGTCTCATGAATCATACTAAGACTTAACTTTCGCCCGATCGGTTCTATGAGAGCTTTATGATATAGTGGTCCGATTAGAACCAACTTTGGACAGGATATATAAAACCAAGTTTTATGCATATTCTATAAGTTCGGTTACGATATCCCATAAATCAAAAAAGTTGTTCATACTATGGCTTGATTTTCGCCCGATCAGTCCTATGACAGCTATATGATATAGTGGACCGATTTGAACCAACTTTAGTAAGGATTTATAAGACTTACTTAAATGCATATTTTTTAAGTTTGATGACGATATCTAATAAAACTAAAAAGTTTTTCATACTAAGACTCGATTTTCGCCCGATCGATCCTATGACAGCTATATGTTATAGTAGTCCGATTTAAACCAACTTTGGACAGAATATATAAAACCAAGTTTAATTTATATTCTATAAGTTTGGTTACGATATCTCATAAAACAAAAAAGTTTTTCATACCAATACTTGATTTTCGACCGATTGTTCCTATGGGCGCTATATGATATAGTGGTCCGATTCAAAAAAGAAACAAACTTAACCTGCCTGCAATATATAGGAATCTACATACCAAATTTGGTGTCACTAGCATTTAAATTGCTCTTATAATTGGAATATGAAATTTTTTTGTTCGATTTGTGGGCGATATAGGGGGCGTGGCCGAATTTTGAAACAAACTTGATCTGCCTGCAGTATAGAGGAACCTACATACCAAGTTTGGTGTCTCTAGCTCTTATAGTCTCTGAGATCTAGGTGTTCATACAGACAGACAGACGGACAGACGGACAGACAGACAGACGGACATTGCTATATCAACTCGGCTATTGATGCTGATCAAGAATATATATACTTTATGGGGTCTGCCACGCCTCCTTCTGCCTGTTACGCACATATTCGGTAAAACAAACCCAATAGACCCCTGTACTTTTTTTAAGTACGGGGTCAAAAAAAAGACCGTTATGCTTTGTTTGACAAAATTTATGTTAGTGCTTTTTACTTTTTCTGGCTGCATTTTCCGATTTCTTTTTAGTTTTCTATTTTTTATTTTGGCAACGCCTCGTAGAATTTGTCGCATGACTCATGAGATGGGAGAGACCTTTTTGACTTAGTCAGTCTGCCAGTTTGTCTCGCCATTTAAAATGTTTAATAGTTTGCCAGATATATTTGTGTATACGAAAATCTTACTATACATTCATTCACAGATTAAAGGCCTTTAACTCTTCGTAATACAATAGAATCCATATTTAACTGGCTTTCTATTCTCATTATTTTGTTTAAATGATACATTCATTTTATTTAAGTAGATGGTGACTTTTTATGTGGCTTATAAAAATTGATATGCATTGAAGAGCACTTTGTTATGTCTGCGAATTCTAAGTAATGGTCCTCTTTTATAGATCGTATCTATTTGGCTTCATGCCTTAGATTCAGGATATGCCTATCAATTTTGACAGTTTACTTTTCGGGGTCGCGAATTTTTCTGCTTCCAACGAGCCGCAGTGGGCCAATTTTCCGTATTGGCAAAAGTCATATGTTTTGAACCAATAAAAATATTTCAAATACTTAAAGTATTTGATAGCAAACTTATTACGCCTTGAAATGCCTATTTGATGGTCCAAGCAGAAAAATATCTGCATATTTTTCGGCTCAATTTAAAAAAAGCCTTGTTTTATTTTTTGTTCAAAAGATGCATTTACTCTAATTAAATTTTTCAAATAATATTGTTAAGTATATAAATTAGGTTAATTACGGTTATTGAAGCAGGTGGGAGAACTATAAATTACACTAGTCAACAAAATCGATCTTTTTGCGAGTTACAAGAACCAAACCCACTTTTTTGGATAGATTTGGGGCCAAAACCGACGAAAAACTTTTTTTTTTTTAAGGTGAGATTTTTTTTTAGAATTTTTCAAAATTTGGCTTTTTTTTAAGTACTTTTTTTAGAGGTGCGCCCACATTTGTCATCATTACTCGAGAATGCCAAAGCCGATTTATCAAAGCTTTACTTTATCTAAAAGCTAATGAATATATCTAAATTTCATTTATACACAGTCTTAGATTTAAACCAGTAGTTGTTTTTTTTTAGATATCCTAACCAAACTTACACAATATCAATTTGTTGTTATTTTACATATTATGACCAAAGTTGGTTCAAATCGGTTTACTATATCATATATCTGCGATAGGAGCAATCGGTCGAAAATCCATCTTTAGTATAAAAAGTTGTGTTATTTCTTGAGATTTATAAGCCAGGTTGTATATCTGGAAATATGGTTTATATCCCTACTAAATTTGGTTTAAATCGGATCACTATTCAATATAGCTGCAATATTAATTGATCGGTCGAAAATCCACCTTTTGTATGAAAAACTTTTTTATTTTCTAAGATATTTTAAACAAACTCACAAATTGTGTATTCTATGTTTATATATCTTTATATCTTCACCAATTTTGGTTCGAATCTGTCCACTATATTTTATAGCTGCCATAGGAACGATCGATACGAACGGTTTTATTTTTTAAGTTATCTGTACCGAACTTACAAAAAAAAAAATCTCGTATCGTCTTATACAACCAGTCCGAGTTTGGTTGGAATCGGGTCACTATAACATATAACTGTCATGGGACCGATCAGTCGAAAATCAACCTTTGCGAAAAACTTGTTTCATTGCTTATATGCTAATAACTTTGTCGTCTTTCCATGGATTTTAGCAGTATATATATACATATATACCGCCAAATTATGTAGTTCAAATGACCCTCTTAACTACATTTTCTGTCAGTTTAATTGAAATATCTCAAAATTCAAATAAGTGTTTCATACTAAAACTAGATTTTTGACCGATCGTTCCTATGGTAGCTATATGATATAGTAAACCGATTTAAACCAACTTAAGTCATAATGTGTAAAGCAATAACAAATTTAAATTCAGTGAGTTTCGTAGGAATATCTCAAAAAACACAAAAAATGTTCATACTATTTTCCACAACGAAGTCAAAAGAGTCGACAAAAACATGCCTGGACACAAAATTATATTATATCGCCGTCTCTCCATAGATTTTAGTAAATTATATCTTAAACAACGCGTAATTAATGCAGCTGGTTAAATCAAATAGATAATAAAATGTAAAAAAATTGTTTCGACATTTCCTTGAATTTTTAAGTGAAAAAAGCTTAAAAAATATAATAATTTTCGTAATTCAAATATTTATATATCTTAAACTACTGGTTTAAATCTAAGACTGTGTTTAAATGAAATATAGGTATATTCATTAGCTTTCAGATAAAGCCAAGCAAAGCAAAGCTTTGGTTTTGGCATTCTCGAGTAATGATGACAAATGTGGGTGCACCTCTTTAAAAAGGTATTAAAAAAAGACAGATTTTTTAAAAATTCTAAAAATAAAATGTTTTTTTGTCATTTTTGGCCCCAAATCTATCCAAAAAAGTGGGTTTAGTTCTTGTAATTTTTGGGCTGTTGCCTAGTGTTATAGGTGTGACATTTGAAAATTTTATAATGACCTTTCACCTTGACTTTATGGCACAAGACAACGAAACACATTGCGTTGCACGTGGTCTAACTTGAAGAAATTATTTTACAAAATTGAAAATAGATAACACTAGGCAACAGCCCAAAAGTTACAAGAACCAAAACCACTTTTTTGCATAGATTTGGGGCCAAAACCGACGAAAAACATTTATTTTTTTTTTATGGTGAGATTTTTTTTTAGAATTTTTCAAAAATCTGGCTTTTTTTTATTCCATTTTTTTAGAGGTGCGCCCACATTTGTAATCATTACTCGAGAATTCCAAAACCGATTTATCAAAGCTTTGCTTTATCTAAAAGCTAATGAATATATCTATATTTCATTTATACACCGTCTTGGATTTAAACTAGTAGTTTAAGAGATATCAATTTTTGAATTAAGAAAATGATGATTTTTTCTTAGCTTTTTTCTTAGCTTTTTTCACTAAAAAATTTGAGGAAAATTCGAAACAATTTTTTTCATTTTATTAACTATTTTATTTGCGTAGCTGTTGTAATTACGCGTTGTTTAAGATATGATTTATTAAAATCTATGGTGAGACGGCGATATGATATTATGTTGAGTCGAGGCATGTTTTTGTCGACTTTTTTGACTTCGTTGTGGTGTGGCATGACCTTTAGTATGAAAATTTTTTGTGTTTTTTAAGATATCCCAACCAAACTCACAGAATTTGAATTTGTTATTGTTTTACACATTGTGACCAAAGTTGGTTCAAATCGCACCACTATATTATATAGCTGTCATGGGAACGATCGATCGAAAATCAAGTCTTAGTATGAAAAACTTATTTGTATTTTGAGATATTTCAACTAAACTGACAGAATATGTATTTAAGAGGGTCATTAATTTGTTATTATATATTTAGCTAAATTAATTACCCATCGTTTAGAATGTTTACCATTAAAATCTATGGAAAAACGACGGAGTTATTAGCATATAAGCAATGAAACAAGTTTTTCGCAAAGGTTGATTTTCGACTGATCGGTCCCATGGCAGCTATATGTTATAGTGGTCCGATTCCAGCCAAATTTGGACAGGTTGTATAAGACGATACGAGATTCCTAATTTGTAAGTTTGGTACAGATAACTTAAAAAACAAAAAAGTTTTTCCTACTAGAGCTTGCTTATCGACCGTTCGTATCGATTGTTCCTATGGCAGCTATATGATATAGTGCTCCGATTTCAACCAAATTCGGTAAGGATGTGATGAGCAATTAAAAATACTCAATTCATGAGTTTGATTGAGTTATCTCAAAAAAACAAAAAGTTCCTATGGAAGCTATATGATATAGTGGACCGATTTGAACCAAGGCTTACTTAAAGGCTTACTTAAATGCATATTCTATAAGTTTGGTTGCGATATCTTATAAAACAAAAAAGTTTTTCATACTTAAACTTAATTTTAGACCGATCGGTCCTTTGGCAGCTATATGATATAGTGGACAGATTTAAACCAAAATTGGTGAAGATATAAAGGACAACATAGAATACACAATGTGTGAGCTTGGTTAAAATATCTTAGAAAATAAAAAAGTTTTTCATACTAAAGGTGGATTTTTGACCGATCGTTCCTATAGCAGCTATATTGAATAGTGATCCGATTTGAACCAAATTTGGTAGGGATATATAACACATTTCCAGATATACAACCTGTGCGATTGGTTGATATATCTCAAGAAATAACACAACCTTTCATACTAAGCATCGATTTTCGACCGATCGTTCCTATGGCAGCTATATGATATAGTGGTTCAATTTGAACCAACTTTGGTCACAATGTGTAAAACAATAACAAATTCAAATTCTGTAATTTCGGTTGGGATATCTCAAAAAACACAAAAAATTTTCATACTAAAGGTCATGCCACACCACAACGAAGTCAAAAAAGTCGACAAAAACATGCCTCGACTCAACATAATATCATATCGCCGTCTCACCATAGATTTTAATAAATCATATCTTAAACAACGCGTAATTACAACAGCTACGCAAACAAAATAGTTAATAAAATGTAAAAAAAATTGTTTCGAATTTTCCTTGAATTTTTTTGTGAAAAAAGCTAAGAAAAAAGCTAAGAAAAAATCATCATCAAAATTGATATCTCTTAAACTACTAGTTTAAATCCAAGACGGTGTATAAATGAAATATAGATATATTCATTAGCTTTTAGATAAAGTAAAGCTTTGATAAATCGGCTTTGGCATTCTCGAGTAATGATGACAAATGTGGGCGCACCTCTAAAAAAAAGTACTTAAAAAAAAGCCAAATTTTGAAAAATTCTAAAAAAAAAATATTTTTCGTCGGTTTTGGCCCCAAATCTATCCAAAAAAGTGGGTTTGGTTTCTGTAACTCGCAAAAAGTGCGATTTTGTTGCCTAGTGTAATTGTTTATGAGATGATTGACTTAATTCAAAATTTCGATTTTGTTTTTTTTATTTTTGTCGTATGAGCGCGACCACTGTATATATGATTGATCAGTCGAAAATCAAGCTCTAGTATGTAAAACTTTTTTCTTTGAGATATCTTAATTAAGCTGATAGAATATGCATTTAAGTTGGTCTTATACATTCTGACCGAAGTTGGTGCAAGTCGGTCTACTGTATCATAAGCTAAACTAAATATTTTTTTAATTTTTTCGAGTCTTAGCTTTTGCCATTGTAAGTACGGGATCTCCGACAGTCCAGTATGCTCAACTGTTGAACCGCGAGCTAAGTAATCCGGAGGTTTGCAAGCAGAGAGAGCAGGGGGCCGAGCCCCCTATTTTTCCTTAAGTTCGTCAGTTTACTATTCTTTTATTGTCGACATTGTCTATAAACATTGTGTATACTAAACCCTAAACTAAACGGAAAAAACGGAGAGCGATTCGTGCTGTGTATGTATAATAATCTTTGACAACTTCTTTTCATGTTCTAAGTCTAGCTTAGCTAAGGTGGCGAAGCGGGACGAATCCGCTCTCAGATGGACCAACGACAACTTTATTATGCTCTCGCTTCGCCCTTAGCCTAACTTACTACTAGACTGCAAAGTATTAATTATTCAAACGCGAAAACTTATGAAAATATTAAATTCAAAGCACTGATGTGCGCCAACACCGATTTTGTAAGAGCTAATTAATATATCTATAATTCATTAATGCAAAGTTAAAGATTTAAGCTAGTAGTTTAAGAATTATCAATTCTTGAATTAAGAAAATGATGCTTTTTTTTAACTTTTTTCTTAGCTGTTTTTACTTTAAAATTCGAGGAAATGCCAAAAAAAAATGTGTAACATTTTCTTGCTTATTTTATTTGCATAGTTGAATTGGAATAGATATATTCATTAGCTTTTAGAAAAAATAAAGCTTTGGAAAATCGTTTTTGGCATTCTCGAGTAATGATGACAAATGTGGGCGCACCTCTGAAAAAAAGTATTAAGAAAAGCCAAATTTTAATAAATTAAAAAAAAAACAAGTAGGCGGTTACAGTCGAGCACGCTCGACAGTAGGATACCCTGAACCCAGGTACTCTGTACTGAGAGTTGATTTTCGATCGATTGTTCCTATGGCAGCTATATGATATTTTAGACCGATTCTAACCAAATTTGTTCAGGATGTATAATAGCAGCCCATATGCATATTCCATCAGATTGGTTTTGATATCTCAACAAATAAAAAACTTTTCCATACTAAAACTTCATTTTCGGTGTACCGTTTCTATGGCAGCTATATGATATAGTTATCCGATTTTAACCAAATTTGGTCAAGATGTATACTACTAGCCTAGATGCATATTCTATCAGTTTGGGTTTGATATCTCGACAAACACAAAACTTTTCCATACTAAAACTTCATTTTCGATGTACCGTTCCTATGGCAGCTATATGATATAGTGGACCGATCCAAAAATAAAAACAAACTTGATCTGCCTATGGTATTCAGGAACCTACATACCAAATTTGATGTCTCTAGCTTTTATGGTTTCTGAGATCGACGCGTTCAAACATCCGGACGGACGGACGGACGGACGGACAGACAGACGGACATGGCTCAATCGACTCGGCTGTTGATCCTGATCAAGAATATATATACTTTTGGTGGTCGGCCACGCCCCCTTCTGCCTGTTACATACATCCTGCCAAACACATTATACCCTTTTTTGCCCATTTTTAATGGGCTCAGGGTATTTAAAAAAAAAAAATCTCACCATAGAAAAAAAAAATAATAATGTTTTTGTGGGTTTGGTTCTTGTAATAGCCAAAAAGTTCAAATTTGTTGCCTAGTGTTATAAGTGGGGCCATGCTTTGATAATACTTGGCAACAAATTTGAACTTTTTAGAACCCGTACTTAAAAAAAAGTACTGGGGTCTATTGGGTTTGTTTTACCGAATATGTGCTTAACAGGCAGAAGGAGGCGTGACAGACCCCATAAAGTATATATATTCTTGTTCAGCATCAATAGCCGAGTCGATATAGCACTGTCCGTCTGTCCGTCTGTCTGTCTGTCTGTCTGTCTGTCTGTCTGTCTGTATGAACACCTAGATCTCAGAGACTATAAGAACTAGAGACACCAAACTTGGTATGTAGGTTCCTCTATACTGCAGGCAGATCAAGTTTGTTTCAAAATTCGGCCACGCCCCCTATATCGCCCACAAATTGATAAAAAAAATTTCATATCCAAATTATTAGAGCAATTTAAAAGCTAGTGACACCAAATTTGGTATGTAGATTCCTCTATATTGCAGGCAGGTTAAGTTTGTTTCTTTTTTGAATCGCACCACTATATCATATAGCGCCCATAGGAACAATCGGTCGAAAATCAAGTTTTAGTATGCAAAACTTTTTTGTTTTAGAAGATATCGTAAACAAACGTATAGAATATGCATTTAGGTTAGTCTTATACATCCTTACCATAGTTGGTTAAAATCGGTTTACTATATCCTATAGCTGTCATAGGACCAATCCGGCGAAAATCAAGTCTTAGCATTAAAAACTTTTTTGTTTTATGAGATATCGTAACCAAACTGATTAAATATTCATAAAACTTGGTTTTATATATCCTGTCCAAAGTTGGTTCTAATCGGACCATTATATCATATAGCTCTCATAGAACCGATCGAGAGAAAATTAAGTCTTAGTATGTTTCATGAGACATATTAATCAACCTGATAGAATATGCATTTAAGTTAACTAAATTATTTTTAAATTTTTCATTATAAGTTTTTTCTATAGTAAGTACGAGGTCTCCGACTGTCGAGTATGGTCGCGTGTAGCACCGGCCCACTAGTTATTATTGTAACATTAAATAAATTTTAGTGAACATAATTGACACTGGAGTTGTCAATTTTATTATGTTTTTAAAAGGAATTATCATTGTTTTGTATATTTGATAAAAAATGTGTTGCTAAAAAAAATTGATAGGATGAGATGCGGCACCGCCAAAATCTATGGCCAGGGAACAACTTTTCATCGCGACAACGCGCCGCGGCGCTGCCGTTACTTATTTCATTATATATAAAATTACATTAAAGAATTTACTTCCTAATAAAAACTACTGCATATTTTTAAGTGATTGTATTAAAATAATATTTTTATTAATAGATTTGGTTAGCTATTAGCAACTTGTCCGATCTTGCTGCTGTTAATGGAGATAATAAATAATATTAATATTTGACCTGCTCCAATGCATTTGGAATCTGTGAGTAAAAACTCGCTACTCGGACAGACAGACGAAGAGACGGATAGACAGACACGGCTATATCGACTCTGCTGTTGATGCTGATCAAGAATATTTATACTTTAGGGGTTCGGAGATGCCTCATGTCACATGTCAATGTCACAAGCATGTGATTCAAAATATCTGAAATCTTCAAAAAAAAAAAAACCTGCTTACGAGGTAAAGGTCTATTGACGATAGTCTTTCCATGCTCGAAAAAAATTGCACGGTTGCAGTTGTAGCGAAAAAATTCTTTATTATTAATAGTTAAAGTATTTACTTTGATTATGTTTTACTAAAATTATATTTTATTAAGTACATAAAAAACAAAAAAAAAATTTTAGGCCCAAATAAAATATAAACAAATATATAAATTTAACCATCGTTCGTGAAGATAATTGAATTTCAGAAATTCACCCGAATCATCCTGAGCATTTCTAAAAAAAAATTCTTTTTGTGTGCTCTTTTTTGACTATTTCCGTGTAGTAACTCTGTGACGTACTGGTTTTAATACAAAACAGAAATATCTGAGAAAAAATCATATAAATATAGTTTTATCCAACAAGGGAGCTCCTCCTTGATATAAATGACCAAAGTAGGGTCAAATCGGTGCACTACATCATCTAGCTGCCATAGAAAAAATAGGTCGATAATTATCCTGTGAACTCTGAGAAGTCTCCAGTTGTTCGCATATAACGACTGGATTGGATTGGCTTGTTGATTTCGACGAAGAAAATAAAAAAATTTTTTCAAGCTTTAATCGGCGCTACTTATAATAAAATATATTAAAATAGAGACAGGCGAACTTGACTGAAGTTTCCAATATGGTTATGTGCAAGCTACAAGTAGGGGAACCTCAAAGAGAATTTGTTATTAGTACACGGATTCACAGAAAGTGCCTGCCATAAAAGGTAAACGCAGAACGGAACTATGAGTCAATAATAGGGAACCACATATTCCACACATAGTCAGTTTTAAATATTGCAATAAAAACAAAATGAGAAGAAGTAAGATTCTGGCAGGAGAAAAAGTGGCAACAACTGACTGACAAAACCTCAACATACCATTAAAAGCATAATCATGCACTTAAGTAAAGTGTGTGTGCGTGTGTGTGTGTGTGTGTGTGTGTGTGTGTGTGTGTGTGTGTGTGTGTGTGTGTGTGTGTGTGTGTGTGTGTGTGTGTGTGTGTGTGTGTGTGTGTGTGTGTGTGTGTGTGTGTGTGTGTGTGTGTGAAGGAGGAGTACGATGTGTAACCCTGTGGTTCGGCTGGTGTTGAGGCATCACCCCGTGCTAGCTCGGTGGTGCGTCACATGGAGCTAACTAAGTCGTAAGGTCTCGTGATGCACCCACTGGTAGTTAGCTAATTCGTTAGCTTCAAGTAATGCAGAGGGTGCTAGGCAAATAACCGAAAACAGTGCAAGCAAAGAAAGCGAACAAAAACGATGAGAGATTTCTGTTCGGGATTTTTCCTCTGCTTTGTCCTTTTTTCCTTGCACGCTTTACTTGGCGCATTTTATCTCAGTTTTATCAAGTCATATTTCAATAGTGGGCAGTGGCGCAGTGGTTAGAGTCGCCGCTTTAGTCTCAATAAATAAGAGTTCGAGTACCGACACGGGCAGAATTGAATTTTTATATTAAAAATGAAAAACGAATAACTCAAGTTTTTCAGACGCCTGTCGCTTTTATAAAACTCTAAGCTCCAATCCAGAAAAACATGGTAAATATAATATATATCAAAGTAAAAAACAAGAAAAAAAAATTAAATTAAATCTCTTTTTTTTTAGCCATCTACAACGTCCTAACGATTTTTCGTCCCACTTGAAACTAGGGAAGTTGCTAGCTAAGGATAATGCAGCGACGTACCGCTCGGAACGTTTTGCGGACATGTAGTGGAAAAATTCGTTAGAAAATTTATATGAAAGTGGTCCATGTGCTACTATGTACTACCACCAATTCACTAGCTAATTCCCTAGGTTTTCTCCGGTCACCCGAACCACAGGGAAGTTAAGTCGCTGGAACACACTTAGAACTTCACTCATCACACAAATTTGTGCTTATGTTTACTTCCCAGCAAGCATTTTTCATAAAATACGAATCTGTTTTGAGTTTTCTATATGATTAATGTTGTCATAAATAAGATCATTTTCTGATCATTAATGATACTATCGTCGGGAGAACAGATTATCCTACCCGCCTTTTTAGAACCCGTACTTAAGAAGTACAAGAGTCTATTGGGTTTGGGCTTGGCAGACCCTATAAAGTATTGGGTTGCCCAAAAAGTAATTGCGGATTTTTCATATAGTCGGCGTTAATAATTTTTTTAACAGCTTGTGACTATTTAATGATATTTTTATACCCTGAGCCCATTAAAAATGGGCAAAAAAGGGTATAATGTGTTTGGCAGGATGTATGTAACGGGCAGAAGGGGGCGTGGCCGACCCCCAAAAGTATATATATTCTTGATCAGGATCAACAGCCGAGTCGATTGAGCCATGTCCGTCTGTCTGTCCGTCCGTCCGTCCGTCCGGATGTTTGAACGCGTCGATCTCAGAAACCATAAGAGCTAGAGACATCATATTTGGTATGTAGGTTCCTGAATACCATAGGCAGATCAAGTTTGTTTTTATTTTTGGATCGGTCCACTATATCATATAGCTGCCATAGGAACGGTACATCGAAAATGAAGTTTTAGTATGGAAAAGTTTTGTGTTTGTTGAGATATCAAACCCAAACTGATAGAATATGCATCTAGGCTGGTAGTATACATCTTGACCAAATTTGGTTAAAATCGGATAACTATATCATATAGCTGCCATAGGAACGGTACACCGAAAATGAAGTTTTAGTATGGAAAAGTTTTTTATTTGTTGAGATATCAAAACCAAACTGATGGAATATGCATATGGGCTGGTATTATACATCTTGAACAAATTTGGTTAGAATCGGTCTAAAATATCATATAGCTGCCATAGGAACAATCGATCGAAAATCAACTCTCAGTACAGAGTACCTGGGTTCAGGGTATCCTACTGTCGAGCGTGCTCGACTGTAACCGCCTACTTGTTTCTTTTGACATTTATTAGCTGTCACTATTAGCTTGCTTTAGAAAAAATGTGCGTGTAATTTTGATTAGATTTGTTAGTTTGGCGTCAATTTTAATATGAAGCACACAAACGTGAATTTTCTTCATATTTTACTTAATTATTTCCGTAAAGGAAAAAATGCAGTGCAGACTGCTAATAAGTTGCGTGCTTTGTATGGGGATAAAGCCTTAAAAGAAACACAGTGTCGAAGTTGGTTTGTGGTATTCCGTTCGCAATTTTTTACTTTGTCAGTTTGGTGGGATTAGAAGGGTGTGGTATATTTTGAGCTGCTTTCAAGGAACCAAAAGATTAATTCGGATGTCTACTGTGAACAACTGGACAAATTGAATACAGCCATCAAGGAGAAGCGGCCAGAATTGGCCAATCGTAAAGGTGTCATATTCCATCAGGACAACGCCAGACCACACACATCTTTGATGACCCGGCAAAAACTGGGACAGCTTGGCTGGGAAGTTTTGATGCATCCACCATATAGCCCTGACCTTGCACCATCAGACTACCATTCATTTCGATCTTTGCAGAACTCCATAAATGGTAAAACTTTCGGCAATGATGAGGCTATAAAATCGCACTTGGTTCAGTTTTTTGCAGATAAAGGCCAGAAGTTCTATGAGCGTGGAATACTAAATTTGCCGGGAAGATGGCAAAAGGTTATCGAACAAAATGGAAATTATATATTTGATTAAAGTTCATTCTAAGTTTTATTAAAAATGCATTTACTTTCCTTTAAAAAAATTACCACAATTACTTTTTGGGCAACCCAATATATATATTCTTGATCAGCATTAATAGCAGAGTCGATATAGTAATGTCCGTCTGTCTGTATGAACACCTAGATCTCAGCGACTATAAGACTAGAGACACCAAGCTTGGTATGTAGATTCGTCTATATTGCAGGCAGATCAAGTTTATTTCAAAATTTGGTCAAGCTCCTTAACCGCCTACCAATCGACATAGAAAATTCCATATCCAAATTCTAAGAGCAATTTAAAAGCTAGAGATTTCAGATTTTGTACAGACGAAGAGAAAAGTGTTCTAGATTTTTGCTAAAAATTTCATTCGGACAGTAAATAGCGAAGATATTCAAATAATAAATTTTGCTGTTTGTTTCGATGATGGAGCGTTGGCAGTAATTTAAACTTGAATAACTTAATTGAATAAAAAAAATTGTATTTACATATTATATAACAAATTGGTGTCCAAACAGACGTGGGCTTTTTTATTAAAAATCAGTGCTTATTTATAAATGTAGCATTAACATTAAGTGTTAAAATATAATTTTCTTATTTTACTTTGTAATTGACTACTAAATCAAGCAATATGGGCACTTTGGAGGTTGAACGGAAAAGTACAAGAGGTGCCCAACACGTTAAGCCTCTATCATTTTAAATTTTTTTGCAATTTTGTTGCGGGTTCGATTCCCGGAAAATTCTATACTTATTTATTTTTTTTTTTTAAATTTAAGTTTTTAGTAAATTTATCTTTTTACTTCTTTTGATTCAATTATATTTTTTAATTTAATTGTGGGCTTCAATTATGTTACTATATGAATTAAGTGTTCGTTAATTTATTTATTTTAACATTTTTCATTTAATATCTGTTAAGGTTTTACATATGCTTAACATACAAAAATATGCATGAACGCATGTTTATAAATATAAATGTTTAGCTATAACTTCTTTTGTTTTGGCGCGTGCATACAAGTTTATGTTTGTGTGGCTGCTTTTGGATAGTAAGTACGGGGTCTCCGACAGTCAAGTATTCTCGACTGTAGCACCGACTCAATATCAAGTCATATTTTTGTTTGCTTTTCAAAATTAGGGGGCCCTGCTTTCTTCGCTCGCGGTGCTACAGTCGAGCGAAAAAAATAAGACCAAATTAAATGCATATTCTTTCAGACAGACAGACGGACATTGCTATATTAACTCGTCTATTGATTCTGATCAAGAATATAAATTTATACTTTATAGGGTCGCCAACAAACTAAATAGACCCCTGTATTTTTTTTAAGTACGAGATCTGAAAACTTTTTTGATTTTTGAAATGCCTCAACCATTCTTAACGATAATGCATTTAAGTCGGTTTTATAGATCTTGAACAAAATATGCTCAGAAACTTTATTAATTTTTTAGATATCTCAATCTGACAGAATATGCATTAAAGTTGGACTTTGTCATTTCAGCCAAATTTTATGCATATCGGCTGATTTATAGCTGTCATTGACACAATCATTCAAAAATGGAATGACTTAAATTTTCACAAAGTTTTGATATCCTTCAAAAAATAAACCTCTTCACGAGGTGAAAGTCTAGAAACAAAAGTCTTTCCATGCCCCGAAAATTCAGATGTACAATTTCAATTAAATATATAAATTTAAAACAAATATATATAAATTAAAAAAAATTCCATTCGACACCGCGTAAAAACAAACTTTTAAGCAATAAGAAGCTCAACTAGTATTATTATTATTTTTTTTATATATGTTTGCTAAAATTTTAAATATTATTTTGAATATTAAATAGATTTCGCGGAGAAGTCGCCATATTTGTCAATGGCATAAAGCTAGATTATGCCGGGAAAAAGACAGGTTTGGCGGGAAAAGACAAGATTTGTCGGAAAAGAATGCTAATTTTGTAAGAAAGATATATGGTTGCAAAAAAAGGTATTTAGTTAGGATACCGCAAAAAACAAAACAGTTTTTGAAACTAAAGGTTAATTTAAGCTCGACTGTTCAATAACATATGGTTAAAAACACATATTTAGGCATGTTCCAAAATTCGAATGTTTTCAGAAAGTATAAGCTAAACGAAAACAAAATTTTTAATATTTGCTGTTCTCAATTCCGACCGAAATGGATTTGTTTTTACTTTTCGAACTCGGTTTCAATAGCAGTAATTAATCGACTGTATCATCTGTTTTAGCCAAATAAGAAGTAGAAATTTCTAATCTAATATAAACCCACAAAAAAACCAATACAGGAGGTAAAAGTCTAGTGACGGAAGCATTTTCTAGCCCCAACATTTTTGATATCCAATTTTGTGACGAACAGCGAGCTGCCGTCCGCAGTGATTTACTTATATAGTAGCGTCCTTGCTGCTGATACATTTTATATCTTATGGTCGTTACAAGCCATAGATGGTAAACAAGAAAACTTAGAGAAGTTTTTATGCTTATCCAAAAAACTAGCGGTTTTTTCAAAAAGTCGTAGAACAAATATTTCTAGATTTTCGAAATAGAATAGATCCCCATCATTACACTTAAGCTTTTATAGCACTTTGATGCAAACAGACAAACAATCTGACTTTTCATTTCATTTTGAGTCCACTAAAAATCTCAAATTTATTTATCTTTTGAACCAGTTATCGGATTAGGGTGATCGAGGTATAAATCGTCGCGTATTTTTAACCCTTTAACGGGTAAGACCGTCTGTCGACAAGTTTTGCAGTGATAAAAGTGATGGGCCTCCAAATATGTTGTCGACAACATTTGATCTAGAAACCCATACTATTCCAAAACCATTAGAAAATTGGAAAATTATTGAAAATGCTAATTCCTTTCCAAAGCATTCGATCTTTATTATTCATTCTTGACCCAACTAGTCCCAAAATACAGTCTACTTCCCGCCTAGTTCTGCTCCAAGATTCAAGGAGTTGAAGTAAATTCGGTATTGTGGGAAGATAACAAGTGCAGTTGGCTGGCATCTATATATTTTTGAATAGCACCATAATGCCAACATATTATACAGGTTGGTTCTTGTATGTAAAGTTTCCGATCAAGGGTATGGGATCAGAGAGCTGCTAAAGCATGCAGAGTTCCTTACAAAATCAGCAAAAGAACTTGTTTTCTTCAAGGAAATGGCGTTACATGACTTAGTCGGCTTAGCAATCACTGGAAAAGAGCTGTTCATCTGACATCAGATAAAGATATGAAAATGCAAATCATTTCCCAATTTGGTTGGATAAAAAGAAAAAATATGCATATATTTAGTATTTTGGTAGAGGTGAATGCTTATTTTATACAAATCAGTCTCCCAAAATTTTTTTTGAGACAACCATTACAAAAGTAATTATATTTTGAGAAATCTAATTTAAAGAAATACCTGTAAAATCCCTATTTACACATATTACATAGCAACGGTCAACTAAAGCAATTGTTCATTTAAAACTGCTTATAAATTGATATATTTTATAATAATTATTTAAATTCAAGTAAATTGCATATTATTATAATTCTAATAGTGATTACTAACTCAAAAAAACTTTAGAAGCAATAAATAGCAAAAGATATCGCCAAAAGTCGCGTGCGATATTCCCTTGTGATGCAAGCGAACGGCCGTATTTTTTTACGCTCACACCGACAAGACCGTCTACAGACGGTCTTCAGTATCTTGCACCTGACGGTCGTTTCATCCAACGGAATATTATGAAATTTAAAACTTAACATTATTTAACCTATATCTACTTATAAAATTAATATCAACTTGATTGAATGACTATTTCGATTTTGCCTGTTAGAGGGTTAATTAGAAATCCCACAAAACAAACCTCTACACGAGGTAAGAGTCTAGTGATAAATGCAATTTCTAGCCCCAAAAGCTCTGATATCCAATTTTGTGACGAACAGAATTGAGTTTAATATAAAAATTTTAAATAAAAATATAAATTAATAAAAAATAACGAAAATTGGCGTTGTGCACTGTGCGCAAGAGGGGTGAGCTTCTTTGTGCATTAAAATTACTTTTTGCGTAGTGCCGAATGCCAATTTACGTTTTATTTTTTATTAATTTCAAATTTCGTCACAAAATTGGATATCAGAACTTTTGGGGCTAGAAATTGCATTAGTCACTAGACTATTACCTCGTGTAGAGGTATTTTTTGTGGGATATAAGAAATTTTTGCAAATGCTTTTGCTTTTAACATTGTAACTTTATCTTTAATGCAGTCAGATAGTAAAATATATAAATTTAGTTGCTTAATTTCTTTCATATGTAGAACAATTATTTTTTTTAATTATAAAGAAAACTAAGGGGCCTCGCCCCTTGCTCGCTTCGCCCACGTTGCTACAGCTAGCATATACTACTGTCGGAGACCCCGTACTTACTATGAAAAAAAAAGTTTTTCATACTAAGACTTTGATTTTGCCCGATCGGTCCTATGCCAGTTATGTGATGTAGTAGTTCAATTAGAACCAACTTTGGTCAGGATCTATAAGTCTAACTTAAATGCATATTCTAGTTTGGTTTCGATATCTCGTAAAACAAAAAAGTTGTTCATACTAGGACTTGATTTTCGCCCGATCGGTCCTATGACAGCTATATGATATAGTGGTCCGACTTGAACCAATTTTGGTCAGGATATATGAAACTAACTTAAGGCCCTATTCACTTTCAGCAAAAAATTTTTTTCGACTTTTTTTTTGAATTTTTTTATAGCTTGGACATTTAAGAATGTAACCCTAAAAGGGTTTTTTGAAATTCGAAATACTTTAGAAGATATGGCCATTTTTGTGAAGCAAGGTCTTCGTCAAAATGAGCTATTTTCTTCAAACTTCAAACTTTAAACGCGTTTATCTCGAAACCACGTTTTTCGAGCTGGCGGCCACGATTCCGCCAGTTCTACTGAACCAATTTGGATGAAACAAAGTTTAATCGACGTAGAATTGTCACCATTCTGGCCCGAAGTAAAAAAAAAATTTTGAGATTTTTTTTACTATTTTTTTTTTACACTAAACTACAAAAAATGGGTCCAAATTCGATTTGTCAATTTCAAGTGGCCGCCATTTTGTCAAAAAAAATCGCAAAATTTTTATTTTACTTCGGGCCAGAATTACATCTATGCTGATTATAACCCCGTTTTTTTTTCATTTCCGACGCTCCGAAGACCCGGAATCGCGGCCGCCGTGACGACACCTTTTTTTTCAACCCCCAACTTTGAAGTCTCATTACTTTTTGAACACCCCTCGTATCGGGGCAAAAAAAAATTTTTTTATTTACTTTAAACCTTTTGTAATACAATAAATAAAAAAAGTTTTCAATTATTCTTTGCGTTTTCAAATAGGAATTTTTTTAAAAAGGGTCCAAAAAACGGGTTTTGAATGAGAATAGGGCCTTAAATATATCTTCTATCAAATTTGGTTAAAATATATTATTAATCAAAAAAGTTTTTTATACTAAAACCTAATTTTGACCCGATCGGTCCTATGAAAATTTTATGATATTGTATAACCCCGTTTTTTTTTTCATTTCCGACGCTCCGAAGACCCGGAATCGCGGCCGCCGTGACGACACCTTTTTTTTCAACCCCCAACTTTGAAGTCTCATTACTTTTTGAACACCCCTCGTATCGGGGCAAAAAAAAATTTTTTTATTTACTTTAAACCTTTTGTAATACAATAAATAAAAAAAGTTTTCAATTATTCTTTGCGTTTTCAAATAGGAATTTTTTTAAAAAGGGTCCAAAAAACGGGTTTTGAATGAGAATAGGGCCTTAAATATATCTTCTATCAAATTTGGTTAAAATATATTATTAATCAAAAAAGTTTTTTATACTAAAACCTAATTTTGACCCGATCGGTCCTATGAAAATTTTATGATATTGTGGTCCGATTTTAACCAACTTTGCTCAGAATATATAAAACCAAGTTAAGTGCATATTGTGTCAGTTTGGTTGGGATATGTCATAAAACCAAAAAGCTTTTTGTACTAAAACCTGATTTTCGACCGATAGAAAAATGTATACATTTAGTTAAAAATTCTACGTCCTACAACATACTAAACTTTAATAAAAATCGTTAGAGCCGTTTTGTCAGAAATCGCAAAAATTTAAGCTAAAAAACTTTTTCACCTGTAAAATGTTACCTGAGTACTTTAGAAAAAAAGTTTAAAGGTACGCTTAAAAGCCCTCAAGCACCTTTCCAATGATATATAGAACATATCTGTAGCTTCAATGGTATGCTTCAATTTTAGCGGGACTTAGTGTTTTCCCGCTAAGCTAGCGGTATTTTCAAAAAGTCGTAGAACAAACATTTCAAGATTTTCAAATTGGAATAGATCCCCATCATTACATTTCAGCTTCTTTAGCGCTTTGATGCAAACGGACAAACAAACTGACTTTTCATTTTATTTTGAGAAGTCCACTAATAATTTCAAATTTATTTATCTTTTGAACAATTTATCGGATTTGTGTGATCGAGGTATCAATCGACGCGTATTTTTAATTAAAATTTTAAAAAAAAAAAAATTTTACCAAGACCCCAACAGCCCCATTAGCTGCAATCATTAAAAATTTTCACCCAAGTGAGTTAGAAAAAGTTTTAGTTTGAAATTTTGTAAGTTAGGGCTAAACCTTTCGATCGTTATTTAACTCGATCTGATCGGACAGTCACAGCAAATTTTCCAAATTAGTAAATTCTGCAAAATGCCGGGAGTTATAGTTATTGGTTGCTTGCATTTTTCATGACATTTTTTTTTTTCAAAAGCTGATGGTCTGTCTTGTGTGTGTGTTTGTTTATATCGAAAATGTTGAAAAAAACAACATTTTGTGTCGTAACGTAACATAACGGAACAGAATTTAGGATGCTTAAGTGTGTTATTAGCTTTAATTAATCACTGCCAAAATTTCGTTTTTTGCTCAATGTGTTCAGGGTCTCTCACAGTCAAACTTGCTTGCCTATAGCTTTTAATACTAGATATGCTCTGTGAGGCTGTACAAAGAGGTGACATACTAGAGTGGACGGTGATGGGCAGGTAGTCACCACTTGCAGACTAGCTAGATTGCTGAATAAATTTGTAATCTGTAGGATAACAGAGAGAAGCGACAATCAGCATTATGAATACTTAGCTACATCAACTTAAGTTTATTATGTTTTGTGGGTGTTATTATTGTTTACTATGCGTGGTTGTTGCTGCAGGGTGTCTGTTTGGCGCTAAGTGAGAATCCAAGCCAAGTTGCTCGAATATTTTAAAAAGCCGCTTTACTTTTGTAAGTAGTCAACTTTCGTTTGGGTGAAAACTTTCCTTGACAGTGGGCTTAATAAGTAGCACAAGCAAAAAAAAAATATGACAAAAAGTAGCAATGAAAGACGAAAACACTCTTTCAGCTTTTTTTTAATGCTTTTAGCCGCTTTGTCGAAAACTTGGTTTATACGCTTGATGTACTTTGAGCTACTTATTTTCTTTTCTTCTCTTTCTTTATTTTCTCACAGATAATGGCATAAGTAATGCAAATAATTGCGCACTAAACAGCTGAGATAACAAATCATCAATTAAATAGAACCAATTAAATGTAACACTGCCACCTTAGAGAAATACTAAAGCTAAAAACGGATAAAAAAGAATTGTGCTAATCTGAAAAATGCACAAAGCGAAAATGTGGCAATGAAAGTGGCCGAAAAACGAAGTGCCTCAATTTCTCTTTGTGGTCAACCGCCATTAACGTTTATTACACCCACAAATTGCCAACAATAAGAACGCACAACAAAAGCAGAGAACAACAATCGCAATTTAAAACAAAAACAGCTAATAACGCTACATTCAAGAGAACACGACTAGTATATATCTGGCGCCAAGATATTTAGATCTTCCAAAAAAAACTTCTTTGCGAAGTAAAAGTCTAGTGACAAAATTTTCCATGTCCCAAAATTTCTGATATCAAATTTTGAGACGAACAATATTCAATTTAATATATAAATTTAAAACAAAATATATAAATTAAAAAAAAAATTACATTTTGCTCCAAGTTTTTACGGAGTGCCGAATGTAACTTTTTTAATAAGTAAGTCACAAAATCTAAACCGACGAAATCGGCCTTTTAAAACCAACAATAGAATTCGCCCCGAAGACGACTAACAATGGTGGTCGAAGTATATCGGCAAGCTTAAATAAAAAATAAACATCAAGACCTCGAGCCAGCTAACCAACTCAATTTATTTAGCTTTAAGTTAATCAATCAAAAAAAAAACTTCTACACGAGGTATAAATCTAGTGACAAAAGCATATTCTAGCCCCAAAATTTGTGATATATATAAAATTTTAGATAAATATAAGAATATGAAAAACTAGTCGGACGGAGCTACAGTCGAGCATTCTCGACTATACATATAGATACATTTTGTATCAGTTTGACAATTATATCTCATTAAACAAAAATTTTTGTCATACTAAGACTTGATTTTTGACTGAACCAACTTTGGTTAGGATATATAAAACCAAATAAGACACAAATTGTAACAGTTTGGTTATGATATCACATTAAACAAAAATGTTTTGCATACTATGACTTGATCTTCGCCTGATCGATTCTATGACAGCTATATGATATAGTGGTCCGATTTGAACCAACTTTGGTAAGGATGTATAAGACTAACTTAAATGAATATTCTATAAGTTTGGTTACGATACCTCATAAAACAAAAAAGTTTTTGTATTAAAACTTGATTTTCAACCGATTGTTCCTATGGGCGCTATATGTTATAGTGGTCCGATCCTAAAAAGAAACAAATTTAATCTGCCGGCATTATGGAGGAATCTACATTCCAAGTTTGGTGTCACTAGCTTTTAATTTGTGCTCATAATTTGGATATGCAATTTTTTTTTCGATTTGTGGTCGGTAAAGGCGGCGTGGCCGAATTCTGAAACAAACTTGATCTGCTTGCAATATAGAGGGACCTATATACCAAGTTTGGTGTCTCTAGCTCTTATTGTCTCTGAGATCACTGCGGACGGCAGTTCGCGCTAGTGACGAAAGCAGCACGAAGGGTGCGAAAGGCGACTAGCAATATATACAGTTAATTTGGAAAATTTGCTGTGACTGTCCGATCAGATCGAGGTAAACACCGTTTGAAAGGTTAAGCCCTAACTTACAAAATGGCATACTAAAACTTTTACTAACTCACCTGGGTCATGAGATACGGGGGTGAAAGTGGGAGGGGAAAAATGTTAAGTATGGGGCTGTTGGGGCTTTTTGGTAAATTTTTTTTATTTTTTAAAAATTCTAATTAAAAATACGCGTTGATATCTCGATCACCCAAATCCAATAACTTGTTCAAATGATAAATAAATTTACAATTTTTAGTGGACTTCTCATAATGAAATGAAAAATCAGTTTGTTTGTCTGTTTGCATCAAAGCGCTAAAGAAGCTTTCATGTAATGATGAGGATCTATTCCAATTTGAAAATCTAGAAATGTTTGCTCTACGACTTTTTGAAAAAACCGTTAGCTTAGCGTTAAAACGCTAAGTCCCGCAAAAATTGAAACCTCAACAGTTTCCAAACCATAGAAGCTACATATATGTTTTATATAACACTAGAACGGTGTGTTTGATGGCTCATAGGCATACATTACTTTTTTCTTAAGTACTCAGGTAACATTTTACATTTTGGCGATTTCTGACAAAACGGCTCTAACGATTTTTAATAAATTTAAGTATTTTCTAGCACGTAAATTTTTTGACGAACAAAATTGAGTTTAGTATAAAAATTTTAAATAAAAACATATATTAATAAAAAAAACTAGTGGGCCGGTGCTACAGTCGAGCATACTCGACAGTCGGAGACACCGTACTTACTATGGAAAAAAATTAAAAATAATTTAGTTAATATACTAGAATATGCATCAGGTTGATTACGATGTCTCATGAAACATAAAAGATTTTCATAATAAGACTTGATTTTCGCCCGATCGGATCTATGAGAGCTATATGATATAGTGCTCCGATTTGAACCAACTTGGGACAGGATATATAAAACCAAGTTTTATGCATATTCAAACAGTTTGGTTACGATATCTCATAAAACAAAAAAGTTTTCATACTAAGGCTTAATTTTCGACCGATGTCATTAGACCACAGCTATATGTTATAGTCCTCTGATTTGAACGAACTTTGGACAGGATAAATAAAGCCAAGTTTTATGTATATTTTATAGCCCCACTAGTTAATTATGAAAAAAATTCGGTATGAAAAACGCTTTTTCTCGGTAATTTTATGCTTTTCTTTTTCTTGTTACCAAATACCATTTACGCTAGTACCGAAAGGGTACAGGTTTTTAGCTCGGTACCCAAAAATTGGGTACTATAGCCTATTAGATTCGTGACAATTATGGAACACTACTTTGAACACCATTATCTCCGAGACTATAAAAGATAGAGAAACCAAATTTGGTGACAATACTCCGAGAATGTTGATCTATATAAACATTATTTTTAAATTAGGTGACGCCCACTTCCGCCCACGTAAATGATATAAAATAATAACAAGAGCAATTTTAAAGCTACAGCATTGAGACTTGACACACAGGATGGGAGGACGAGTCCTGAGGAAAATGCTGAAAATTTCATTGAGATCGGTTAGTAAACAGATATTTGAGGTAACATGATATATGGAGGACATATAATCACCTGGATCTCAGGGACTATAATAGCTATAATTCGGTGACAATACTGCTATGTTGCATGCGCAGATCAAGTTTGACTTAGAATTTTGCCACGCCCCCCAACAATCCTGCAATCGACAAAAAACTAAAATATTTATTTACAAGGCTAATTTAATAGGTAGAGATCAAATTAAGCACACGTATAGATAACCATATTTGTGATGTATGCCTAAAATTTCATTGGGATTGGATTATAAACAACGAATATATTACGCAAATAGGTTTCGCTTTGCACGCTGCGGTACGCACAGTCTGGTGGGGTGGGAGTAACAGCAGGTACACATGTTATGTTAACGTTATATTAACATAATATAATTTTAGTTATACATGTTACATCAATGTTATATTAACATAGTTTAATTTATGTTAGACATGTTATATGAATGTTATGTTACATATTTTATGTTAATATACATATCTTCTGTTATTTCAAATGTTTATTAAACTATGTTAATCTATAAATGTTAAATTTTTTAATATTTATGTATGTTTGATGGCTAGTATGTTTAAATTTTTTTTTATATTAAAATTTTAAAAGTTTAAAGTGTCAATTAAATTAAACCTCTATACGAATTGAAGCTTTTAAAGTATTTATTTATTTAATAAATGGTCATTAGTCATAGTCCTGTCATACATCACCACGAGGGAGCGGAGCTCTCTTGTTTCTACACATTTTAATCGCGTTTTGGTACTGTGTTGTTCATAAAATATGAATTTTCCTATGGACGCTATATGATATAGTAAGCCGATTTGAACCAAATTTGGTCAGGATGTATAAAACCTGCTTAAATGTGTATTCTGTGAGTTTTGTTAGGATATTTTAGAAAAAGTTTTCCATACTTACGGTCAATTTACCCCGATTGTTCCTAAGACAGCTATATGATATAGTACACCGTTTTGAACCAAATTGGTTCATTAGACTTTTTCAAATATTTGCATTTTCTTATATTAAAAAAACCTGTACCCTGTTGGTACTAGCGTTACCATATGGTAACAGTCGAAAAATGATCCTGTCTATTATCCAAATAAGGACGAACCAAAATAATGTTTTTATCAAATTCAACGTCTTATACAACCTATCCAAACAAAAAAGTTTTTAAGCTACAAATAGATTTTAAGCGATCGGTCATAAAGGAGATTTGTAATATACTGATCCAATCAAAAAAAAAAAAAAGAAAATAAACTTGGTGATGTGGTTTCATGAGATTATTGTTCGTGCCCCGGTGGCACAACTTAAAAATAAATTTATCTGATCAAGATTATACAAATATACCTTATGGGGTCTGCCCAGCCTCCTTCTGCTTATTACGTACTTAATAGAGCCCTGTGCTTCACACATTGTATTAATAATGTAAGCTAGATGTGGAAGCGGGCCTTATTTTTCAGACACGGCACGGCCCGAAATTGTTTTATTAAAAATTGTTCTATGTTTTTTTGAGATAAGAGAAATATTTAACATTTGTAAATTAAAATACTGAAAATATGCACATTGAGAAATATTTTAAAAGCGATAATACTTTGTTATTTTATTTTTATTATTATTATATTGCCGCAAAACACGCGTTCCTGTCTTGCGTGCGTCCCTGTCATTCGTTAAAACCAAGGGTTGACAGGACTTTAACCATTTGGTCTTTTCAATGTGTCCGGGGTTTCCCTCTCCATAGTTACCCGTTCTTGATTGTAGATCGTTAATTTTAAATGTGTTTTTATTAGATTATTAGATTTTCAGGTTCGACACGACTACTTTGTATGAAGGATCATGGGCCAAGAGAGCTGACACGGCCCGTGTCCACCTCAAATGGGAACATTGTGCTGTGTCTAAAATACTTTAAAATCTTACCCAGTCCTGAGGACATTTCAATCAAAGTAAATTACACATTTTGTAGTATTGTTTTTTTTTTTTGTCGTTTAATTTTTGATTATCTAATGTAATTACTTAATTTATCTTAAATTATATACAAATACATATATATTTTTACATATATAGGCGTATTTAAACTTATAAACAAATTGCTAATATTCGGCTTGCTATTTGGGGTGTATTGGAATTAGGTTAAATATGTATGTATTATATATGAGTATTTGACTATTCATACATGCATATTTGTATGTGATACATGTCACATATAGTAATGTAGACTTTTGTATACGCATAAATATTTTTTTGTATAAATATATATTTATAATAAAGAACTAAAGAATGAAGAAAGCTACATTTGTAAACCGCAACAATTCGCAACATTACGTTTTAGAGTTCGGCATTAGTTGTCGAAACATTGTGGCTCGGCTGTACAAGGAAATACATTATTTTTGTGATGGTTTTGTTGGTAATCGAAACCTTTCGAGATATAACAGGTTTTTATTGGAACCAATATTGCCAGCCTATTTTCATGTTAGACAATAAAAATAAAAAAACATTGTTTTGTGTGATTTGCCAGGTTAGTAAGTATTTTTTGTATCCGTTAAATGCCTTCGAAGTTACTTTGAGCTAGCATATGTAAGTATGTGCTGTGTGTGTGTGCGTGTGTGTTTGTATCGGTGTAAATATCTTAGATACATTTTGCAGTTGCTAGTTTTCTAAGGCTAAACCTTTACATCTTCAATATGCTGTCTATATTTCCTCGTTTACTTCTCGGCCCGCATTACCCTCCCTGAAGTGTGGCACTAGAGTTGCGTGACAATTGAATCATGTTAATTGCCTGATACATCTGCATTCTTTGCTGCTACTGCTGCTGTTGCAGCTGGTCACCCGCAGGCTTTGTCTCTGACGCTGTTGTTGCTCCTTTTGTGATGTTTCATTCCGCATTGGCAGTTTACAGGGCTTTGTAATCGCCACTAGATGCGATACTAATTGCCTGGCCAGCGACCAGCTGAGTAGGGTCAGCATCGTTGCTGTTGCACCAGTGAGTGCCACAGCTTGGCTACTGCCTGAGCTGGCACCTCGCCATGCGGCACCGCCTTCATCTAAACCTTCGGCATCATCTTCTTCTTCGCCTGAGGATACAAAATGAAAGAACAAGTCTAGCAAGAAATAAAAAAAATGCAGGCCATATACTATTTGCTGTTTTTGCTGTTGTTGTCTTTTGTCTCCGCTCTACAGCGAATCCTTGTGTATGTGAAAGCTAATTGGGCATTCCAACTTACCCTGCAGCTGCGTCAGGTAACTGTTCTTCTTGTTGTGGAATTGGTCATCCTCGTGCAGCGTATACTGGTCGTATACTTCATCGGGTTTCACATGATTGCCGCTGGCACTACCGGCACCATATTTGCCCAATAGATCCGCTTCCAAAATAGTCTTTTCTGTTGTCTTCCAGTACACATCATGCAATTGGGCGCTGCAGCGAAGCTTCATATAGAATGAGGCATATCAATGACTTTCCCATAATCACGGTGGCAATTGAACTTACCTTTAGTTTGCCGTTGTCAAAGTGTTGATCGGTCACCACAAAATGAATACCCACAATTGCGGTTTCCATTTCGCTTCGTGTATCCCGTAGGATTTTATGATGACGAACATGTGCGGGATTCACCTGTAAACGAAATAAAGAAAGGACTTAACAATAAAATACACAAGATTGTTGCATATTTAATCAATATACTTAATTTAAAATAAAAACATTGAGGTTCAGCCAACTGCTCGCTTCGCTCGCGAGCGGTGAGGTGTAGAAGCGCTACAGTCGGTTCAACTCGTTCAATATAAGTTATAAGCTCGCTACCCTCGTCTTCGCAGTCGTTCGATTTAATAAACATAAATAAAATGGAAGCTTACAAAATTTAACTTAGTACAAAATGTTAATATAAACAAGTAAGCGGCTACAGTCGAGCACGCTCGACAGTTTGATACCCTGAGCCCAGGTACTCTTCAATAAAAGTTTATTTTCGACCAATTGTTCCTATTACAGCTATATGATATATAAAGCCGATTTGAACCAAATCTGGTCAGAATGTACAAAACTAACATTAATGCATATTCTATCAGTTTGGTTAAGATATCTCAAATAGCAAACAACTTTTTCATACTACAACTTCATTTACGATGCATCGTTCCTATGGCAGCTATGGGATATAGTTATCCGATTTTAACCAAATTTGGTCAGGATGTATAATACCAGCTCCGATACATAATCTATTAGTTTGGTTCTGATATCTCAACAAACACAAAACTTTTTCATACTAAAACTTTATTTTCGATGTATCGTTCCCATGGCAGCTATATGATATAGTGGTCCGATTCAAAAATAAAAACAAACTTGATCTGCGCCCGGTATCCAGGAACCTACATACCAAGTTTGAAGTCTCTAACTTTTATAGTTTCTGAGATCGACGCGTTCAAACAGACGGACAGACAGACGGACAGACGGACGGACAGACGGACAGACGGACAGACAGACGGACATGGCTTAATCGACTCGGCTGTTGATCCTGATCAAGAATATATATACTTTATTGGGTCTGCCACGCCTCCTTCTGCCTGTTACGCACATATTCGGTAAAACAAACCCAATAGACCCCTGTACTTTTTTTAAGTACGGTGTCTAAAAAAGCTAAGCAAAAAATCATCATTTTCCTAATTCAAAAATTGATAGCCCTAAAACTACTGGTTTAAATCTAAGACTATGATTAAATGAAATATAGATATATTCATTAGCTTTTCGAATAAGTAAAGCTTTTGAAAATCAGTTTAGTCGTTCTTGAGTAATAGTGACCAATGTTGTCGCACTTCAAAAAAAAGTAAGAAAAACAAGCCAGATTTCTTAAAAATCCTAAAAAAAAAAACTTTGCCATATAAAAAAAAAAATGTTGTTCGTCGGTTCTGGAACAAAATCTATCCAAAAAAGTTCATTTAATTTTTGGACTGTTGCCTAGTGTTATTATCAGTCATCATATTATTTGAAAAAAAATTTGAAATTTTTTTTTCATTGGTATTTTTATGCTAAATTCAATTTTTCAACAACAAATTTGGGGCTCTTTACGTCGAAAAACAGTTTTAGACCACGTACTTAAAAAAAGTACTGTGATCTATTAAGGGGGTCTTCTCATTGAGCAATTTTTTTTTTCGACTTTTTTTTTTGCATTTATTTATAGCTTGGGTAGTTGTGAATATGCCCCTAAAAGGATTTTTTGAAATTCGAAATACTTTAGAGGATACAGCCTTTTTTGTGAAGCAAGGTCTTCGTCAAAATGAGCTATTTTCTTCAAACTTCAAACTTTAAAAACGCGTTTATCTCGAAACCACGTTTTTCGAGCTGGCGGCCACGATTCCGCCAGTTCTACTGAACCGATTTGGACGAAACAAAGTTTAATCGACGTAGAATTGTCACCATTCTGGCCCGAAGTAAAAAAAAATTTTTTTTGTACACTAAACTACAAAAAATGGGTCCAAATTCGATTTGTTAATTTCAAGTGGCCGCCATTTTGTCAAAAAAAATCGCAAAATTTTTATTTTACTTCGGGCCAGAATTACATCTATGCTGATTAAAACCCCGTTTTATTTTTCATTTCCGACGCTCCGAGGACCTGGAATCGTGGCCGCCGTGACGATACTGTTATGTCACCCCCCTTTTCCCCCCCCCCCCCCCCCCAAAAATTTTTTTTTTTTTTCTTTTTTTAAAAAAAAAAAAAAAAATTTTTTTTTTTTTTTTTTTTTTATAAAAAAATTTTTTTAAAAGGCCCAAAAACAGGTTTTTAATAAAAAAGGCCTTAATATATAATAAATACATTCGAAAGGAAATATTTATTAGTTTCCGTTTATATTTTAAAAACGGATGACCGTCTACAGACGGCCTTACCCGTCATAGGGTTATGCTCAGCATCAATAGCCTAGTCGATATAGAAATGATTGTCTTTCCGTCTGTCTATCTGTCCAGACATCTGTATGAATACCGAGGTCTCAGAGACTATAAGAGCTCGAGATACCAAACTTGGTATGTAGGCGCCTCTATATTGCAAGCAGATCAACATAGAAAAATTATAATGTTTTTACAAAAAAGTGGTCTTCTACCGATAATGTTTATTATTTTTATATGATATAATTGTCTGTTTGTAACACATTTAACCATTAAGTAATCATAACACACCATACCCGGCACACCACACCTGCAAATTTGGTGCTGATAGCTTATTAAACAAAATACTAGCATATCACAGAATCCAGAATAAAGGCGACACCCCGCCTACTTTTCCAAGCCATTTGTGTATTGATATTATATGCCTAATTCAAAACCAAAAACAACACATTTGTTCTCGAGTTATTAATTAATTCCAAGAAAATGGTAAAGTTCCCCATAGTGGCCTGTTTTAAGCATTCTATCAGCCATTGCTACCAAGCCATTTATTTGATCTGGGATTATTGTAAAAATTGAGGTGTTATGGTTTCATTGAGATTTTTTTGGAACGTGGAAGGGATCGTGTTAAAATATAAAAAAATTTTTGAATTGCATGCGGTCTGCCAAAAATGGTCGCTCTGTTTTTTATAGTCTCTGAGATCTAGGCCCTAACACATTTGGACACAGTCACAAATTTCACACCATTTTACTGTGATTGCATATGCATATAACAATAACCATAAATGTGGTAAAATATCCTACGAATAGTCACTTTATTATGCACAGAATTGTGACTTTTTATCGTATCCACAAAGCAGCAGTAACTGCAGTGCACTATGGTCAAGACGACCACTTTTGTTGGCCAAAACCCCTTTTTTTACATTTAAGATATTAACTTAATTTTGATGGCTCTGCATTAGAAAAGCACGTGAATTAAAAAAGCGCCAATTTGAATACATTTTAAAATTTGTCAGTAATGAATTCTTTATAAATGTATATAGTAGAGAGTGCGACATTTAACCAAAATTCTTGTTATTAGTATTAATAGATCAAAACGTCAAATTCAAAACAGCAGACTTGTTTGCCATGTGGTTCATATTGTTCCTATGGGAGCTATATGATATAGTTGGCCGATTTCGATCATTTTTGGAAAAAGTGTTAATAGGATGATGACACCTCACATTTGTAAGTTTGGTCCAAATCACATGAAAAACACCGAATTTGGATACTCTAATAAAATAAAAAAATTTTGATGTTAATGCAAAAACCTAGACCGAAATATCTCTTTCCGTTCTTGAGTTATTAATTTTGGCCAACAAAACTGGTCGTCTGCACTATAGTGCAGTGCAATCACTTACACGAAAAATCATTGCATACATTTGAGCGCACAAATGGTAAATTAGTTCAGCAAACCAAAAAGGCCAAACAAAAAATACCCATTTCACATTGCTCAAAACAACCCACCACTCCACTCCCCCCGCCCAATTTGTGATTGTAAGAGTAACGCCTAAAAAGTTGACTGAAAACAACGAAAATGTGTACGCCACAGAGAAGAATTTCCCATAGCATTTTACACATTTTCATGCCCAGTGCGTGCATAAAACTGCGCCAAATTATTAGAGACAAGAGTCAAAACAGATGCGGATTTGAGCGGTGTTCATGTGTGGTTGCATCTGTGGTAATTACATAGTTCATGCCACACTTCTCACGTTGCGCCCTCAAAAACACAGACAGACACACGCATAAATTACGCTCAGATGCCGTTTAAAAACAAGAAAATTGTGTTTGCATAATTTTCATTGGCCTCACCTCTTCATTATTCACCGTCCATGTGAGATTCGCCGCCGGCCGTGAGTGTCGCGATGTGCAATTGCCCCGCAATATGTCGCCGACCCGATACCGTTGCCGGATTCCAGTTATGAATGGTGCATTGTGGGGCGTCTCTATAAATGTAACAGAAATATGAAAGAGAGTTAGTTACAACTAGAAACAGACTTTTAGAACCCAGTTCCCAAAATGAGCAAATGCAAAACAGGTTGATGCATGCGTGGCAGATCCCAAGTGCATTGGCAGGAGGGCTATCAATTTCGCAAATAAGTACACCACATCAAATATTGTAAATAAATGATATAGAATTGTCAAAGATTTACGAATGCTAGGCATATTTAGAACATTCAAAAAAAAAAAAAAAACAAAAATTTCCATCCCCCCCACAAACAATACCAAAAAAAAAAAAAACCCCCCCCCCCTTCCCACCACACCAAAAATATACTTTCCCCCCCACCCCCCTTCCTTTTTCCCTTTTCTCGGTATAAAAACATATAAATCAGCTGCCATAAATTCATTAAAAATATCAATAAAATTATTTATTATTGTTATATCTGGTAAAAAAAGAACAGTTAAAATGTATTTTTACGTTTTTTTTATTTAATTCAAGCATTAATGTAATGCACTTCGAATTGTTATTTTCAAAAGCAAGTGTCTTCAAAATCTTCAAAGATCTGTGGTGTGGAGTACTTAGTATTATATTAAAATTATATATATTTTAAAAACTAGAGCCTTTTAAATGTTATAGCCCAGTGTCGATTTAAAGGAAAAAAGAAAAGACTGGCACTACAACATAGTGTTTGTTTTCAAAAATAAAGTACAGGGACTCTTTCCGTCGGGTTTTCTCGACGGTTGTCGCACCCCCTAGTTATTAAACATTTGCGAGCGAATCTAGTCCTCGATTGTCACTAGATGTGATAAGCTGCCCGTCGTTCGCGGCCGACATGTTTGGTTATGTGAAGGGTTTTGTTTATGCGTTTTTGTCAACATTTTGCGTAATGACTGGCTACTACTGATCTCTGTGTTTACACATTTTATAATTAAAATTAATTTGTAAATGTGTTCGAGCTCAAGTCGCGCATTTTTTTAGCGGTGCAATAACACTTGCTTTGCTTTAACCGCGGCAGCATAAATTCCAAAATAAATAAAATAAGCTCGATTTGCATACTTACTTGACATTGCATTTGGTTTCTATTTAATTCAAAAAATATATGAAAAGCATGATCATTATATTATAATTTGCCATTTTCGCATTTCGCACACATACAGAAATTCAATGTAAGCACAAACTGGAAGTAAGTCAAATATAAAAAGGAGAAGCAATGACAGACTGTCTAATTTTATACATGGCTATCATATTCGACTTGAAAGAGTCGAGTTCAATTTGGCAGGCCAAAGGGCTCCGAGTCGAGTCGATGTCAATATGCAGTGGTTAGAGACCAAGCGACCAAGCAAGCGAGCTAGTGCTGTGAGTGGTGGTGAATTAAAAATAAACTGGAAGTGAATAAAATACCCACAAATTTTCCAGCTCTGGATGAAAATAAAGATATTAAAGCCACAAAAATAAAAAAAAAAATTTTCGACTAACTGTGGTAAGGATATATAAAACCAAGTCAGATACATATTGTATCAGTTTGGTTATGATATCTCATAAAACAAAACAAAATAAAAGTTTTTCATACTAAGACTTGATTTTCGACCGATCGGTCCGTCGAAATGCTATATGATATAGGGGTCCGATTTGAACCAACTTTGGTCAGGACATATAAAACCAAGTCAGATACATATTGTATCAGTTTGTTTATGATATCTCATAAAACAAAAAAGTTTTTCATGCTAGGACTTTATTTTCGACCGATTATTCCTATGGGCTCTATATGATGTAGTGGTCCGATCGATGGAAAGGAGAAACAATCTTAATCTGCCTGCCATAAAGAGGAATAGACATACCAAGTTTGATGTCACTAGTTTTTAAATTGTTCTTATAATTTGGATATGCAATTTCCTATGTCAATTTCTAGGCGGTAAATTTTAGGGTGTGTCCAAATTCTGAAAAAAAAACTTGATCTGCTTGCAGTTTAGAGGAACCTACATACCAAGTTTGGTGTCTCTCGCTCTTATAGTCTCTGAGATCTAGGTGTTCATACAGACGGACGGACAGACAGACATACAGATCAACTATACTATATCAACTTGGCTATTGATGCTGATCAAGAAAATATATATTTTTTAGGGTCTTCCACGCTTCATTCTGCCTGTTACTCACATATTCTTTAAAGCAAACCCGATAGACCTCTGAACTTTTTTTAAGTACAGTGTCTAAAAACAACTTTGCTAATACGCTTCAACTGGTCAACAAACTTTTTGCCATGTGAATGGAAGTGAAATATTTCATTACGGGTGTTGCTAATGTGTAAAAACTTAAATTCGCTTCCGCTTTCGCTATTCGTCTGTCTTAATCAAAAACTATAGCCGTGTCTATGTAATGTTAATATGACCATTTGTATGATTTTTATACCCTGAGCCCATTGAAAATGGGCAAAAAAGGGTATAGTGTGTTCGGCAGAATGTATGTAACAGACAGAAGAGGGCGTGGCAGACCCCCAAAAGTATATATATTCTTGATAAGGATCAACAACCGAGTCGATTGAGCCATGTCCATCTGTCTGTCCGACTGTTTGAACGCGTCGATCTCAGAAACCATAAAAGCTAGAGACTTCAAACTTGGCATGTAGGTTCTTGGATACCATAGGCAGATCAAGTTTGTTTTCATTTTTGGATCGGACCACTATATGATATAGCTGTCATAGAAAAAAATGAAGTTTTAGTATGAAAAAGTTTTTTATTTGTTGAGATACTAGAACCAAACTGATTGAATATGCATCTGGACTGGCATTATACATCCTGACCAAATTTGGTTAAAATCGGTCCACAATATCATATAGCTGCCATAGGAACGTTATATCGAAAATGAAGTTTTAGTATGAAAAAGTTTTTTGTTTGTTGAAAAATTAGTTGCAATCTGATATAATATGCATCTGGGTTGGTATTATACATCCTGAGTAAATTTTATCATATAGCTGCAATAGAGACGCTTAATCGAAAACTAAGTCATAGTATGGAAAAGTTTTTTGTTTTTTGAGATATATAAATAAATTTTAATCTTAATAAAAGCCATTGGAACAATTGGTCGAAAATCAATCTCAGCGTAGAGTACCTGGGTTCAGAGAATCCTACTGTCGAGCTTGCTTGACTGTAACCGCCAACTTGTTTGATAGGATTATACGTATTTCCAATAGGTTCCTGACAAGCGCAAATTAATTACAGGCTCAAATTATCTAGTTCCACGATATCCAAACATTTTTGGAGTGAATCATTATCATTACCAATGTAACGAAAAGCTAGAGTCTATTCATTAGCATTTACTTGACAGTGGCGGCATGAGATATGCAAGATATGCATTACTAAAATCGTGAACAACTCCTTATGTGTCAATTCTGCCCAAAAATTTTCATTTTTTATAATTTCTGTTAAATTATGATTGTGTACGGCATTTGCCGATATCCCCGGGGTTCCTTGGTATACAAAACAATTGTTTTTACTTCAAGTCGCAGTATACTTAAATCTGGTATCCTGTTCATATTTTAAAATGTTTCAGAATGTTAAGAACTTGAATCGGACAGGACTTAAATCAATTACGCTTTTAAGTTATTTTAAGTTTGAAAATAATAAAAATACTTACATATCGTTCTTTAAATATCGTACTTGAGTTGAGATCGAAATCCTCTTTTTCAGTACTTTCATTCTTAGTAAGAAATCAAGTTCCAAAAGTGGGAATATGTTACTTGTTCTTTTCGAATTCCTTTGACCACTCTTCTCTTATAAAACCCAGAAATTTAATCGGAACAAGTTTTGTGTACGATCTAAGACTCTACCTGAATCATCAACAGTAGTATCCTAAGCCAAGTCATTAACCCTTTATTTACTGGAATCGAAAAACGAAGAATATTTATCGGAGAATTTTGGTTCTAGCATGATTTTGGGCTAAAAAACACGAATTTAAAGTTGGCTTGTCGAAAAAAGTTAATGGGCTAGGAGGAAAAACTTGAATTTAATTTAAATATAAATAAGCAGACTCAAATACACAGTCTGTGAGTTTGGTTGACATGTCTTAAGAAACAAAAAAGTTATTCATACTAAAGGTTAATTTGAGCTTGATTGTACTCATGACAGCTATATGATATAACTATCTGATTTTGACAAAAGTTGGTCAGGGTGTAAAATATGCTTAAAAAAACACAATCTGTGTGTTTGGTTGAGATAACTGGAAAAACAAAAAAGTTCTCCATACTAAAGTTGAATCTGAACCCGATTGATTCTATTGCAGCTATATATATAGTAACCCGATTTTGACCAAATTGTAAAATATAATAAAATTAAAAAATATTTAGATAAAATTAAATAATACTAGTGGGCCGGTGCTACAGTCGAGCATACTCGACAGTCGGAGACCCCGTACTTACTGTGGAAAAAAACTTATAATGGAAAATATTAAAAATAATTTAGTTAACTTAAATGCATATTCTATCAGGTTGATTTCGATGTCTCATGAAACATAAACAATTTTCATACTAAGACTTAATCTTCGCCCGATAGGTTCTTTGAGAGCTATATGATATAGTTGTCCGATTTAATCCAACTTTGGACAGGATATGTAAGACTAACTTTAGTGCATATTTTTAGACCCCGTACTTAAAAAAAGTACAGGGGTCTATTGGGTTTGTTTTACCGAATATGTGCGTAACAGGTAGAAGGAGGCGTGGCAGACCCTATAAAGTATATATATTCTTGATCAGCATCAATAGTCGAGTCGATATAGCAATGTCCGTCTGTCCGTCTGTCTGTCTGTATGAACACCTAGATCTCAGAGACTATAAGAGCTAGAGACACCAAACTTGGTATGTAGGTTCCTCTATACTGCAGGCAGATCAAGTTTGTTTCAAAAATCAGCCACGCCCCCTTAACCGCCTGCAAATCGACATTGAAAATTTCATATCCAAATTATAAGAGCAATTTGAAAGCCAGAAACTCCAGATTTTGCACAAACGAAGATATAATTGTCCTAGATTTTTGCTGAAAATTTCATTCTGATCGCACAGTAAATAGCGAAGATATTCAAATAATAAATTTTGCTGTTAAATTCGTTGATGACGCGTTGGCAGTAATTAAAACTTGAATATCTTGATAAAACAAAAAATTTATATTAACATATTATATAACAAATTGGCGTCCATTCATACGTGAGCTTCGGTGGCGCAGTGAACTGAGTCGCGGGGTCGGACAGTGTTCGTGGGTTCGAGTCCTGCCGTGGGCGAAAGATTTTTAATTTATTTATGTTTGAATTCAATTTCATTTTATATTTAAACAAACTCAGTGGTTATTTAAAATGTAATATTAACATTAAATGTTAAAATATAAATTATTTCTTTTACTTTTTAATTGAGCACCAAAACAAGCAATATGGCCATTTAGGAGGATAAAGACATAAGTGCGAGAGTGGCTCAACACGTTGAGCCTTTGTCTTCTGAAAATTTTTGCAATTTTGTCGCGGGTTCGATTCCCGGCGGGAACAACTTTTTTTACAGCTGATTTTAGGCTTTTTTTTTAATTTTTACAATTTAATGAAATTGTTCTTTATGAATGTTATACTGACATTTAATTTTGAATACATATTTAATCATTTCATTTAAATAATTTTATATTGGTATTTATATAAACGTTAAGTTAAAATTCTATGTTAAATTCATGTTTATTATAAATTCACTGGATAAATTTGAGCGGCGAAGAATTTAATATATAAGAGTTTATGGTAATCTTAAATATTATTTAGTTTTTAGAAGTGACTGATTTTGGATAGTAAGTACGGGGTCTCCGACAGTCGAGTGTGCTCGACTGTAGCACCGGCCGACTAGTTTAGGTTTGGTTACGATATCTCATAAAACTTAAAAGTTCGTCATATTAAGACTCGACTTTCGCCCGATCGGTCCTATGACCGTTAGTTTTTCATACTAAGGCTTGATTTTCGCCGGATTAGTCCTATGACAGCTATAGGATATAGTGGACCGATTTGAACTAACTTTGGTAAGGATATATAAGACTTACTTAAATGCATATTCTATAAGTTTGGTTACGACATCTCAAAAAACAAAAAAATTTTTCATACTAAAACTTGATTTTCGACCGATTGTTCCTATGGGCGCTATATGATATAGTGGTCCGATTCAAAAAAGAAACAAACTTAACCTGCCTGCAATATAGAGGAATCTACATACCAAATTTAATGTAACTAGCTTTTAAATTGCTCTTATAATTTGGATATGAAATTTTTGTGGGCGATATAGGGGGCGTGGCCGAATTTTGAAACAAACTTGATCTGCCTGCAGTATAGAGGAACCTAATCATCCCTATGATTATTCCTGTAAACTGTAAGCGGTTACAGTCGAGCACGCTCGACAGTAGGATACCCTGAGCCCAGGTACTTTTCAATAAAAGTTTATTTTCGACCAATTGTTCCTATGGCAGCTATAGATATATAAAGCCGATTTGAACCAAATCTGGTCAGAATGTACAAAACTAACATTACATTACTAACAGTTTGGTTAAGATATCTCAAAAAACAAAAAATTTTTCATACTAAAACATCATTTGCGATGCATCGTTCCTATGGCAGCTATGTGATATAGTTATCCGACTTTAACCAAATTTGGTCAGGATGTATAATACCAGCTCCGAAACATAATCTATTAGTTTGGTTCTAATATCTCAACAAACGCAAAACTTTTTCATACTAAATCTTCATTTTCGATGTATCGTTCCTATGGCAGCTATATGATATAGTGGTCCGATCCAAAAATAAAAATAAACTTTATCTGCGCCCGGTATTCAGGAACCTACATACTTTGTGGGGTCTGCCACGCCTTCTTTTGCATGTTACATACATCCTGCCAAACGCATTATACCCTTTTTTGCCCATTTTTAATGGGCTCAGGGTATAAAAACGATAGTTTAGCGGAAAAACGCTTAGTCCCGCTAAAATTTAAGCCCCCGCAGTTTTCAAGCCATAGAAGCTACATGTCCTATATATTAGAATGGTGTGTTTGAGGGCTTTAAGGCGTACTTTTAAACCTTTTTTTTCTAAAGTTCTCAGGTAAATTGTACAGGTGAAGCAAGGTTTAAACAAACAAACTTATTTATTTATACCCTGAGCCCATTAAAAATTGGCAAAAGAGGGTATAATGTGATTGGCAGGATGTATGTAACAGGCATAAGAGGGCGTGGCAGACCCTCAAAACTATATATATTCTTGATCAGGATCAACAACCGAGTCGATTGAGCCATGTCCGTCTGTCTGTCCGTCTGTTTTTATTGCGTCGATTTCAGAGACCATAAGAGCTAGAGACTTCAAACTTGGTATGTAGGTTTCTGGATACAATAGGCAAATCAAACTTTGATTTTATTTTTGGATCGGACCACTACATCATACAGCTGCCATAGGAACGATACATCAAAAATGAAGTTTTATTCTCTGACTTCTCATTCGGGCTCAGCGTTGTTGTCGTCGCCTCATCGTTTGCGCTACGTTTTCGTTTCTACGCTTTGTTGCTGCGACAAATCTTGGCCTCTGCTAGCCCTATGTTCTACATCATTCACACATATTTGGGTGATTGCGATTAATCTCAACTATGAGTGTCTGTTCGGCTGTAAAATGTGTCTTCAATCACAAGATTAGTCCGCGGCAAGTTTATGTGTTCTGCTGGCTGTGTGACAATGTTGCTCACACTGCCATTTTTCGGCAGATAGGTATCCGCGTCTATGACCTTATAAAGGCGCGGAATGGACTAAACTGGACCCGCTGGGATTGTAGACATACGGATCTTCATGAGGTAAACTAACTCTGTATTTGCTGCAGTCCAATCAGGATTCCGCGAAACTTTGCATGCAGAAAGTTTCTTGCCATTGATTTTAATTTTAAGACTTTAAAAGTTGTAAATGAATTGCCCAAACGTAAGAGGCAATGCAATCTTTTATTGTTAACTCACTTCTTATCACTTCCAGACAATGATGGGCCCTCGTCTCCTGCACATACACCTGCTCATACACCTACTCTGCTGGCTAATTGCTCGTTGGTGCTCACTCCAACTACATCTGCACCTAGTGAAGCTACTCCTGCTCAAACTTGCTCTGCTGACGCTGGCGTACTACAGGCTAATTGCTCAATGGTAACCATAACTAAGCCTAATGAAACCAACCGTGCTGAATCTACTACTGCCGTCGTTATATCGCCTTATGCTCCTACAACTGCAACTAGTGAAGCAGCTTCGACAGACTCAAATATTCAACCCGTGGCTGATGCTAATCTCGTCATTGCGGGCTCTTCACCAATGGATCCAAATGCTAAATTTGAAGGCCTATGACTTAAATGCGGTTCTCACTGCGGTGCCTCCATCTAAATCTATCTATATCTCTCGTCTTATTCCTTCGGCGTCGGAAGACTTTGTTTGACAGTATATTTGTTCAAAACTTAAGCCTCCCCGGCTTTTCTATAGCTAAACATAACTTTAAAACTAAACGCGCCATTTCGTCTTTTAAAATGTTGGTACCCAATCAGTATATTCAAACTTTGCTAGAGCTATCTTTCTGGTCAGAGCATACAATTTCCCATATTTTTACTAATCGGCCACTTAATCCTAATGTTAAAATTAGTGACCAGTCATCCTCTCGTCCCAATACCCTATCATCCGTTCCAAAAAACTAAATGCTTTCCTTACAGTTTCCTACCAAAATGTTGGAAGTAAGTTGCGCAATCTTTTCTTAAACAGCGTCTCGTTTGAATACGATATCATTGCCCTCATTGAGACTTGGCTTATGACATCTATTCATAGTCATAAAATTCTTACTGATGACTATATTATTTATCGTAAAGATCGCCCTACTCGCGGTGTCTTGATTGCCGTTAGAAGTGCCTTGCCATCTCAGCTTATTTCGTATGACTCATATGATGATCTTGAACTAATATTTGTCAAGATTAGTCTAAAATCGCAGGTCATTTATATATCCTATTCATACATTCCTCCGTCAAAATCAGATTTTTCTTCACATATGCGTCACATTTCATGTCTATAGTTTGGTTTGTCTACTTCGCTTGCCACTGACAGGGCTGTGGTTCTTGGTGATTTTAGTCTTCCAAACATATCCTGGATTCCTTTTAGTGCTCCAAATCAGTTATTTCCTTCGACAAACCATGACTTCGTTAACCAAATAGCAGACCTATCTCTGGGTCAACTAAACGGTATTGTCAACAGTAACGATAGGCTCGTTAATTTAGTTTTTGTTAATGATTGCCCTTCTTCAATTGTGACTAGAGCCTGCTCTCTATCGGTTCCGAAAGACGTTCATCATCCAACTTCCGCCTACTCCTCACAATAAGTCAACCATTCCGTATGTAACTACATTTTCCTTTCAAAAAACTAATTTCAACTTGGTAAATTCTGCTCTCTCTTAAATTGATGGGTCATTTATAAAATCGTACCACGATGTGAACTCTGCAACTTCCGCTTTTTATGAGTTGGTCCTTTCAGTTTTTGATAGTTATGTCCCTAAGGTATATCAAACTGGTTCATCCAGGGGTCCGCTATGGTTTACTCCTCGGATAACCCAACTTTAGAATTGAAAATCCCGTCTATTTAAAAAGTTCAAAAAGTCAGGGACTCGGTTTTTTTTTTCGAAATATTCAATTGCTCGTCCGAAGTTATTTTACAAATTCGTTAATTCAAAGCGTAAATCTTTTAAGTTCCCCTCTTCCCTTCCCTTTAATAGTAATAAAGCTGACAGTGATAGGGATATTGCCGATCTCTTTGCAACCTTTTCTCAACTTTGTTATTCCCCTCCCTCTGCCGACTCAACCTCATACCCCTACTCGCTAATGCAGTCCAATTGTTTGTGCCTGCAGTAATTGATCACGATTGCCTCCTTTCCTTCTTAAAATCTCTTTAAAATTCATTTTCATTTTCCGGATAATATTACAAGCGCTATCCTTAAACGGTGTGCTGCCTCTCTATGTACTTCCTTACTATCGCTTTTCAACCTCTCCCTTTCGCTCGGCGATTTTTCTCAAGTATGGAAATAATCATATATAATACCTATTCATAAGAAAGGATCCAAGTCGGATATCTATAATTATAGGGTCATTTCTAATTTTTCTGCGATCTCCAAACTTTTCGAAAAAATTATAACCTCCCAATTGCAACATTTTTGTGATCCGATATTAACCGATTTCAAGCATGGTTTTGTCAGGCGGCTCTTGGTTTCGACCAATCTCCTTGAAATACCAAACTGACGTCATCTATATCGACTTTAGCAAGACATTTGATTTTGTCAACCACTCTCTTTTTCTTCATAAATTATATCATCTTGGTTTTACACGTTTATTTACTCAATGGGTCAGAGCTTATCTTATAAATAGGTGTCAGCGGGTGCGATTTAAATCGACGTACCCTAAGTGAATTTTGGTTATATCTGGTGTCCCTCATGGAAGTCATCTTGGACCCCTGCTATTCAACCTTTTTATAAATGGCCTGCCACTCACATTAACACACTCTCGTGCCTTAATGTATGCAGATGACGTCAAACTTTGCTTATCCTTTAACGATTCTTTTTCTCATATCCTTTTGCAATCCGTTTTAGTCGCCCTTAATAATTGGTGTCTCATCAATTGTTTACCCCTGAATGCAACGTCATGAGGTTTAATCGTGGCAAGCCACATTTATTTGACAACGCAATTGATGACGTATTATTAAAGCGTTTGTTTAGATTTGTAGAATTGGGCATTACTTTTGAACCTAACTTATGCTTTAATGCCCACGTTTCGATGATATCATCTAAAGCATCCGGTGTCCTTGGGTATATCAAGAGATGGTCTAAAGAATTCGACGATCCTTATACAACTAAGCAGCTCTTTACTTTGCTTGCCGGCCCATTCTTGAATATGGTTCTTGTATTTGGTCTCCTCAGTACCAACGATACCAGGATATAATTGAATCTGTTCAAAACCAGTTTCTTAAATTTGCTCTTCGTGGCCTAAATTGGGACCCTGATAGACATCTTCCACCTTATGAGGATAGACTTTGTATGATTGATTTACCTTCATAAAAAACGAAATAAATAAATAACAAGACTACTACGTTTTTCAACTTTCGTACGATGCAATTACAATCAGTTACCAGTTATTTGAAAAGAATTAGAGTTTTTTCTCGTTGGAAATGTTATGCTGAATGTAGTAAGTAGCAACAAATTTATCTATATAGATAAATCTCTTTGTCGCTTGATCATGGCTTTTTTACACCCTAACCAACTTTTGTCAAAATCGGATGACTATATTATATCGCTGTCATAGGTACAATCAAGCTCAAATTAACCTATTGTATGTAAAACATTTTTGGTTCTTAAGACATGTCAACCTTTTGGGACTGCCTGTTATACCCTGACCAAATTTGGTGAACATCGGGTAACTATTTCATATAGCTGCCATTGGTACAATTGAATAGAAATTAACTCTAAGTATGATAATTATTTTTATTTTTTGAGCTATCTCAACCAAACTTACAGAATTATCTTTTTTACCAAATGTTACACCCTGTTCAAATCTGGTCTAAATCGGATGACTATATAATATAGCTACCATAAGAACGTCGGTTTCAAATTAACCTTTCATATGAAAAACTTTTTTAATTTTTGTAATTTCTTAACAAAATTCACAGATTCGCTTTTACACTCCAAATATAGAAGTTTTCTGCTAAATCTAGCCACGTGCATACACTTATTCGTGCATTTTTACAAAAAATGTTATATTATGTAAATTTTTTTATTGACAAAACATTTGAAATTTTTTCCAAATAACTGATTACTGATAATAATTGTATCGTGCGAACGGTAAAGAATGTAGTAGTCTGATTTGCATAAGAAGCTATCTTATCATTTAGCAGGTACTAATTACTGATCTATCAGAAGTAAAAAATAATAATAGACTGATAAAAACGTGAAATAACGACCCTTTGCTCTTAAATGGCAGAAACTGCAGTTTAAATGACTTCATTCGCACATATTTTTGTTACTTATATTATTTTCTTACATACAAACACGTTATTGTGATTGGATTTTATAATAAATAAATTTGTGTGGTGCCCGGGTTATAGAATATTTTATAGAGTCGAGCCCACTCGACAGTTATATGCTCGCTACCCATATCCCATAAATAAATAAACACTTTAAAAACTTCAATTCGTACAGATGCTTTATTTAATTGACACTTTAAGCTATAAAAATGTTAAAATAAAAGAAAATTTCAGCATAGATTATGAAGATGGTGATCTATACGTGTGCTGAATTTGAAATCTTTACCTAATAAATTGGCCTTGAATTTTGATATTTAAGTTTTTTGTCGATTGTAGAAAAATTGGGGGGCGTGTCTGAGATCCAGGTGGTTATGTGTCCTCCATAAATTATGTTTCCCAAAATATCTTCGCTGTTTATTAATCGATCTCAATGAAATTTTCAGCACACCTCAGGACTCGCTCTTGCTATTCGATTTTAAATAATTAACGTGGGCGGAAGTGGGCCTGGTTAAATTTTAAAATTAGCTTGAAGTAGTTCAACACCAAATTTGGTTGCTCCAAATTTGGTCAGATATACCAAGGAGGTAAATTTATAATATAAGTTCATATAATTTATTACCAAGAAACTGGAATATGTTTTTAGAAGAAAATTTTGCAACATTGGAATTTTTCATCAATTTTAAGATTTTGGCATTGATTAACTTTTTTATGGAAATCACCATAAAAAAAAAACTAAATCACTTGACGTTACACACTTTTTAAAATTAATATAAAACTAAGTATCTATTTTATGACCCAAAAGTTTTTTATATTTACATTTTCGTACTTAACTCTGTTTAAATTTGGGTTTCAAGCAATTGCGATCATCAGCAAAGATCATCATGTAAAAAGCTTAAAAGCTTTTTCGATGACGTGACGTAACATATGAACAAAAACAAATCAAAATTTAACTGTCTATTGATATTTTTTTCCCTTTATCATTTTTGTCGTTAGTTCTTGCTTTTAGAAAATTGTTTGTGATAAGAGTCCGCCTACATTATTATTCTTAGAAAATTTAACTGTAAAAAGAAGGTGCTCTTAGAAATGAACAAAGCTGAATCAAACACAACCTTTAACTTAAGAGCTTGAATTCACGCCAATGAATCTAAGAAAAAATGTGTACTCCTTAATTTAATAAAATTAAATTATTTATATATAATACAAAAAGTTTCAAAAAATGATATTACAACATATTGAAAATTAATAAAAATCGTTATAGCCGTTTTTAAAGAAATCGACAAATGTAAAGCTGAAAATCCTTATTTCACCTGTAAAATGTTTCCTGAGTACTTTACGACAACGATATATAAGACATGTCTGTGGTTTTTATTGTTTGGAAACAGAGGGAGCTTTAATTTTAGCGGGACTAAGCATTTTCCCGCTAAACCATCGATTTTTTCAAAATGTCGTAGAACAAACATTTCCAGATTTTCAAAATAGGGCCCCATCATCACAATTAAAGTTTTTTAGCGCTTTGATGCAAACAGACAAACAAACACACCGACCTTTCATTTCCATTTTTAGATGTACACTTAAAATTTATTTATCATTTGAACTAGTTTACGGCTTTGGATCGAGGTTATCAATCAATGCGTTTTTTTTTATGCAAAATTAAAAAAAAATTAAAAATTTTTTTAAAGGGCCCCTACGTCCTCAATAGCTACAATCGTTTAATTTTTTTCCTCTTACGTACACCCCCTCATCACATGAACCAGTCGCCTTTCGCATCCTTCGTGGTGCTTTCGTCACTAGAGCGAACTGCAGGCCGCAATGAAACATACACTCCATTCTGGAAGCCAACTTTTAAGAAAGCCGGCAAAAATTTAGAAAAACTCAAATTGTTTAAATTTGCAGTACATATTTCCAATAAAGTAGGTTAATTAATGTCTTAATTTTTTAAAAAAGTAACTTAAATTCGATTACGAAAAACTTTGACAGGATATGCAATTTTGATCGGTCTTAAGATTTTGGTCGCGGTGGACCTTTCTGCCTATATGTTTTTCTTCCTTTATAAACTTACATATTTCTACTTACCAATGACCTCCAATTCGGCGGCTGCTATTAATGTATGAAATGAGGGCGCATCCGCAGATACTTCGCAACTGTATTTACCGGATGTTGGCATTGTTACCGCATCGAGCACCACTTGGCTCTCGTTGGAAGCTGGGCGCTGCAAAAAAAGTCAAACGATGAGAATGGGAAGTGAATGACAAAAGCAAAATAAAAAAATAATTAAAAATTAATCGAAAATGCTATATCGATTTGTTGATGCTAATCCAGGGTATATATTTTTTGCTAGAGGCTCATCACTTTAACTAGCTGTTTTGTTCATTAAGAAAAGTAAGCAAAAAATTCCAGCCAATTATAATATTAAACAAGTAAGCGGCTACAGTCGAGCACGCTCGACAGTTGGATACACTGAGCCCAGGTACTCTTCAATAAAAGTTTATTTTCGACCAATTGTTCCTATTACAGCTATATGATATATAAAGCCGATTTGAACCAAATCTGGTCTGAATGTACAAAACTAACATTAATGCATATTCTATCAATTTGGTTAAGATATCTCAAAAAACAAAAAACTTTTTTATACTAAAACTTCATATTCGATGCATCGTTCCTATGGCAGCTATGGGATATAGTTATCCGATTTAAACCAAATTTGGTCAGAATGTATAATATCAGCTCCGAAACATAATCTATCAGTTTGGTTCTGATATCTCAACAATCGCAAAACTTTTTCATACTAAATCTTCATTTTCGATGTATCGTTCCTATGGCAGCTATATGATATAGTGGTCCGATTCAAAAATAAAAACAAACTTGATCTGCCTATGGTATCCATAAACCTACATACCAAGTTTGATGTCTTTAGCTCTAATGGTTTCTGAGATCGACGCGTTCAAACAGACGGACGGACGGACGGACAGACAGACGGACAAGGCCCAATCGACTCGGCTGTTGATCCTGATCAAGAATATATATAGTTTTGAGGGTCTGCCACGCCTCCTGCTGCCTGTTACATACATTCTGCCAAACACATTATACCCTTTTTGGCCTATTTTTAATGGGCTCAGGGTATAAAAAATGTTTACGTACAATGTGAATAAAAATAAGAAGATTAAGATTTAATTGTCATCTTCTTTAACATAAATCCAATAATTTACCATTTAATTCTGAGTGTTATCGGAATGTACTTTTTTGCTCGTTCCTTTTTTAATATGCAATTTAATGAAAAAAACAGTGTATTTTTTCTCATCTTTTGAATATATCTTAGTAAACGAACTAACTACTTTTGCAGTGCACTGCAGTGTGTCAAAAATTTATTTTAAAAACTTATAAAATTCACAAATGATTAGGTATGCACTTAAACAGCAAACTTCGGTTTGTGTTAACCAAAAGTAAATTTCACATAATAAGACGGACGCTAAAAAAATTGAGCCGCTTAAACATTGTATAGAAAAGCTGTCGGTAGCTCCATCCCCTTATTGTAGAGTCAAAATCAACAAAGTTTTTTTGTCACAGGGACTTAGGAATCTATTTTGTCAAATTCTGTTTTTCAAGAAACTTTAGACCAAAATTTAAAAAATGTGGTATATAAAGCTACTATTGTAAATATATATTTTTTTTATAAGTGGGCATACAATGACATGGGCGACATGTCTATAAAAACTATATTTCTGCATTCCCATTTATATTTCTTCGCACATTAACTGGATCCGTTCAGCGACGAACAAGGTAAACGTCTTTGTCAAGAAATTGCTACTTTAGACAATCGCATTGATGACAAAAATAAAATCAACTTGATCACAAATTATTGTTTTACAGTTTTAAAGACGAGAGATCGAGTAATAATTTTTAAATGTGTCCTAAAAGTACTAAAAAATATAAAAACAAATGTTAATAAATTAAAGTAGCTTGATGTGTTTTATTTACTTTACAGTACATAGAAAAAGTTTCATTCTAAAATTCTTTTAATTTTAAAATCAATGCGAGCGGCAGTTTGCTCTAGTGACGTAAGCAGCGCGAAAGGCGACTAGCAATATATACAGCTAATAAGGAAAATTTGCTGACGACTGTCCGAACAGCTCAAGATATAACGGCTACCTAATAACTAACACAATGGCATACTAAGACTTTTGGTAACTTCCCTGGCTCATGAGATAAGGTGTTGTCAGTGGAAAATAAAAAATTTGAGCTATTGGCCCGTTCATTGTTTCATTGTAAAATAATCTTGTCAAAAATGCACGTTGGTTGATACCTCGATCATCTCTATCCCAATAGATAATGAAACTTTCCCAGGCCTTCCCAATAAGAGAAGAAAAATTTGCCTGTCTGTTTTTATCAAAGTGTTGAAGAAGCTAAGAATTGATGATGAAAAATAAACCCGATTGCCCAAGCGTTACCATATGGTGACACGCAATACACATTTACTAAAACTTTAGTTTTAGACAACATATGTAATATTCTGAGAGTAAATTGGTGACTCTAAATGGTAAAAAAGTTTATTGAAACAATCTCTTGAAACTAGCTAATCGAAAACTGCGCATTAAGTTGCTCACTATATTATGCAGTGCGAAAAACGGCATTTGGCAATTCGTCGCAAGTAAATTTAAATCGTTCAACTAATTTTAGTACTGAACTATATGCAATGCACACATCTTTATGAAGGTAAAAGAGTTGCTCAGGGCTATTCGGTCTAATCCATATAAAAATGCTTTAAGTTTTACGTCAAATTTTGTTTTTTTTTATATAAGGGTTTGGAAGATATAGCCTGATAACTGAATATACATATTTTAAGATCTTTCGAAAATTACGTTTTAGTTCGAAAAACTTTCAGCTGTAATCCTTCGTTTATTGTGGCGATTTTCGCAGGGTATTGCAGAAACTTTTACAACAGTGGATCATTTTTCCTTATATTTTGTGGGACCATACACATGAGCATTATTCCAAAATAGTACTTCCAAACTATACATATAAGAGCTTTGTAGTGAAACGATCGTTACAGTCCTTTGACCAACGCTTTAGAATTTAAGAGAATATCCAAATCTTTATTAATTGTGTGAGTAACAATTTAGACTAAAAGTCACAAGCATGCACCTAGACGGAAAGTCATAAGTAAAACAATGATGGAAAGGGGAAAAAATGCTAACATTAAAATTGCACATATCCTGCAATTAAAAATCAAATATTTACAATTTCGAATTTCTATAAACAGACAGAAGATGTTGTTGTTCCGGTGCTATTGATGTTTCTTTTGCATTGTCGCACGAAATAGAAATAAAATGAAAAAAATAAAATGGTAGTGTGTTTTTTTATACGCCTGAATTGTTTTGGAAATTGTGAAACTAGTTAGAAATGACACCTTTTGTTATAATAAAATGCATTGCCTCCAATCTACCAATTAAAACAAATAAAATAAAAAAAAAAAAATAATAAAATTTTTTTAAAAATGAAGACGATGTGATTTTTTCTCAAGCGGAACCTAAAAACCATGTTTTTACTTGACAGCTATATGATAACGTGGACCGATTTAAGCGAAGTTCGGTAGTTCGCGCTAGTGACAAAAGCAGCACGAAGGGTGCGAAAGGCGACTAGCAATATATACACCTAATTTGGAAAATTTGCTATGACTGTCCGATCAGATCGAGCTATATACCGATCGAAACCTAACTTACAAAACTTTCGAATTCTTCCACCGATCTTAACAGTTAATATGGTTTTAAAAAGCAACAGATATGGCTTACTAAGAAAAATAATACTTCATTTTAAAATCATTATCTTTTGGAATAAATCACAGTTATGTTGGATTTCTTGAGTTTTTAACTGATTTGTCAAAATGGATCGTCGATGCGCCACCTGAGGTGACCTCCAAAAAATTGAATTTATTTAAAAGACATTGTTTTTATATCGTATCATTGATAATACTGCGTTTTCGAAAATAAAAATAAAACGTGAAATTTACTCCATTCTTATAGTTATCCGATTTTGACCGAATTTGATCAGTGTATACCAGGCAAGCTCAAATACAAAATCTGTGAGCTTGGTTGAGATAGTTTTAAAACATCCAAGGTTCTTAACACTTAATAATTTTCTCAAAGTGTGAACTTTGACCCCCTTACACGATAAAATTGCTTAAGCTATGTTGTGTGAAAATTTCAACCTCCTAGGTCCTATGGTTTGGGCTGCACAATTACACTAGGCAACAACCCAATTCTGAATTTAACCAAACAGATATGTTTTAACAGTTCAAATAACTATGTTAAATGTATATTCGGACAGTTTAGTTAAAATATCTCATAAAACAAAAAAGTTTTTCATACAAAAACTTGACTTTCGACCGATCGTGACAGCTATATGATATAGTCGACCGATTTGAAGAAACTTCGGTCATAATGTGTGAGACAAAAACAAATTCCAATTCTGTAAGTTTGGTGAGGATATCTTAAAAAACCCAAAAAATTGTTCATACTAAAGGTCATGTCGCTCCACAACGAAGTCAGAAAAATCAAGAAAAACATGCATAGATATAAAAATTTTTTATATCGCTGTTTCTCCATAGGTTTTAATGAATTATATTTTAAACGACGCTTAATAAATGCAGCTTAGCAAAATAAATTTGGAACCGAAGCTCAGAAATTTTTTCGAGTTTTCCTTACATTTTAAAGTTAAAAAAAAGCTTACTACTGGCTTAAATCTTAAACTGTGTATGGATGAATTACAGATATAATTATTAGCTTTCAGGAAAGGTAAAAAGTAAAATCGGTTTTGTCATTCGTCAAAGGGAAAATTTGACACGGGCCCCGGGGGCCCCACGTTCGAGGACCTCCGATGGACTTTCTTATAAGCGGGAAAAGTGGAGATAAAATGTTTTTGTTTGATTTTTTATTTTCCTTTACTTTAAAATAACTAAATAATAATTCGATCAGCTTTTAATTCTGAAATTCGATTGAATTAGAGTTGGACCCAATGCCTGCAAATATTATTTAGCGGGACCTTGATTATGATAGGACACAAAACATTTGACATACATTTTCATTTCGGACCAAAATATTAATTTGAGCGTTATATTCGAAATGACAATGAACAAAACGCCCAAAGTTTTTGGCGTTTAGGCGAAAAATTTTTTTCTCAGATAAAGAAGTATATTAAGGGCCTCCTCTATAAAAAGCCGGGCACAAAGTTTGCTGGTTTTTTAAAACAGTTTAAGTTTTTTTTCCAAATTTGAGTAAGCACGATTGTTATCGATGATTATGTCGTGCTTTATGCAAAGTTTTGATAAAATCGTTGCAACTCTGGCAGAATGGTAAACAATGGAAAAGGCGCAACGTGATAAAATTATGCACAATTTCTTAGAAAATCCGACGAATACGACTTTCCGAAGGTATAAAGGCCTACGTATGTGTACAAAATCCTAAAATAAATTAATTAGATTTTGGAAAAAATAAAGGAATTTCAAAAATCATTAAAAAATTTATTTTTTCAGTCAGGGCTCGGGCCGGCCCGTTGACTTTTGTTCGTCTGCTTCCATCTGTGGCTTCTGGAGAAAGGGCGTTTAGCCAATCATCTCCAATAAGAAATAAATTAAGGACTACGATAAGCGAAGACAGGCTACAGAATATAATTATCATCTCCATAGAGCACAAGAAAGCCAGCACAATTAGCTAAGAGGAGATCTTTAAAGAATTCAGTGCCATAAAAGGCAGAAGACCATTATTTTAAAATATTGTAAGTAATTTATATATGTTGTACTTTTGTATTCCGTATGTATGTATAGAAATAGATATATATAAATTTTATGACAACAGAAAAACAATATTACCAAAGAAGACAAGGCACTTCTTATTGTTAGACAATAAATAGAAAGAAATTTTTTTAAGTCAAGTGGCTCGATAGTTAGTGTCGACGACATAATGGAACTCGACAGCCCGGATTCTCCTTAGAGCAGTCATAAATGTCGTCCTGTCCTGTCCAGAGTAAAAAAGTTGGACGGAGCTACAGTCGAGCATTCTCGACTGTCGGAGACCCCGTTATTACTATGGAAAAAGCGAAATATTAAAATCTATTCTGCTCACTTGACGACCTTTCAGAGCGCTGTATTATTACATTTCGACTACTAGAATTGATTCTCGCCCGATCGATCCTATGACAGCTATATGATATACTAACACGATTTATAATAACTTTGGTCAGGATATATAAAACCAAGTTAAATATGTACATATTGCATTAGTTTGGTTACGATATCTCAAAAAACAAAAAAGTTGTTCATTTCAAGTCTTGATTTTGTTCCAATCTGAACCAACTTGAGTAAGGATGTATAAGAGTAACTCAAATGCATATTATATAATTTTGATTATGATCTATATATATTATATTTTTTGTCCAGTACATTCATTTATTTATTCATTTTATTTTTTTTTTTTTTATCACGTTGCGCCTTTTCCAAGATACAAACTGGAAATTTTATGACAATAAACTTAAGATAATTTCATAGGGAGATAAGGCTGCGATTTAGAAAATGAGGCCAGCAAGTGCGTCAAAGTTTAGTTCAAAGTTTACATGTGTTTTTAGTTCACATATAGTAGAGTTTGGTCAGGCGTGGTATACAGTGGCAAAGTAGTGCAGAGGATGGTCAGCTGTACTCACACGCTAGACTTAACGGGCTCAAAACGTGCCTTTTCCGTCCAGACAAATATAACTTATATTTTTTAATTTATTGTTATTCTTTTTTTTTAAATCAAAATAGTAGAGTTTAAATATTCATTTTTTTTTTATTTATTGTTATCCGTATGTTTTAAAATCAAACTAATAATTTGATTGCAGCGGGTACTTGTTTGAAGTAGTACTTGGGTAGTGCAGAATATGGTGTCGTTGATTAACGGGCACGGGAACACAGACCGAGACAGAATTTTATTTTTATTGTTTTATTTCATTTTATTAACATTTTTACAATATTTAACAATTTGATCAAAGTCTAAGGCAGCCTGCAGCGTGAATATAATTTTTCTCTGCTCTTTCAAAAAATTTTATATTATATAAATTGTTGCTACTTATTACATTCAGCAGGAATTTTTTAACAAATTTTAAATTCTGCTCAAATTACTGATAATAATTGCTTTTTACGAATGATGAAAAACGTAGTAGTCTGAATTGTAAAAGAAGGTATCATGATTACTGATCCATTAGAAGTAAAGCAAAAAAAAGTCCGAAATACCAGGTTTTTAACGCGTCGATCTCAGAAACTATAAAAGCTAGAGACTTCAAACTTGATATGTAGGTTCCTTGATACCATACGCAGATCGAGTTTGTTTTAATTTTTGGATCGGACCACTATATACTATAGCTGTCATAGGAACAATATATCGAAAATGAAGTTTTAGTATGGAAAACTTTTTTGTTTGTTGAGATATCAGAATCCAACAGATAGAGCATGAAGCTGGGCTAGAAATATACATTCTGACAAAGTTTGGTTAAAATCGGTTAACTATATCATATAGCTGCCATAGAAACGATATATCAACTAGTCGGCCGGTGCTACAGTCGAGCATACTCGACTGTCGGAGACCCCGTACTTACTATCCAAAATCAGTCACTTCTAAAAACTAAATAATATTTAAGATTACCATAAACTCTTATATATTAAATTTTTCGCCGCTCAGATTTACACAGTAAATTTATAATAAACATGAATTTAACATAGAATTTTAACTTAACGTTTATATAAATACCAATATAAAATTATTTAAATGAAATGATTAGACATGTATTCAAAATTAAATGTCAGTATAACATTCATAAAGAACAATTTCATTAAATTGTAAAAACTAAAAAAAAAAGCTTAAAATCAGCTGGAAAAAAGTTGTTCCCGCCGGGAATCGAGCCCGCGACAAAATTGCAAAAACTTTTAAATGACAGAGGCTCAACATGTTGAGCCACTCTCGCACTTATGTATTGATCCTCCTAAATGGCAATATTGCTTGCTTTGGTACTCAATTACAAAGTAAAAGAAATAAATTATATTTTAACATTTAATGTTAATATTACATTATTTTAAATAAGCCCTGAATTTTAATATAAAATGAAATTGAATTCGAACATAAATAAATTAAAAATCTGTCACCCACGGCCGGACTCGAACCCACGAGCACTGTCCGACTCCGCGACTCAGTACACTACGCCACCGAAGCTCACATCTGAATGGACGCCAATTTGTTATATAATATGTTAATATAAATTTTTTGTTTTATCAAGATATTCAAGTTTTAATTACTGCCAACGCGCCATCAACGAATTAAGCAGCAAAATTTATTATTTGAATATCTTCGCTATTTACTGTGCGATCAGAATGAAATTTTCAGTAAAAATTTAGGACAATTATATCTTCATCTGTGCAAAATCTGGAGTTTCTGGCTTACAAAATGCTCTTATAATTTGGATATGAAATTTTCAATGTCGATTTGCAGGCGGTTAAGGGGGCGTGGCTGATTTCAGCAATATATACACCTAATTTGGAAAATTTGCTATGACTGTCCGATCAGATCGAGCTATATACCGATCGAAACCTAACTTACAAAACTTTCGAATTCTTCCACCGATCTTAACAGTTAATATGGTTTTAAAAAGCAACAGATATGGCTTACTAAGAAAAATAATACTTCATTTTAAAATCATTATCTTTTGGAATAAATCACAGTTATGTTGGATTTCTTGAGTTTTTCACTGATTTGTCAAAATGGATCGTCGATGCGCCACCTGAGGTGACCTCCAAAAAATTGAATTTATTTAAAAGACATTGTTTTTATATCGTATCATTGATAATACTGCGTTTTCGAAAATAAAAATAAAACGTGAAATTTACTCCATTCTTATAGTTATCCGATTTTGACCGAATTTGATCAGTGTATACCAGGCAAGCTCAAATACAAAATCTGTGAGCTTGGTTGAGATAGTTTTAAAACATCCAAGGTTCTTAACACTAAATATTTTTCTCAAAGTGTGAACTTTGACCCCCTTACACGATAAAATTGCTTAAGCTATGTTGTGTGAAAATTTCAACCTCCTAGGTCCTATGGTTTGGGCTGCACAATTACACTAGGCAACAACCCAATTCTGAATTTAACCAAACAGATATGTTTTAACAGTTCAAATAACTATGTTAAATGTATATTCGGACAGTTTAGTTAAAATATCTCATAAAACAAAAAAGTTTTTCATACAAAAACTTGACTTTCGACCGATCGTGACAGCTATATGATATAGTCGACCGATTTGAAGAAACTTCGGTCATAATGTGTGAGACAAAAACAAATTCCAATTCTGTAAGTTTGGTGAGGATATCTTAAAAAACCCAAAAAATTGTTCATACTAAAGGTCATGTCGCTCCACAACGAAGTCAGAAAAATCAAGAAAAACATGCATAGATATAAAAATTTTTTATATCGCTGTTTCTCCATAGGTTTTAATGAATTATATTTTAAACGACGCTTAATAAATGCAGCTTAGCAAAATAAATTTGGAACCGAAGCTCAGAAATTTTTTCGAGTTTTCCTTACATTTTAAAGTTAAAAAAAAGCTTACTACTGGCTTAAATCTTAAACTGTGTATGGATGAATTACAGATATAATTATTAGCTTTCAGGAAAGGTAAAAAGTAAAATCGGTTTTGTCATTCGTCAAAGGGAAAATTTGACACGGGCCCCGGGGGCCCCACGTTCGAGGACCTCCGATGGACTTTCTTATAAGCGGGAAAAGTGGAGATAAAATGTTTTTGTTTGATTTTTTATTTTCCTTTACTTTAAAATAACTAAATAATAATTCGATCAGCTTTTAATTCTGAAATTCGATTGAATTAGAGTTGGACCCAATGCTTGCAAATATTATTGATTATGATAGGACACAAAACATTTGACATACATTTTCATTTCGGACCAAAATATTAATTTGAGCGTTATATTCGAAATGACAATGAACAAAACGCCCAAAGTTTTTGGCGTTTAGGCGAAAAATTTTTTTCTCGTTGCAACTCTGGCAGAATGGTAAACAATGGAAAAGGCGCAACGTGATAAAATTATGCACAATTTCTTAGAAAATCCGACGAATACGACTTTCCGAAGGTATAAAGGCCTACGTATGTGTACAAAATCCTAAAATAAATTAATTAGATTTTGGAAAAAATAAAGGAATTTCAAAAATCATTAAAAAATTTATTTTTTCAGTCAGGGCTCGGGCCGGCCCGTTGACTTTTGTTCGTCTGCTTCCATCTGTGGCTTCTGGAGAAAGGGCGTTTAGCCAATCATCTCCAATAAGAAATAAATTAAGGACTACGATAAGCGAAGACAGGCTACAGAATATAATTATCATCTCCATAGAGCACAAGAAAGCCAGCACAATTAGCTAAGAGGAGATCTTTAAAGAATTCAGTGCCATAAAAGGCAGAAGACCATTATTTTAAAATATTGTAAGTAATTTATATATGTTGTACTTTTGTATTCCGTATGTATGTATAGAAATAGATATATATAAATTTTATGACAACAGAAAAACAATATTACCAAAGAAGACAAGGCACTTCTTATTGTTAGACAATAAATAGAAAGAAATTTTTTAAGTCAAGTGGCTCGATAGTTAGTGTCGACGACATAATGGAACTCGACAGCCCGGATTCTCCTTAGAGCAGTCATAAATGTCGTCCTGTCCTGTCCAGAGTAAAAAAGTTGGACGGAGCTACAGTCGAGCATTCTCGACTGTCGGAGACCCCGTTATTACTATGGAAAAAGCGAAATATTAAAATCTATTCTGCTCACTTGACGACCTTTCAGAGCGCTGTATTATTACATTTCGACTACTAGAATTGATTCTCGCCCGATCGATCCTATGACAGCTATATGATATACTAACACGATTTATAATAACTTTGGTCAGGATTTATAAAACCAAGTTAAATATGTACATATTGCATTAGTTTGGTTACGATAACTCAAAAAACAAAAAAGTTGTTCATTTCAAGTCTTGATTTTGTTCCAATCTGAACCAACTTGGGTAAGGATGTATAAGAGTAACTCAAATGCATATTATATAATTTTGATTATGATCTATATATATTATATTTTTTGTCCAGTACATTCATTTATTTATTCATTTTATTTTTTTTTTTTTTTATCACGTTGCGCCTTTTCCAAGATACAAACTGGAAATTTTATGACAATAAACTTAAGATAATTTCATAGGGAGATAAGGCTGCGATTTAGAAAATGAGGCCAGCAAGTGCGTCAAAGTTTAGTTCAAAGTTTACATGTGTTTTTAGTTCACATATAGTAGAGTTTGGTCAGGCGTGGTATACAGTGGCAAAGTAGTGCAGAGGATGGTCAGCTGTACTCACACGCTAGACTTAACGGGCTCAAAACGTGCCTTTTCCGTCCAGACAAATATAACTTATATTTTTTAATTTATTGTTATTCTTTTTTTTTAAATCAAAATAGTAGAGTTTAAATATTCATTTTTTTTTATTTATTGTTATCCGTATGTTTTAAAATCAAACTAATAATTTGATTGCAGCGGGTACTTGTTTGAAGTAGTACTTGGGTAGTGCAGAATATGGTGTCGTTGATTAACGGGCACGGGAACACAGACCGAGACAGAATTTTATTTTTATTGTTTTATTTCATTTTATTAACATTTTTACAATATTTAACAATTTGATCAAAGTCTAAGGCAGCCTGCAGCGTGAATATAATTTTTCTCTGCTCTTTCAAAAAATTTTATATTATATAAATTGTTGCTACTTATTACATTCAGCAGGAATTTTTTAACAAATTTTAAATTCTGCTCAAATTACTGATAATAATTGCTTTTTACGAATGATGAAAAACGTAGTAGTCTGAATTGTAAAAGAAGGTATCATGATTACTGATCCATTAGAAGTAAAGCAAAAAAAAGTCCGAAATACCAGGTTTTTAACGCGTCGATCTCAGAAACTATTAAAGCTAGAGACTTCAAACTTGATATGTCGGTTCCTTGATACCATACGCAGATCGAGTTTGTTTTTATTTTTGGATCGGACCACTATATACTATAGCTGTCATAGGAACAATATATCGAAAATGAAGTTTTAGTATGGAAAACTTTTTTGTTTGTTGAGATATCAGAATCCAACAGATAGAGCATGAAGCTGGGCTAGAAATATACATTCTGACAAAGTTTGGTTAAAATCGGTTAACTATATCATATAGCTGCCATAGAAACGATATATCAACTAGTCGGCCGGTGCTACAGTCGAGCATACTCGACTGTCGGAGACCCCGTACTTACTATCCAAAATCAGTCACTTCTAAAAACTAAATAATATTTAAGATTACCATAAACTCTTATATATTAAATTTTTCGCCGCTCAGATTTACACAGTAAATTTATAATAAACATGAATTTAACATAGAATTTTAACTTAACGTTTATATAAATACCAATATAAAATTATTTAAATGAAATGATTAGACATGTATTCAAAATTAAATGTCAGTATAACATTCATAAAGAACAATTTCATTAAATTGTAAAAACTAAAAAAAAAAAAGCTTAAAATCAGCTGGAAAAAAAGTTGTTCCCGCCGGGAATCGAGCCCGCGACAAAATTGCAAAAACTTTTAAATGACAGAGGCTCAACATGTTGAGCCACTCTTGCACTTATGTATTGATCCTCCTAAATGGCAATATTGCTTGCTTTGGTACTCAATTACAAAGTAAAAGAAATAAATTATATTTTAACATTTAATGTTAATATTACATTATTTTAAATAAGCCCTGAATTTTAATATAAAATGAAATTGAATTCGAACATAAATAAATTAAAAATCTGTCACCCACGGCCGGACTCGAACCCACGAGCACTGTCCGACTCCGCGACTCAGTACACTACGCCACCGAAGCTCACATCTGAATGGACGCCAATTTGTTATATAATATGTTAATATAAATTTTTTGTTTTATCAAGATATTCAAGTTTTAATTACTGCCAACGCGCCATCAACGAATTAAGCAGCAAAATTTATTATTTGAATATCTTCGCTATTTACTGTGCGATCAGAATGAAATTTTCAGTAAAAATTTAGGACAATTATATCTTCATCTGTGCAAAATCTGGAGTTTCTGGCTTTCAAATAGCTCTTATAATTTGGATATGAAATTTTCAATGTCGATTTGCAGGCGGTTAAGGGGGCGTGGCTGATTTTTGAAACAAACTTGATCTGCCTGCAGTATAGAGGAACCTACATACCAAGTTTGGTGTCTCTAGCTCTTATAGTCTCCGAGATCTAGGTGTTCATACAGACAGACAGACGGACAGACAGACAGACAGACGGACATTGCTATATCGACTCGACTATTGATGCTGATCAAGAATATATATACTTTATAGGGTCTGCCACGCCTCCTTCTACCTGTTACGCACATATTCGGTAAAACAAACCCAATAGACCCCTGTACTTTTTTTAAGTACGGGGTCTAAAAATGAAGTTTTAGTATGTAATAGTTTTTTTGTTTGTTGATATATCAAAACAAAACTGAAAGAATATGCATCTGGGCTAGTATAATACATCCTGACTAAATTTTATTAAAATCGGTTTACTATATTATATAGCTGCCATAGGAACGATACATCGAAAATAAAGTTTTAGTATGAAAAAGTTTTTTGTTTTTTTAGATATCTTAGCCAAACTGATAGAATATACATTAATGTTTGTTTTGTACATTCTGACCAGATTTGGTTAGAATCGGCTTCATATATCATATACATAACAATTGGTCGAAAATAAAGTTTTATGGAAGAGTACCTGGGCTAAGGGTAACCGCCCACTTGTTCTAATTAACAAGTGTTCCAATTATTGAAGTATAACAGTAATTTATATTTGCGTAAAATAATTTTATTTAAGAAAAACATAAGAAGTGCTCCTCTTTATCACGTTTCAATTTCGCGAGCGAAGCAAGCGTGGGGGCGGAGCCCCGTAGTATATAATAAAACAAAAAGTTTTTCATACTAAGACATGATTTTCGGCCGATCGGTCCTATGACAGCTATATAATATAGGGGTCCGTGTGGAACCAACTTTGGTCAGGATATATAAAACCAAGTTAGATACATTTTATATAAGTTGGATTATGATATCTCAAAAAACAAAAAAGTGTGACAGATAGAAAGACAGACAGACGGACATTGCTATATCGACTCGGCTATTGATGCTGATCAAGAATATATATACTTTATAGGGTCTGCCACCCCTCCTTCTACCTGTTACGCAGGGTTTAAACAAGCCCAATAGACCCCTGTACTTTTTTCAAGTACATGGTCAAAAAATCAATGAAAAATAACACAGTATATAAATAATAAAATATTAATAAAAAACAAAGTAAAAAGAATAATAAAAAATTAAGTAAAGGAAACAAAGAAGTAACAAAAAACGAAATATTTGACAAAACTAATTAGTTAAAAAAAAATTTTTTTATTATTTATTTAACCTATATATATTCAATTTAATAATATAATACCCAAATCCAATTTTATACTTATTTTGAGTATGCGCGTTCTTAATTAAAGTATTTACAAAAATAAATAAGATAGTCTGAAACGCGCTTAAATAAGTACAAAATGTTCTCTATCTTATACCAAAAGTACTTAAAATAGTCGAGAATCAAGTATTTTGGGATTAAATAAAAAATAGTTGATATGAGAATTTTGTACATGAATCAAGAATTTTCGGGATGTTCGCAATTCTGACATTGATTGTACTTGATTTGAGTACGGAATACCTGATAGTTTTTTGAGTGTTGTGAAAATTTTTGTTTTATTTAAGACTGTTCTAGTGAAATTCGAGCCCGGGCCCACGAACTGAAAAGTTCTGTTTGTCTGCCACACTCGGCGACTCTTACCATTGAGTCACGAAACTTAAAATTTCTTGTTTAACAATAATGTACCAGTTGGTTCCATTTTTATGTTGCAAAATAGCAAAAAATGTATATAAGATTTGGGAGATATTCAGTTGAATTCGCTGGGTGTGGACCCGGTAAAATATTTTTCCTAAAAAGCTTCCCATTCGATACTGCGACTGTGGTGCAGCCACTCACCCTTGAGTTATGGTTTTATCTTCAGTATTATTAAAATCTTAAAATTATCTGAACTTACCCGTACTTTAACCCCAGGAAAATGAAAGACCTTCATTGGAGGTGTTTCCTTGGGTGTATATCTGTAAAACTCTCTTCTCCCCTTGTACCATTTAACTGAATACAAACTGTCATCCTCGATGTCATAGAAACATTTAAGCACAACCTTTTCGCCTCGCCTCGCAGCATGTGGCACCCGAACACGAACGTCCCGCAATGCACTGCAGAGTTCTAAAATGTTAAAAAAGAAATGTACATACATAAAGATTAACAGATATTTAAATTATTAAAATGTATTTGACAGCATACAAAATCGATAAAGTACACAAATTGTTTCAACAACGAACGCTTTCTAAAGAAATAGCAATAGCACTCTAGTCGTTTTACTAACACGATTTTTTCATTTTCAGACCCCGTAATTAATAAAAGAACAGGGTTCTATTAAGTTTGTTTCAAAAAAATGTGGGTAACTGCGTGAAAGTTTTTTTTGTTTTATGAGATATCGTAACCAAACTTATAGAATATGCATTTAAGTTAGTCTTATATATCCTTTAAAAAGTTGGTTTAAGTCGGACCACTATACCAAATAGCTGTCTTAGGACAGATCGGGCGAAAACCAAGTCCTATAAACAACTTTTTTGTTTTATGAGATATCAAAACCACATTTATAGATTATCCATTTAAGTTAGTCTCATACACCCATACCGAAGTTAGTTCAAATCGTACCACTGTATCATATAGCTGTCATAAGACTGATCGGGCGAAAATTGAGTCTTAGTATGAAAAACTTTATAGTTTTATGAGATATCATAACCAAACTTATAAAATATGCATTTAAGTTAGTCTTATACATCCTTACCAAAGTTGGCGTAAATCGGTCCACTATATCATATAGCTATCATAGGAACAATGTGTCGAAAATCTAGTCTTAGTATGAAAAACTTTTTTGTTTTATGAGATATCGTAACCAAATTTATAGAATATACATAAAACTTGGCTTTATATATTCTGTCCAAAGTTCGTTCAAATCGGAGCACTATATCATATAGCTCTCATAGAACCGATCGGGCGAAAATTATGTCATAGTATGAAAATCTTTTATGTTTCATGAAACATCGTAATTAACCTGATAGAATATGCATTTAGGTTAACTTAATTTTTTTTAATTTTTTCCATTATAAGTTTTTTCCATAGTAAGTACGGGGTCTCCGACTGTCGAGTATGCTCGACTGTAGCATCGGCCTACTAGTTTGGTTTTTGAGAGAATTAAACAAACATATAGAATATGCATTTAAGTTGGTCTTATATATCCGGACCAAATTTGGTTCTAATCAGCTTTCTTTTTTACACAGCTGTCTTTGGAACTATTAGTCAAAAAATTTAAAAAAGCGCTCTGCAAGGACATTTAATCTCCTGCGTTCCAAGTATCCAATTGCCTGGGATCTGGGTAACAGTTAGCAGTAAGTATGGGGTCACTAACAGTTCGTCTCTAGCACCGCGAGCGAAATAAGGAAGGGAGGAATACCCAACTTTTTTCTTTGTTTTCATTTTTCCGATTTAAATTTTATTATTAATTCTGATTTTTTTACGGCTTTGAAAATTATTTATGATAGGCATATAATTATTAAAATAAATCCGCTACGCGCTTTATGAACTCCACAATTCCCATGGTAAATTTATCTTCCGCAACGGACCAAATATTGTTTCTTTTTTTTAAATCATGTGTTAATGAAGTTAGGATAATAAAACATTTTTTTGAATATTTATGAACCCTTTTTAGCATAATTAAATTATTTTATAATTTAAAACTTTTTAAAGGTGTCATTTTGCACTCTTCTAAGCATATGAGAATTTAAAGCATAAATAATATAGGCTTTATTTATTATACCGTGCTTATGTGAATTACTGCAATTCATGTCCATTGTCCGGCGCTGACATTTGTACACTTGTCGTCACTTGTTAATTGTCAGCACATTTATTGCCATCAATTTAAGTGCCTGTCGCTGTGCATTACAAATCAACATTAAATAATTTAAAAGTTTCCTTCTCAACATTTCCTGCTGCATTTATTGCCTGTATGTAATAACATATAGTACATAGAACATTATAAATTTTGACTTCGTATGATAAAATGCGATGGAATTAAAAAATAAAACACGCCTTTGGGAGTGTCATAAAAATTGTTATAAAATACACATATACTCGTAGACTACTGTCAGCACTGCAGTGAAATGCGAATATGTCCAATAATATTATTCAGAAGCATCAATCGGATAAATAAATCAAATAGTCGGAAGAGAAAAAAGTCAAGCATTCTTTACCGATTACGCAATCTGAAGAAATAACTAGTTGCAGGGCTGTACTTTCTATGATTTCCTTTTCAGTCTCTATAAAATGTATATACTCTTTTTTTAAAAATTGTAGCTTAGAATTACTCTAGAGCGACGAATGTCTTCTGGTTTCTTCCTTCTATAAATAGTATTTGGATTCTTAACAGGCAGAAGGAGGCGTGGCAGACCCCATAAAATATACAAATTCTTGATGACCATCAATAAAAGTTGGTTTCAAAAGTCGGTCACGACCCCTTTACCCACAAATCGACAACAAAAAACTAGTCGGACGGAGATACAGTCGAGCATTCTCGACTGTCGGACACCCCGTACTTACTATGGCAAAAGCTAAGATTGCTAAAGATTCATACTTGATTTTCACACGGTCGGTCTTATGACAGCTATATGATATAGGGGCCCGATTTGAAGCAACATTGGTCATATTGTATAAGTTTGGCGATGATATCGGGCCTATGGCAGCTATATGATATATAGAGCCGATTTGAACCAAATCTGGTCAGAATGTACAAAACCAACATTAATGCATATTCTATCAGTTTGGTTACGATATCTCAAGAACCAAAAAAAGTTTTTCATACGAAAACTTGATTTCGACCGATTGTTCCTATGGGCGCTATATGATATAGTGGTCCGATTCAAAAAAGAAACAAACTTAACCTGCCTGCAATATAGAGGAATCTACATACCAAATTTGGTGTCACTAGCTCTTAAATTGCTCTTATAATTTGAATATGAAATTTTCCATGTCGAATTTTAGGCGGTAAAGGAGGCGTGGCCGAATTCTGAAACGAATTTGATCTGCTTGCAATATAGAGGAGCCTACATACCAAGTTTGGTGTCTCTAGCTCTTATAGTCTCTGAGATCTAGGTGTTCATACATAGACGGACAGACGGACATTTCTATATCGACTTGGCTATTGATGCTGACCAAGAATATAAATACTTTATTGGGTCTGCCACCCCTCCTACTCCCTGTTACGCACATATTCGTTTAAACAAGCCAAAAAAAAGGGTATAGTGTGTTTGGCCGAATGTATGTAACAGGCAGAAGGGGGCGTCGCAGACCCCAAAAAGAATATATATTCTTGATCAGGATCAACAGCCGAGTCGATTGAGACATGTCCCTCTGTCTGTCCGTCTGTTTGAACGCGTCGATCTCAGAAACCATAAAAGCTAGAGACATCAAACTTGGTATATAGGTTCTTGGATACCAAACGCAGATCAAGTTTGTTTTTATTTTAGGATCGGACCACTATATCATATAGCTGCCATAGGAACGGTGCAAGTTTTCGTATGAAAAAGTTTTTTGTTTTTTGCGATATCTTAACCAAACTGATAGAATATGCATTAATTTTGGTTTTGTACATTCTGACCAGATTTGGTTTAAATCGGCTCCATATATGATATCCGTATAGCTGCCATAGAAACAATTGGTCGAAAATAAAGTTTTATTGAAGAGTACCTGGGCTCAGGGTATCCTACTGTCGAGCGTGCTCGACTGCAACCGCCCAGTTGTTCTATATTGCAGACAGATCAAGCTTACTTCTTTTTTGGAACGGACCACTATATCATATAGTTTCCATAGGAACTATAGGGCGAAAATCAAGTCTTTGTATGAAAAACAAGATTGAAAATTTAAACTTTGGGGCGTGGAAAGACTTTCGTAACTACTTTTTAATCTCGTAAAGAAGTTTTTTATTTTGGAAGATTGAGTTTTCTTTATAAATTTTTTTTGTTATTTGAAAACTCAATTATAATTTTATATTTGCAAATTATCTTCATGAACAAAGTGAATTGCTAATTTTTCTTTGAAGTCAAAGAAATTCTCTAGTTGAAGTTCTAATCACAACTTCTTTTATTTTTTTCGATAAAAGTTTCTTTAAAAATCATATTTTAATAGCATGTTTATTCCTTTTGTAATAAGTCTAATTAAAAACACTTACCGCTTTTTCGTGGCTTATACTTTGTGGCACACGCTACATCGCTTAGACTATAAAGTTAAATGCGGCAACATATGAATGACCAAACAGGCAACACACGCATCAGCAGGAGGTGTCACTCTTACAAATCCCATTAAATAACTGTAGTTGTAAACTTTTTTGCAGCTACAACCCTAGCATTTGTTTGCAACTCCCAATAGCCAGAATCTGCAACAAAGGCGGCTCATGAAGGCATTGTTTTCGTAGTCGTCGGCGGCACAAGTAACGTGTGCAATAAATATGAATAACGAGCACAACGTGAGTGGCACACAAAATATAGTGGAGCCTACACACATGCACACGCCTGGAAGTGAATCTGTGCCTTGCGCTGGCTGTGAAAGGCAGCTTCCAGTAAAGTCCAACACTGTGTTGGTTGGTGTCCTTGTTGGCAACATACGTTTGCCTTGTATAGCAATTGCACTCGATGGTACACCTCATTTGTGTAAACAATGTTGTCAAAGGCCTACGCATGATGAAAATGTTAGGGTGGTCAGATTTCTAGACCCCTAACTTAATAATAAGTACAGGGGTCTATTAAGTTTGTTTTAAAGAAATATGTGCGTAATAGGCAGAAGGAGGCGTGGAAGACCCCGGATCGGACCACTATTTCATATAACGCCCATAGGAACAATCGATCGAAAATAAACGTTTAATACAGAGTATCTCGGCACAGGGTATCCTACTGTCAAGCGTGCTCGACTGCAGCCGTCCACATGTTTTTTCTTTGGATCTGTCAACAACAGCAACAACTCTTTAGAAGTAACACAGCCTCACTGACCACAAAGTTTTCTTGAAATAAATAAAAACAGATACAAAATTTCAAGAAACTATAAGTTTTTGCAGTATGGCTTTTTCCATAACTTTCGATGGAAAAGTTTATGAACTTGACTTAAAATATTTTGCAACATTAAGTTTCACTTGGGCAACAGTTGCTTCTATAACATGACATTTAAATTTTCTATTTGCTGGGAACCGCTTATCTAGAACTACATCAGGGCAAGTCCAACTCAAAAACTGTTTCTGGGATATGTTTAAAAGGGCATTTGACGCAGCGAGTGATGGGTGACCCCTGTAAATTTTCTTCTATGCTTATTGACAGCAGTTATTTCTCATTATTTCTCTGCATTAAACGGACGCCAAACAGTCCGCGCTAGTGACGAAAGCAGCACGAAGGGCTCGAAAGGTGATAAGCAATATATACAGCTAATATGAAAAATTTTCTACGGCTGTCCGGTGAGATCGAGTTATATACCGATCAAATGGTATAGTTTTTACTAGCAAAATTGCAAAATACTTACTCACTTGGTTCATGACATATATGGGGTCGTTAAGGACGTTCGGTAAAATTTTTCGTTTTTTTTAATTCTTTAAGAAATCTGCGTTGTTTGATACCTCGAACAATACGACAACTGGCTCAAAAAATAAATAAATTTTAAATTTTGTTTGTTTGTCTTTTTCTCTCTTTGCCTGTTTACCTGTTGTATTAAAAAAGTTTAGATATGATAATGGGGATTTATTCCTCTTTAAAAATCTAGAAATGTTTGTTCAACGACTTTTTAAAAACCCCGCTAGCTTAGCGGAAAAACGCAAAGTCCCACTAAAATTGAAATAGTTAACAAACCATAGAAGCTTCACTTATGTCATATGTATGAATCGTTGGAAAGATATATATTTAGGCGTACAGTTTTTCTATAGTACTAAGGTGATATTTTACAGGTTTTTATACCCTGAGCTCATTGAATATGTTCAAGAACTGGTATAATGTGTTTGGCAGAATGTATGTTACAGGCAGAAGGGAGCGTGTCAGACGCCCCAATGTATATATATTCTTGATCAGGATCTACAGCCGAGGCGATTAAGCTATGTCCGTCTCTCTGTCCGTGTGTTTGAACGTGATGTTCTCAGAAAACATAAAAGCTAGAGAATTCAAACTTGTAATGTGTGTTCCTGGATACCATAGGCAGATAAAGTTTGCTTTTATTAGACCCCGTACATAAAAAAAGTACAGGGGTCTATTGGGTTTGTTTTACCGAATATGTGCGTAACAGGCAGAAGGAGGCGTGGCAAACCCCATAAAGTATATATATTCTTGATCAGCATCAATTGCCGAGTCGATATGGCAATGTCCGTCTGTCTCTCCGTCCGTCTGGCTGTATGAACACCTAGAGTTTGGAGACTATTAGAGTTAGAGACACCAAGCTTGGTATGTAGGTTCCTCTATACTGCAAGCAGGTCAAGTTTGTTTTAAAATTCGGCCACGCCCTCATTATCGCCCACAAATTGAAAAAAAAATGTCATATCCAAATTATATGAGCAATCTAAACGCTAGTGACACCAAATTTGGTATGTAGATTCCTCCAGGTTGCAGGCAGATTAAGTTTGTTTCTTTTTTGAATCGGACCACTATTCATATAGCGGCCATAGGAACAATTGGTTGAAAATTAAGTTTTAGTATTAAAAACTTTTTTTATTTTATGAGATATCGTGAATAAACCTATTGAATATACATAAAACTTGGTTTTATATATTCTGTTCAAAGTTAGTTCAAATCGGACCACCAAAACATATAGCTTTCATAGGACCGATCGGGCGAAAATCGAGTCTTAGTATGAAAAACTTTTTAGTTTTATGAGATATCTTAACCAAACTTATAAAATATTCATTTAAGTTAGTCTTATACATCCTTACCAAAGTTGGTTCAAATCGATAAAATTAAAATCATGAGATATTATCATTATGAGATATCGTAACCAAACTTATAAAATATACATAAAACTTGGCTTTATATATCCTGTTTAAAGTTGGTTCAAATCGGAGCACTATAGCATATTACTCTCATAGAACCGATCGGGCGAAAATCAAGTCTTAAGTCTTATCTTTTATGTTTCATGAGACATCGTAATCATCCTGATAGAATTTGCATTTAAGTTAACTAGATATTTTTTAATTTTTTACCGTTATAAATTTTTGCCATACTAAGGGGTCTCCGACAGTCAAGTATGCTCGACTGCAGCACCGGCCTACTCGTTTTTTGTATGAACAAGTAGGCGGTTACAGTCGAGCACGCTCGACAGTAGGATACCCTGAGCCCAGGTACTTTTCAATAAAACTTTATTTTCGACCAATTGTTCCTATGGCAGCTATATGATATATGACGCCGATTTGAACCAAATCTGGAATGTACAAAACCAACATTAATGCATATTCCATCAGTTTGGTTAAGATATGTCAAAAAACTTTTCCATACTAAAACTTCATTTTCGATGCATCGTTCCCATGGCAGCTATGTGATATAGTTAACCGATTTTAACCAAATTTTGTCAGGATGTATAATACCCGATGCATATTCTATGAGTTTGGTTTTCATATCTCAACAAACAAAAAACTTTTTCATACTAAAACTTCCGATAGAATATGCATCTGGGGTGGCGATGCATCGTTCCTATGGCAGCTATGTGATATAGATATCCGATTTTAACCAAATTTGGTCAGGATGTATAATACCAGCTCCGAAACATAATCTTTTAGTTTGGTTCTGTTATCTCAACAAACGCAAAACTTTTTCATACAAAATCTTCATTTTCGATGTATCGTTCCTATGGCAGCTATATGATATAGTGGTCCGATCCAAAAATAAAAACCACCTTGATCTGCGCCCGGTATCCAGATCCATACCAAGTTTGAAGTCTCTAGCTCTTGTGGTTTCTGAGATCGACGCGTTCAAACAGACGGACAGACGGACATGGCTCAATCGACTCGACTGTTGATCCTGATTAAGAATATATATACATTGTGGGGTCTGCCACGCCTCCTTCTGCCTGTTACATACATCCTGCCAAACGCATTATACCCTTTTTTGCCCATTTTTAATGGGCTCAGGGTATAAAAACATTATTTCACCCCACCACAGGATGGGGGAACGAGTCCTGAGGTGTTTCATTCATTTCATTGAGATTGATTAATAAACAAAGAAGATATTTTAGGAAATATGATATTTGGAGGACACATAATCACCTGGATCTCAGATATTATAAGAGTTAGAGTTACCAAATTTGATGACAATATTGCTATGTAGCGCACGCAGATCTAGATTGCTTTAGAATTTTGCCACGTCCCCCAGTTTTCCTCCAATCGACATTATGTATGCTGAAATTTCATTGCGATCGGATAATAAACAAAGAATATATTAAGCAAATAAGTTTTGGTTTTCACGCGGTGGTACGCACAGTCTGAAGGAGTGGGGTAACAGCAGGTACTCATGTTTTGTTAATGTTATAATAACATATTATAATTTTAACTATACATGTTAGATCAATGGTATATTAACATAGTATAATTTATGTTACACATGTTATATGAATGTTGTGTTAATTAATTTTATGTTAATATACATTTTTGCTGTTAATTCAATTGTTCATTAAATTGTGCCAGTCTATAAATGTTAAATTTGCATATGTATGTTATGTATGTTTGATGGTTAGTATGTCAAATTTTCTTTCATTTTAACATTTTAAAGTGTTAGGTGTCAATTAAATTAAGCCTCTGTATGAATTTAAGTTTTTTTAGTATTTATTTATTTAATTAATGGTCACTAAATCTAAATGCACGAAATTGAGTTTAATAAACAAATTTTAAATAAAAATATTAATTAATAAAAAAAAACAAAAATTAACATTCGGCACTGCGAAAAAATTAGTTTTTATGTTTAAAGAAGCATACCCTTTTTGCGCACAGTGCACAATAGCAATTTTCGTTTTTTTTTTTTATTAATTTACATTTTTATTTAAAATTTTTATACTAAACTCAAATTTGTTCGTCTCAAAATTGGATATCAGAACTTTAGGGGCTAGAAATTGCTCTCGTCACTAGACTCTTACCTCATGTAGAGTTTTTTTTTGTGGAATAAGACTTTTTTGCAAATATTCGTATTTTAAAGTATTAAAAGATGTGGGAAACGCTATAGTGGAGATTCCGACCATAGGATACCCGTTACTTTATTAATAACTATAAAAGTTCTCAAAAAAATTACTACCAAAAAAAAAAACTATTGCATACTTGTGAATATATTGAAATAATAACTTTATTTATAGCTTAGATGAGCTAAAATTCCGTTCTACTTGTCCAATACTACTGAGGTTAAGTGGGATTATAGAAAATATAAATAGATAACGTTATTTACAAAACGGAATTATCTTAATAACTGTAGGTGTGGTGTTTTTTGGCGATTTACAGGGGCAAAAAGAGGCGTGTCAAAAATTTAAAATAAACTTGACCTGCGTGGGGTCTATAGAAATCTGTGTGTCAAATTTGGTATCTCTATCTCTTATAGTCTCTGAAATCTAGGCGCTCACACGAACGAACAGTCGGACTCGGCTGTTGATGCTGATCAGGAATATATATACTTGATGGGGTCGGAGATGTCTCCTTCTCCCTGTTACATACATTCCAAATTAATGGTCACTAAATCTAAATGCACGAAATTGAGTTTAATAAACAAATTTTAAATAAAAATATTAATTAATAAAAAAAAAACAAAAATTAACATTCGGCACTGCGAAAAAATTAGTTTTTATGTTTAAAGAAGCATACCCTTTTTGCGCACAGTGCACAATAGCAATTTTCGTTTTTTTTTTTTATTAATTTACATTTTTATTTAAAATTTTTATACTAAACTCAAATTTGTTCGTCTCAAAATTGGATATCAGAACTTTAGGGGCTAGAAATTGCTCTCGTCACTAGACTCTTACCTCATGTAGAGTTTTTTTTTTGTGGAATAAGACTTTTTTGCAAATATTCGTATTTTAAAGTATTAAAAGATGTGGGAAACGCTATAGTGGAGATTCCGACCATAGGATACCCGTTACTTTATTAATAACTATAAAAGGTCTCAAAAAAATTACTACCAAAAAAAAAAACTATTGCATACTTGTGAATATATTGAAATAATAACTTTATTTATAGCTTAGATGAGCTAAAATTCCGTTCTACTTGTCCAATACTACTGAGGTTAAGTGGGATTATAGATAATATAAATAGATAACGTTATTTACAAAACGGAATTATCTTAATAACTGTAGGTGTGGTGTTTTTTGGCGATTTACAGGGGCAAAAAGAGGCGTGTCAAAAATTTAAAATAAACTTGACCTGCGTGGGGTCTATAGAAATCTGTGTGTCAAATTTGGTATCTCTATCTCTTATAGTCTCTGAAATCTAGGCGCTCACACGAACGAACAGTCGGACTCGGCTGTTGATGCTGATCAGGAATATATATACTTGATGGGGTCGGAGATGTCTCCTTCTCCCTGTTACATACATTCCAAAGAACACATTATACCCCTTTACTTATTTTTTAAGAAAAGGGTATAATAACCTGTACCCTGTTATTTCCAGCGTTACTATATGGTAACGGCCGAAAAAATGTTCCTGTCGATTATCCTGACAAGGAAAAACAAAAATACTGTCTTTTTCGGATTAAGTGACCTCAAATATATCAGTTCTGAAAGTTTTATGAAAAAACTGCTCAGGACGATTCGGGTTAAGATAGGATGATGAAATTTGTACACAACATAGATCAATTCATTATAAACATTTCTGCATCGTTAGCTCGTGTTTTTCGTCTTAAATCACTCTTCTATTTAATAAGCGATATTTGTTACTGTAGTAAACTATGATACATTAAATAATAAATAAATACATTCATCCAAATACTATATAATCAAAACAATATATAACTAGTAGGCCGGTGCTACAGTCGAACATACTCAACAGTCGGAGACCCCGTACTTACTATGGAAAAAACTTATAATGGAAAAAAATAAAAAAAAATTAAGTTAACCTAAATGCATATTCTATTAGGTTGATTACGATGTCTCATGAAACATAAAATATTTTCATACTAAGACTTGATTTTCGCCCGATCGGTTCTATGAGAGCTATATGATATAGTGGTCCAATTTGAACCAACTTTGGACAGGATATATAAATCCAAGTTTGATGCATATTCAATCAGTTTGGTTACGATATCTCATAAAACAAAAAGTTTTTCATACTGAGACTTGATTTTCACCGGATCGGTCCTATAAAAGCTATATGATATAGAGACCGATTTAAGCCAACTTTATTAAGGATGTATAAGACTAACTTAAATGCATATTCGAAAAGTTTTGTTACGATATCTCAAAAAACAAATAAGTTTTTTATACTAAAACTTGATTTTCGACCGATTGTTCCTATGGGCGCTATATGATATAGTGGTCCGATTCAAAAAAGAAACAAACTTAACCAGCCTGCAATATAGAGGAATCTACATACCAAATTTGGTGTCACTAGCTCTTAAATAATTTGAATATGAAATTTTCCATGTCGAATTTTAGGCGGTAAAGGAGGCGTGGCCGAATTCTGAAACGAATTTGATCTGCTTGCAATATAGAGGAGCCTACATACCAAGTTTGGTGTCTCTAGCTCTTATAGTCTCTGAGATCTAGGTGTTCATACAGACAGACTAACAGACAGACATTGCTATATCGACTCGGCTATTGATGCACAGCTAGCCTTTGTAATACAAAATCCATCTCTAACCACTAACAAGCAGAACTGATGATGACTCACTGACTTTATCAGAAACTCCCCCACCCCCGTACATCCATCCACCCTTCTTTTTTCAGCAAACTGTTTATTTAGGCAGACTTGACGTCGTAGAGTCGCGTAGGGGATGCTGATGTCGAAGTCAGTTTCCGAGGGTGTGGACGAGATTGGGGATGAATGTGAATGAAAAATTGTTGACAATTCTTGTTTAATGCATTTGGATGTAAGTATTTTCGGGGTCTGCCACTACGATTACAGAATTCGTTTCATTCGCTTCTCCAACATTTTGTTTGCGCCTCACAGACACATTCACTTATACACACACACACACAGATATAATACTCGTGCGGTCATATGTATGCGCACTTTGCATTCATTTCATACATTTTTAGCACTGCACTATGGGCGATTTTCCGGTTTAGGTGACATAAAGAGCAACCAAATTTGGCAGACAGAATACAATGAGTGTGGAATAATTCATGAGCTTTTAAATAACGTGTAAACTCATTTTTAGCTACCATTCTGCTTATTCTCATTTATATCAGATAAACATCGCGGTAATAAATTAGGATAAATGATGATAAACAATTGAGGCTCCTAGAGGTATGCAATAATTGATACACTGTATGGCGTTGCTCTTAGCATCACCGAAATATTCGTAGTTGGCGAATGTTAAGCGCTTACAGTTTGGATGATCTTTCCTTTTGACAAGAAAATCAAAATTCCCTTGAACGTCAATTGGTCTAGAAGGTAAGGTTGATAGCAAGATGGGAAAACGGCCCTCAATTTAATAAAACTAACTATTTCAGTTAGATAAAAAAAAAAATTTTTTTTGTTGGGTGGTAAACCTTTTTTGAGGCACCTCTGTAAAGTCAATGTATGGTTACTTTTAAAAGCTAATAAATAAGTAAAAATGTTAAAAATTAAATAAATATGATGTGGATTAATATTCTTGGTATATTCCTATTATATATCTGCAGCCATAAGTGAATTTATTTGTGTTGTGTTGTTATAGTCCACTGTTATTGTTACTATATTTTTTATCAAAAATCTAACCAAAGAAGTTGTGTTCCGTGGCCTATTACTTTTGTGATGCACGCCGGTGCAAGCAACTAAAGATGAAAAGTTTGTTGTTAATGTAATAATTTTTGCTCCTTTGTGCTCCTTTTTGTATAAATCAAAGGCGTGGCCTAATTGACAAATTTTTAATTTGTACAAAATTTCAAGCGCATAGCTTCACTTTTTTTCCAATATGTCGCGATTTTTGTCCAGAGCCGAGCGGAAAGGGAGTGGTCCAACTTCCAAAACAAAATTTTTCATTTTATTTAAGTCTAACTGACGTACACAAACAATTTTATGTATCCAGCTTCATATTAAGAGTATGCGGCCTAAGTCAAAAAATCGCCCATAGTGCACTGTCAACTAAAAACTGCGACCAAGTTGGCGAGACTTCCTCCTCTTGGTTTGTATTTGCCGCCTCGTCGGAGCCATTCAAAAAAGCAACCGCAGGAATACAAGAAGTTGCTGCCACGTTGGAGCGTCAACAGAGGAAGTAGATTGATGTGCTGTCTTTGCTTTGCTTTGTATGGATTATGAAATTTAAGCACAAAGCCCTCCTCGTGTTTTTTGTCCCACTGTTTAAAAGAGTGCAGCTTGTCTAATTGTGTTTCGACTGCTTTGTCTCTGTCTGTGCTTTGTGTCTTGGTGTTTGCGATTTAATGGCACATTTTCCGGCTTCCCTTAATGACAGTCGCATTGTCAGCTATGTTTGGTTTGTCATTTAATTCAATGCATTTTTATTAACGCTACGCAAAACACATAATAAATATTATAAACTTGGGGATGATACAAACAGAATTAAATGGGTTCGAATTCTGCCATGTATTATGCAATAATAATACAAGTATAAAGAAAAAATAAAAAAAACTAATACTACGACACTTTATTACTATTTTTCTTATCTCTAAGTATAATAATATGTATGTTATGCTATGCTATACAACATTAAAAGGAAATATCTTGCAATCAAATTGTGACAGATATGTATTGTATACTATTTCAATAAACTTACAATTTTTTTGATAAAATAGGAATAAATAAACCGTCAGCCGTCAGTCTCTGCCCCCCTCTTGCTTCGCTCGCTAACTCTCGGCTCGCTTCGCGGTGCTATGTTCGACTGTCGCAGACGCCGTACTTACTATGGCAAAGCTAAGAGTAGTAAAAATTAAAAAATATTTTGCTTACTCGACTGTACGAGACCAACTTAAATGCATATTCTATTAGTTAATTAAGATATGTCATTAAACATAAGAGGTTTTTTATTAAATCTCATCTCAAGAAACAAAAAAATTTGTCACACTATAGCATCATTTTCGCCCGATTGGTTCTATGACAAATATATGATAAAGTGGTTCGATCAAAAAAAAACAAGTAGGCGGTTACAGTCGAGCACGCTCGACAGTAGGATACCCTGAACCCAGGTACTCTGTACTGAGAGTTGATTTTCGATCGATTGTTCCTATGGCAGCTATATGATATTTTAGACCGATTCTAACCAAATTTGTTCAAGATGTATAATACCAGCCCATATGCATATTCCATCAGTTTGGTTTTGATATCTCAACAAATAAAAAACTTTTCCATACTAAAACTTCATTTTCGGTGTACCGTTCCTATGGCAGCTATATGATATAGTTATCCGATTTTAACCAAATTTGGTCAAGATGTATACTACCAGCCTAGATGCATATTCTATCAGTTTGGGTTTGATATCTCAACAAACACAAAACTTTTCCATACTAAAACTTCATTTTCGATGTACCGTTCCTATGGCAGCTATATGATATAGTGGACCGATCCAAAAATAAAAACAAACTTGATCTGCCTATGGTATTCAGGAACCTACATACCAAATATGATGTCTCTAGCTCTTATGGTTTCTGAGATCGACGCGTTCAAACATCCGGACGGACGGACGGACGGACGGACGGACGGACGGACGGACGGACAGACAGACGGACATGGCTCAATCGACTCGGCTGTTGATCCTGATCAAGAATATATATACTTTTGGGGGTCGGCCACGCTCCCTTCTGCCCGTTACATACATCCTGCCAAACACATTATACCCTTTTTTGCCCATTTTTAATGGGCTCAGGGTATAAAAATTACAAACTTAACCTGCCTGCAATGTAGAGAAACCTTTTTAACAAGTTTGGTGTTTTTAGCTCTTATAGTCTTTGAAATCTAGATGTTCCTACAGACGAACAGACAGACGGACATTGCTCGGCCATTGATGCTGATCAAGAATATATATACTTTATAGGATCTGCCATAACTCCCTCTGCCTATTACGCACATATTCCCTAAAACAAACTTAATGGACCCCTGTACTTTTTTTTAAAAACAGGGTCTATAAAAAAACAACACAAACTTAATCTGCCTGCAACATATATCAATTTGGTGTCTCTAGCTCTTGTTGTCTCTGAGATGTTTATACAGACTTTAGGACAGACGATCAGACGGAAATGGCTCGACTCGGCTATTGAATATTTCCAGCGCTACCATTTGGCAACATGCAAAGCACATTTCATCAGAATGGTAAAAGAGTGATATTTTAAGTTATGAAAAAAAATCGAGGTGAAAAACACTTTTTTTTTTTGGTAAATTTACACTTTTTATTGTCGTGCTTTCATATGGTAACGCTGAAATGTACAAAGTACCGTTAGTTTCTATACATTTTATACGCATTCCGTATTGATTTGTTCATAAAATAAAAATGTTTTTCAAATAATCGAACAAATTTATGATTAAATGTTTATTATTTAGGAAATTAACCGTCCACGAAGTGGCTGAGTACTAAGATCAACTAATTAAGGATGAAAAAAACTAAAGTTCTTGGAAAAAAATTGATTTGATTTACCTTCTTTTACTTGCTTAAAGTAAAAATAAAGTGGCGAAGTTAATGTCACCTAAGATCATTGATGATGTTAGTTGTGATCGATTGATGGTCATGTGGATCGAGTGTACAACATTTTGATCAACAAATCAATACCATTAAGTCATCATATGAGAACAGCTGGAGACTTCATAGAGTTCGCAAGTTGATTTTCTACCGATTCACAGTGGACGATTTCGCCGATCTAGCTTATCGAAATTAAATTTTTCGATTATTTGAATCTACCAAAATGTTATTTACCGCCGATAGCAAAATGTTCAATTAGCATTAGAATGTTATTTTTACATTTTTAATCGATATGTTTCGTGAGCATCCCTTTACATTTCAATCCTGTCCAGGAATTTGTATTTCAGTTTTTTAATTTTGATTGAGTATGTTTGAGCTTCCTGGTAGTCTACTAGCTAGAGTAACTTTTAAATCATGAGCAAAAAACAAGCGAGAAAGGTCGAGTTCCCAACCATAGGATACGCGTTACTTATTTCAATATATATTAAAGTACTTTATTAAAATTACTACCAAATAAAAACTATTGTATTAAATAAATTATTTATAATTTTAGATAGATATTACCGCCGTTCTTCTTGTCTGATCTTGCTGAGGCTAATAGATAATATTAATAGATAATATTAATTTCCAGAAAAACTTTATTATATTGAAAATTGTGGGTGTGGTGGTTGGTGGTTGGTTGGTGGTTGGTTGGTGGTCGCAATTAGCGGGGACGGAGGAGGTTTAAATTTGAAACAAACTTGATCTACGTGAGGTCTACATAGGTATGTGTGCCAAATTCGTTAATTTATCTCTTTTAGTCTCTGAGATCCTTTTGCTTATACAAACGAACAGTATGATTTTCGTGATTGTTCCTATTACAGCTATATGATATAGTAGACCTATTTAAACCAAATATGGTCAAAATGGGTAAAATATCAAATTGATATTGTGTGAGATTGGTAAAGATATCTCCAAAATCACAAGAAAAGGTCATGCCGCTCCACTAGGAAGTCATCAAAGTCGACAAAAACATGCTTGAACACAAAATAATATTATCTCGCCGTCTCTTTTAATGAATGAATTTTTAATGAATCATATCTTAAACGACGCGTAATTAAAGCAGCTATGCAAATAAAATTGAAAATAAAATGTAATACATTTTTTTTACCTTTTCCTCGAATTTTAAAGTAAAAAAAGATAAGAAAAAAGCTATAAAAAAAAATCATCGTTTTCTTAATTCAAGAATTGATATCTCTTCAACTTCTGGTTTACGTCTAAAACTTTGTACTAATGAATTATAGATATATTCATAAGCTTTCATATTCAAATCGGTTATAGAATTCTCGAATATTAATGACAAATGTGGGCGCACCTCTGAAAAAAAGTATGTAAAAAAAGCCAAATTTAAAAAAAAAATCTTACCATAAAAAAACAAAATTTTTTTCGTCGTTTGGGGCCCCAAATCCATCCAAAAATGTAGGTTTGTTATTTTTTGGCTGTTGCCTAGTGTTGTTAGGGGCGGGGTTATGGCAGGGTTCAACAAGCAAACAAAAAAATATATTGAAATTCTACATTAGTCTATTTAAGTCTCTAGCTTTACATTTAGAGTTAATGTCAAAATATTGGGCTTGTTTCCCATAGTGATAGGCCTTTAAGAATTACAAATTTCATTATGTTTTGAAACCGTTGATGGATAGGGATGATCAAGATATCATATGCATCTTTTTGATAAGAATAATTTAAATCTAGTCGGGAAGGCTCTGTATATACCCGTTACTTATTTCAATATATATAAAAGTAATTTAAAGAAATTACTTGTATAACTTTGAAAACATAAAATCGCCATAACTGCCGTTCTACTTGTCCAATCTTGATGCGATTCATTGGTATAATAGAGAATACTAATTAATTATCTAATTAAATTATAATTAATAATAACTAATTATATTATCAAAAAAACGTTTTATCTTAAAAACTGTGGGTGTGGTGGTTTTTCGCGATTTGCGGTGACGGAGCGGGGCGTGCCTTAAATTTGAAACAAAATTGATGTGCTCCAACGCAATTGAAGTCTGTGGGTGAATGTTTGGTATCTCTAACTCTTATAGTCTCTGAGATCTAGGCACTCACACAGAAAAACGGACGGACAGACAGACACACATGGCTATATTGACTCGGCTGTTGATGCTGATCTACAATATATACTGTTACATACATTCCAACGAACACAATATACCCTTTTACCTATTTTTTAAGTAATGGGTATAATTACAATTACTAAAAGGCTACAACGAAGTCGTCAAGAGCGCCAGTCTTTCATTATATCTTTCATTTTGTTAATCACCGTTCAGTGAATTCTTAATTATAAACATTTCATTTTATAATCTTACATACATATAAAACAATCCGATCGGTCAGTGGTGACAAATTTTTGTCATCATTTTTGTCACTAGCGGGATCAGCTGGATGACATGTTTTCCTATGTTACTTCATCTGCGTCTAACCAATGCTGAGAATTCTGCAATGACATGTAATGAGGTTTCCATTTCGATGTCACAGTAGCGTCATTTTCCATTAATAACTATAACAGCTTAACATTTCATAACTCTTAGGACCTTAGAAATATAAAAATTATTAAAGAATTGACGCTTCTTGCGCACTATAACAATGGTCCTCCCCTTGTGTTTCCATTATCCAATTTTTTGTACATATCCCCCGACCTCTAACAAGCAACCCCTCGTACGATATTAAGGGAGAAGGCATTACGCGTAATTTTTAATTTACCATGACATAAATCGTATAAAACTGTCACAGTCACTAAAAGCAAGAAGCAACAGACGGTCTCAAGGCAAGTACAGAAGGATGGCGAAAGTCAATGGGGACCCCAAAGGAAGACGGTCATGCGACCAAAAATTTTCCCCAGCAAACCCAAGAAACTTCAAAACAAAACAAACTCACACAGCGGGTGCTGATTCTGTATGGCTGTCAGTCTCACAGTCTGTTTGTCTTTTGGCAGGATGCCATTCAGGCTTGGCATAAATAAGTAAATCTTCAGCATGTGACGGCTATCAGTGGTACTTCCGCACCATTCCCCTTCTCAGACTCCCTCACCAACAATTTAAGCTATTTATATTTTATCTTGTCTTCGTGTGTTTGCTGGTGAACTTATCTAAAGTTCCGTTGCGTTCTCAAATGAAGTTGGTAGTGAATGTTACTGTAAGTTTGTCATGTCTGAAAATGCCAGTATAATTGCAATAACTGTAAGTATATGCCAACGTCTATTCGGGGGTGTGTACTGGGCATGTGTTGTCAGAGCCGGAAGTGGCAATTTCTGACTCAATGTCTATTAATTTAACTTGGACTGTTGGATGTCTTCTTGTTGCAATTTGCAATTTGCTGCTTAATCTCACAGAATATGGGGTCATTTTTGGTTAAGCATTTAAGACTTAGTCTGAGTGTTGGTAATGTTTCAAATTACATTAGTTTAGATTCCAAAATAAACTAAAACAAATTTTTAACGATTTAAAAAAATATATTTAGTGAGTTATATATTTCCAAGTTATATCTTGAATTTATTTCCATTAATAAAATAAGGTTGAACATATTTATATTATATTTAATTATAACTGTTTAAATAGAAAACTTTACCCTTTCTTCGAGGAATTTTGGAGGAGGATCTTTGATGGCCTGGCCTGAGTTCTAAGAGTCTGAAAGTTAACTGCTGGTCGCTCCAAGCACCCAAATAAACTCCAGGAAATAATTTACTGTACTATTTCCATAATTCGGACACATGTTAATTCGGAACACCTGATAATTCGGGCACTCAATTTGTATCTATGAATTATAAGTATTGTAACCCCGCCAGCACAAAAATTTGTTGATTTTGAAATCCGACCACAATAACGTGTTCGTATGTAAGAAATGATCTGGCATTTTGTTTAATCGCCAGCTTTTAATCAGTAATCGCTTCCTAATAATCAGAACCTGCTTAATGACATGATACCTTTCTTATACAAATCAGACTACAACGTTTTCTCACCGTTCGTACGAAGCAATTATTACACTAGGCAACAGCCCAAAAAATAAACGAACGAAACCCACTTTCTTGGATAGATTTGGGGTCACCAACGACGAAAAACATTTTTTTTTTAATATTGCAGAGTTTCTTTTTAGAATTTTTTAAAAATCTGCCTTTATTTTTCTTATTTATTTTATTATCATATCTTGTAAAATCCAAAAGCGATTTCCAAAAGCTTTACTTTTTTTAAAAGCTAATGAAAACATCTATATTTTTTTTATTGACACACAGTCTTAGATTTAAACCTGCCGTTTTAGAGCTATCGATTTTTTTTTAGCTTTTTTACTTTAAAATTCAATACAACTTGAAAATAATTAATTTAATTTTCGTTTTTATTTTATTTTTGTTGGTGCATTAACGACATGTCTTTTGATATATGACTTATTAAAATCTATGGAGAGAAGGCTAAATTCTTAGCATATAAACAAAAAACAAGTTTCACGTAAATGTTGATTTTCGACTGCTTCGTCACATGGCAGCTATATATATATAAATATATATATAGTGGTCCGACCAAATTTGGACAGGTTGTATGAAGGTGAATTTAAGCCCGATTGTTCCTATGACAGACGTATAATATAGAAACCCGAATTTAATCATATTATAAAACATCGTATATTTAAAACAAAAAATAATTAAATAAAATAAAAAATAAATTAAAATGAGATCTTGACTGGGATTTGAACCGCGAGCTCTTGCGCCTGACTCTAACACACCATGCTCTGTATGGATTCCGTCGCCTGACAAAACACTACTAAATGTAATTTAAAAATAAATGCGTTATCTCGAATTTAACGCAGAATCATTTCTAGATTTTCAGAGAGGTTTATTCCTCCCATTTTTAAATCTCGGCGATTTTTGTATAGCTTTGATGCAAGCAGACAAAATAACGTGACAATTAATTTCATTTTTGAAGGGCCTCTTAAAATTTTAAATTTAATTATGTTTTAATCCAGTTGTCGGATTGGGGTGATGAAGGTATCAATCGACGGGAATTTTTAAAACAAAATTTATAAAAATTAATATTTAAGTAGTTGCCATCATTTAAATTTTGCCCGTTTTACTTACACCGCCTTATCCTATGAACTAGATGAGTTGGCTAAAGTCTTATGACAATTGGTTAGTAAGGACTAAGCCTTTTGATCGGTATACACCGATCTGGACGAACAATCGTAGCAAATTTTCCATATTACCTGTATATATTGCTGACTGACGTCCACAGTGAAATAAAAAATAACCCTTTAAATCCGAACACTCTTTTATTATTATCATATGTATCATAAACCTCAGTAAAAAGAATTATATGTGACGCAGCTTTTTGTTAAATTAGAAATGGACAAGTGTACGTCGAAAAATTTTTGGTATGCAGTTTTATTGCTTATGGTAATAGAAAAAAAAAAGAGAAAACAGTTTCAGAAATCTTAGCTTAAGACAGAAAATACTTAAACTAAATTTTGACTTCATTATAAAGAATTATATGTGACTTTTTCATATATGGTTCAAATTATGGTTTAATGATTTAATTAACTTAAACTAACTAAATTCGATTTTATTTAGTAAAGCTTATATTCAATTGACTTGCCATTATTCATAATAACTGAGCTTAGCCGGAATGACATGGAATTAACCAAAGATTGATGGTGAGATAGGTGAATTTTTGACCATTCTTGCTCAATTGCCAATTTGAGCTGATTTGCTGTCTCAAACTGGCGACAATTTTTGAACACAGCAGAGAATAGAATGCCCCAGAGATCCTCAATGGGATTGAGGTCTGGACTTATTGCTGGCAACTTTAAAACCGAAATATTTCTCTCATTGAAAAACTTGGTAGTCGGCTTTGCACTGTGTATTGTCGCATTATCCTGTTGAAAGGTCCACTCATCGCAGTATAACTGACTACCGAACTCCACCAACTTGTCATCCAATAATTCCACATACATTTCGGCATTTATTCTGGCTGCCCAAACCATCACCGTTCCACCACCATGACCACGCTTATAGCAGGTGCGTCGATCCTGTCGCATATCTCGCCAATACTTCTTACAGCTGTCAGGTCCGTCCAAGTTAAACTTCTTCTCGTCACTGAAAATAACACTACGCCATTCTTTGTCCCAGAATTGGTACCTGTGTGCAAACTCCATGCGTGCCTTAATGTGGCAAGGTAAAAGCCTAGGTTTAGGTACCATAGTGGTATGTTTAACACTCGAATTTTCATGGATTATTTGAATCATCCTACTTCTTGTTATATTTAGTCCCATTTGAGCCTTAATTTGTCCACTGCTCATTGAATCCACGGCTGCAAGACGTTGAATTTGACGTTTGCACCGGGTGTCAATAACGGTTTTCCGTCCACTGCGGGGTGTTGTGCCATATCCACTTGGAATTTTTAGGAAATTGCATATTGTATTCTTATGACGATTGAGTTTCCTTGCGATTTCTATGTTTTTAGAACCGCTATCATGCATTCCAATGATCAATCCTTGCTTATGCTCCGAAAGGCTATTTCGACGAGGCAATCTGTACCCCCTAATACACAAAAATGTTAGCTAACGCAATTTATAGCAAATACGTATACTAACGTTTCAATTTAAAATAAAATTTTTGCAATTATAACTTTCTAAACCGATTATTGAGCAAAATCAGGGAGCGAAATGCAAATGTAAAAAATATTTTGTCACATATAATTCTTTTACTGAGGTATACATATGTATGTATATGACAGACTCTTTGAACAAAATATGCACAATCTTTATCACGACGATGAGCTGACTCGATTTAGCGATGTCCGTCAATTCGTCTATTTCTAAGTAAACTATTTGAATTCATTTATTGGTTCGGTGGTTCGGTTTGGGCTTGCTCACTTGAATACAACTAATCAAGTGGACGGAACAGTCGAGCAGGTTCGACTATAGGATACCCTGAGCCTAGGCAGTCTTTTAAAAAAGTTGTTTTCTGACCAATTGCTCCTGTGGCAGCTTTATGATATATCAGCAGCTTCATTTTCGATATATCGTTTCTATGGCAGCTATATTAAATAGTTAACCGATTTTTCTGATATCTCAACAAAAAAAAACTTTTTTATACTAAAACTTCATTTTCGATATATTTTTTTCTATGGCAGCTATAGTATATAGTGGTCCCATCCAAATATAAAAACAATCTTGATCTGCGTATGGTACCCAGGAACCTACATACCAAGTTTGATGCCCTAGCTTTTATGGTTTCTAAGATCGCCGCGTTCAAACAAACGGACAGACAGACGGACATGGCTAAATCGAATCGGCTGTTGATCCTGATCAAGAATGTATATACCACGCCTCCGTCTGTCTGTTACATACATTCTGCCAAACACAATATACCCTTTTTGCCCATTTTATAATAAGAAAGGAACTGCGCAATTTAAACAGGGCGGATTGCAGATGGATCAGTGCAAAGGACACGGGACGGACGGTGTTGTGAGCTAGCAATTGCAGTCCATTGCTGCAAAGGGTATAAATTTTCACCTGTACACATGGTTGCTGGCTGAAAACTCGCAGGGATTGCAATTTTTACTGAAAGGAATGCAAAACAAGTGGACGGTAAAGTCGAGCTCGCTCGCAGTAGGATACCCTGAGCCCAGGTAGTCTTTTAGAAAAGTTGTTTTTCGACCAATTGTTGCTGTGACAGCTATGATATATGGAACTGATTTGAACAAAATTTGGTCAGAGTGTACAAAACCAACACTATTGTAAAATCTATCAGTTTGGTTAGGATGTCTTAAAAAACAAATAACTTTTTCATACTCAAACTTGATTTTCTACCGTATGAAAGCTATATGATATAGTCGACTGATGTAAATTAACTTCGGCCAGGATGGACAAAACCAAGTTAAATGCATATTATAACAGTTTGGTTAGTATATCTCAAAAACAAACAACTTTTTCATACTAAGACCTAATTTTAGTTGACCGATTTTAACCAAATTTGGTCAGGAAGTATAATACCAGCCCAGATGCATATTCTATCAGTTTGGTTTTGATATTTAACTAACAAAAAACTATTTTATACTAAAACTTCACTTTCGATATATCGTTTCTATGGCAGCTATATGATATAGTTAACCGATTTTAACCACATTTGGTCAGAATGTATATATCCAGCCCAGATGCATAATCTTTCAGTTTGGTTTTGATATCTCAACAAAAAAAAAAACTTTTTCATCTAAGACTTCATTATTGATACATCGTTTCTATGGCAGCTATAATATATTGCGGTTCGATTCAAAAATTAAAACAAACTTGATCTGCCTATGGTACCCAGGAACCTACATACCAAGTTTGAAGTGTCTAGCTTTTATGGGTTCTGAGATCAACGCGTTTAAACATCCGAACGGACGGACAGATGGACATGGCTCAATCGACTCGGCTGTTGATCCTGATCAAGAATATATATACTTTTAGGGGTCTGCCGCGCCCCCTTCTGCCTGTTATTTACATTCATCAAACACATTATACCCTTTTTTGCCCAGTTTTAATGGTCTTAGGGTATAAAAAGTGTAAAATCCGAAAAGCATTTCTTACTCAAAGGAGAATTTTCTGCCGGTTATGTAGTTGTATGTGTAGGTGTAAATGCATGTAGGTTGAAAATGGATAATAAAAAGCTCATTGGAACAAATTTTCACGGTAAGATTAGAAACGATTCACAGTTAGATGTAAACAAGAGGGGTATAAGAGGTGGGAGAAGGAATTGCAACACGATACGATGCTCACTTTTTACAGCTTTCCCTTACTCCGTCATGTTTCCTTCTTTAACTGTTTTTTTTTTCTTTCTGTTTTTTGGTCGTGCTGAGTGTCTCTTGCATTCAGTTGTTTGATCCCTTGCACTTTTTTATAGCATTTCATCCTGGCACTATTTTATTTTTTTTTTTATTTTAGTTTTCCTTAGCTTTTCTACTTTTTCACTTTGCCTTAACATTTCAAACGTTGTTTTACACTTTCTGCCTCCTATTCGTGGGGTTTTATGAGCTTGGTTGGCGATTTAGCGATTCTTGTCTAATTTAGTTCTAAATAAATGAGGTTGCAAGCAATGGGTGGAAGTGTTAATGAATTGCTTAATGTTCAAGGATCTTTGTATCGATTATCACTGCAGACGACAGCTCGTGCTAGTGACAAAAGCAGCCCGGAGGGTGCGAAAGGCCATTATCAATATATAGTAATTATGAACTGAAGAATTTTATTTTTTTACTGGATACTAAAACTATTGTTAGCTCAACTGATTGATGAGATAAGGAGGTGTAAGTGGGAGGTCCAAAATGCAAATGTAAATGATTGCAGCCATTGGGTCAGTTGGGGCCTGATTAAAGAAAACAAGGGACTCCGCCCCGCTTTATAACATGTCTAACATCACTGCGGACGCAGTTCGCGCTAGTGACGAAAGCAACACGAAGGGTGAGAGAGGCAACTGGCAATATATATAGCTAATTCGGAAAATTTTCTATGACTGTCCGATATATGATGTAGTGATATATTATTGATTTAGTAGTGAACCAACTTCGGTAAGGATGTATAAGACTAACTCAAATGCATATTCTATAAGTTTGGCTAAGATATTTAACAATACAAAAAAGATTTTCATAATAAGACATGATTTTTGGCCGATCGGTCCTAAGACAGCTATGTAATATAGTATTCCGATTGGAACCAACATTGGTCAGGGTATATAAAACGAAGTTAGATACATATTATACCTGTTGGGTTATGATATCTCAAAAAACTAAAAATTTTTTTATTCTAAGACTTGATTTTTGCTCGATCGGTCCTATGACAGCTATATGATATATGGTATATGGTCCGATTTGTACCAACTTCGATAAAGATGTATAAGACTAACTTTAATGCATAGCTTATAAGGCTGCTTATGATATCTCATAAAGGAATAAAGTTTTTCATACTAAGACTTGATTTACGACCGATTGCGCCTATGGGCGCTATATGATATAGTGATCTAATCAAAAAAAGAAACAAGCTTGATCTGCCTGCAATATAGAGGAATCGACATACCAAGTTTGATGTCACTAGCTTTTAAATTGCTCTTATAATTTGGATATGAAACTTTCTAAGTTGAATTTTGGGCGGTAAAGGGGGCGTGGCCAAATTCTGAATCAAACTTGATCTATTGATGCTGATCAAGAATATATATACTTTATAGGGTCTGTCACGCCTCATTCTGCCTGTTACGCCCATATTCCTTAAAATAAACCAAATGGACCCTTGTACATTTTTTAAGTAAGGGGTCTAAAAATAAAGACCTTGCTTTGCTCACTGAATGTTTCTCAGTAGCTGAGCGACGAACGATTCTGTTCGTAGCGAGAGGTCAGTAAGAGACCGGCCCGTTTGTAACGCTCAACTCGAAACCTAAGAGCTGTAACTCGAACGAGTCGAAAAAAAAATGTTGCTGTTCAGACTCTGACTCGGTCTTTTGAGTGAGCAGACCGACCAAAAAATTCGGTTGAGCATATTTTGCGAGTTTTGATTTATAGTATCAAAACTTTGATTAATTTTTAATTATTGATTTTTATAATAAAGATTGAAATTAATTATTATTAATATTTAACATTTTTAATAATAACACTAGGCAACAAAATCGAACTTTTTGCGAGTTACAAGAACCAAACCCACTTTTTTGGATAGACTTGGGGTACAAAACCAAGTTTTAGTAGACAAACTTTTTTATTTTTGGAGATATCTCAATCAAACTCATGAATTGGGTATTTTTAGTTGCTTTTCACATCCTTACCAAATTTGGTTGAAATCGGAGCACTATATCATATAGCTGCCATAGGAAGAATCGATACGAACGGTCGATAAGCAAGCTTTAGTATGAAAAACTTTTTTGTTTTTTAAGTTATCTGTATCAAACTTATAAATTAAGAATCTCGTATCGTCTTATTCAACCTGTCCAAATTTGGCTGGAATCGCGTAATTATAGCAGCTACGCAAATAAAATAGATAATAAAATGTAAAAAAAATGTTTCGACCTTTCCTCGAATTTTTTAGTGAAAAAAGCTAAGGAAAAAGCTAAGAAAAAATCATCATTTTCTTAATTCGAAAATTGATATCTCTTAAGCTATTGGTTTAAATCTAAGACTGTGTATAAATGAAATATAGATATATTCATTAGCTTTTAGATAAAGTAAAGCTAAAATGATGACAAATGTGGTCGAAACTCTGAAAAAAAGTAATAAAAAAGCCAGATTTTTGAAAATTCTAAAAAAAAAATCTCACCATAAAAAAAAAAATGTTTTTCGTCGGTTTTGGCCCCAAATCTATCCAAAAAGTTGGTTTGGTTCTTGTAACTTTTGGGCTAGTGTAATTTATTATGATAAAAATCCCTGTTAATAACAGTACAAAACAACATTACGTTACGTGGATTTGGTCAGCATGTAAGCTACCATCCCAGATGCTTTTCTCTACCACTTGCAAACTTGTTGAATTTGCAATTTCAAATAATTTGTACTGAATGCGTGTTGATATTTAAATAATATCTTGGCTAAATCAATGCTTTTTCATGAAGATAGTATTTTGAAATAGTCTGTATTAATCTTTTAGTATCAATAAGCACGAACAGCAAAAAATTTGTCTTCCTTAAACGAATACCTCCATCCGCCAAACAAAATATATAGTAGTCGACACACTGGTTAGGGACTAAATGACTTCTAATAATAAGATACATCTGATTGCATGTTGAACATAAATATACTGAAAAAAGTTTTCAGAAGTTCTTTAAGGAAATCGATTCCATCTATTGTGAAATAACGTAAGTTCAATGCTTCAAGTCTCTTCCACGCTTGTAATCGCGTGCCAGGTACATAATTTTGTCTGCACTCTAAGCGTATTTACTGACAATCAAAACGCACTATCAATGAATTAATTTACATGCCTATTTCTCTAATTAATTTTGTAGCTTTTATTTTTTGATAATTCGTCACTTTTTTTATCTTTTTTTACAGTTAGGAAGGTTAATGTCTTTAATAAAACGTAAAATGCGTATTAAAACTAAGCCTATCAGTAACAGGTACCATATTATCATCAAAAACAACCTTTTTTGAGGTAAACGTCTAGCGGCGAAATCGTTTCCATTCCCATGACCATTTGTTTAATACATGACTTCTTCTTTAACAAAGTAGTGGGCCGGTGCTACAGTCGAGCATACTCGACAGTCGGAGACCCCGTACATACTATCAAAAAAACTTAGAATGGAAAAAAATTTAAAAAAAATTAAGTTAACCTAAATGCATATTCTATCAGGTTGATTACGATGTCTCATGAAACTTAAAAGATTTTCATACTAAGACTTGATTATTGCCCGATCGGTTCTATAAGAGCTATATGATATAGCGGTCCGATTTGAACCAACTTTCAACAGGATATATAAAACCAAGAATTATGTATATTCAACCAGTTTGGTTACGACATCTCATAAAACAAAAAAGTTTTTCATACTAAGGCTTGATTTTCGCCCGATCGGTCCTATGACAGCTATATGATATAGTAGACCGATTTAAACCAACTTTAGTTAGAATGTATAAGACTAACTTAAATGCATATTCTATAAGTTTGGTTACGATATCTCATAAAACAAAAAAGTTTCATACTAGCTGACTGCAATATAGAGGAATCTACATACCAAATTTGGTGTCACTAGCTCTTAAATTGCTCTTATAATTTGGATATGAAATTTTTTTTCCGATTTGTGGGCGATTTAGGGGGCGTGGCCGAATTTTGAAACAAACTTGATCTGCCTGCAGTATAGAGGAACCTACATACCAAGTTTGATGTCTCTAGCTCTTATAGTCTCTGAGATCTAGGTGTTCATACAGACAGACGGACAGACAGACAGACGGACAGACGGACATTGCTATATCGACTCGGCTATTGATGCTGATCAAGAATATATATACTTTATGGGGTCTGCCACGCCTCCTTCTGCCTGTTACGCACATATTCGATAAAACAAACCCAATAGACCCCTGGACTTTTTTAAGTAAGGCGTCTAAAAAGAAAAGGCATTAGGCACTATGCAAAAGAACATATAGAATATGAAGCTTTTTGCAAAAAGTGCCGAATGTCGAAGAATAATTAAAAGCAAGTTTTCATTACTGAAAAATGATTTTTGACGGATCGTTATGATACAGTCGACTGATTTCAACAAAATTCGCTTAGGATTGAAAAACATTGGGCTTTCAACTGGTGCTCTGTTGTCAGGCGATCCGTGCGAGAACCTTGGCGAAGTAATAACGACTCGAATATAATTAATTAATATTTATTAAATGAAAATAAAATAAATTTAAGGAGCTTCAATAAATGCGTCTGCTTTGCACCAGTGAAAGATCTCTTCTTCTTCTTCTTAACTATTGATTATTCGTTCTATCGATATCGCTTAATTTAACATAGGGGTATTGCAACACAATATATTGTTTACAGGATATATAAGACCAACAATGCTTTCAATTATGTTAAGATATCTCAAACTGGCTTTTAAGCCAATTGTTTCAATGACAGCAATATGAGATAGTGGACCGATATGAACTAAATTTGGTCAGTATGTATAAGACCCAGATGCATTGCTGTCAGTTTGTCTAAGATATCTTTAAAAACACAAATGATTTTTTAACTAATGCAAATGAAAACCAGGTACTCTGTACTGAAAGTTGATTAGGAAGTACAAAACCAACTTAAAAACAAACACTAACAGTTTGGTTAAAATATCTCAAAAAACAAATAACATATTTCATACTAAAAGGTGATTTTTGACCGATCGATCCTATGACAGCTATATGATATTGTCGACCGATTTGAACGATCTTAGACCAGAATGGACAAAACTAAGTTGAATGCACATTATATCAGATTGATTAAGATATCTCAAAAAGCAAAAAACTTTGTCCCACTAAGACTTAATTTTCGATTGAGACTCTTCATTGCAGCTATATGATAGAGTGGACCGAATTTAACCAAAATTGGATAGGATGTATAATACCGGCCCAGATGCATATTCTATTAGTTTGGTTTTGATATCTCAACAAAAAAACACTTGTTCATACTAAGTCTTTATTTTCGATGTGTCGTTCCTATTTCAGTTGATCCAAAAATAAAAACAAAGTTGATCTGCCTATGGTATCCAGAAACCTACATTCCAAATTTGAGGTCTCTAGCTATTATGGTTTCTGTTTCGACGCGTTTAAACAAGGGGTGGGCACAGACCGTGCCGGCTTCGCGTCGTGGCCCATGGTCCTTTTTAAAAAATTGTCGGGTCGGGCCTAAAAATCTCATTTCGGGTCGGGCCGGGCCGGGCTCGTGCTTGACTTTTAAGCACGAAGGCACGAAACATACAAATCTTTGGATTTTTGTTCAACTGTTAAGTATAAAATATTATTTTTGAATAAGAATTTTAAATAATTACATATATACATATTAATATTAATGTAATTTTTCACATATGGAAGTGTTTTAAGCGAAAATGGATCGAAATTGTTAGGTTCTAACATTGATAAGATTTTATTTTTAAAAAATTCGTGCCCATTTTTAATTGTAAGAGTCGGGTTTGGGTCGTGTCGTGCCTGAAAAATGAGGCCCGCGCCCACCTCTAGTTCAAATAGACGGACATACCGACGGAAATGGCTCAATCGACTTGGCTGTTGATTCTGATCAGTTGGGGGGTCTGCTACAGCCCATACTGCCTGTTACATACATTCTGATAAACATATTTTACACTTTTTGGACCATTTTCAATGGGCTCAGTGTATAAATAGCTATAAATGTTCTGAGTATGCATTTAAAACAGCCCATTCATTAAGTCAAAGTTAACCAACAGTATACAGGATTTTGTTTTGTTGATTTTTTTTGAAAACTAGCCTTAGGGGAAATATGTGGGTAATTCTCTACTTTCTGATACAATACTGATACTCTACAAATACTGATTTCAGCGAAAAGTGAACGAATATTTTGATGCAATTTATTTTGAAATGTTATGTATTGATATTTCTTAATAATGTTTTTAGTTTGATTTAAAAATATGAAGTAGTTTTGTTCGATTTAATTTGAATCATTGTCGCACGCGACATTTTGTTCCATCATGTTTTTTTATATTTTTTGTTTACTTCGTATGAATTACATTTTAACTTTTTAAGTCACCAAGAAGCTTTATTACTAGAATTGAAATGTTTTTTGTTCCTAAAAGATAAATATCGTCAAAAAATCAATATAATACAAACACTCCATTTCGGAAGTCAACTTTTGGCAAAGCAGGCAAAAATATGGAAAAACTTAATTTATTCAAAAATGCTCTCGGTATGCTCAATTTAATGAACGAATTTATGTGTGAAATATTTAAACTCGTAACTAGAAAATGTTTCTGCAAGAAAATTCACAAGATGTGAGCTTAAGATCAATTTTACGTTTTTGGCTGCGTTTGACATTTCTGTGGAAATGCCCATATATCGTTGCTCTTGCGCTTAAAAATATGTATGAGTTTTTAAAAAAATCCAGCAGTTATTCTCACTACCCTCTCCCCCGTTACGTTAAATTAAAATCCACGCGAATTGTAGAGCATGTAATTTTATGCTAGTTATAACTTCGCATGCCCACAATATCACGGGAAGCCACGATGTTTCTAATGCAATTTTCACCTAGCCACAAATCCATTCACTTCCCTCCATCCCAGCCCTGCTGACCCTTCACTTTCCAACTGCTGTGTGCTTGACGTAATTACTAAATACTTTTGGCGCTTATGCTGTCCAGACTTGGTTCTTGAACGGCTCTAGTTAAGCTATTTCTTTTGTTTTTAGGTGTGTTTCATTCTATCGTAGTCTAAGCAAATCTTTCTCTCCCCTTCTTTCTCTTACTTATTCTTTTATAGTCTCAGATTTGTGACCGCAAATGTTCGTGTGCTTTGTTGGAATTTGGCTCGACTAGCTTTTATTTTTCTTACTTGTCTTCCTTGCCTCGGATTCCTTTTTCTTTGTTCTCCTCATTTCTCTCTCTCAGTCATCCTCTCTCACATACTCATACACCGCTTTTGCCACAGGTTTATTTTCGTTGGCATTTCTAAAGTACAAGCGTGTGCCATGTTTATTTTTAATTAATTTTTCTTAAGCAGTTTAAGCCCCGGAGCCAAGAGAGTCAGAAAAAAAGACCCATCCAAAAACAACAAAAACAGAAGGAATTTGTGCATTTTCGTTTTGGTTGCTGCTGTTAATTTTTGCAATTTTCTACTTAATTTCCTTCCACCTTGTTTAGCTTGGCTACCCAATTTGGTTAGTCTCTATTTTTCGGGTCGACACCATAAATGTTAATGGCGGTAATTGGGTGAGAGAACAAAAGCTCGGATTGTGATTGTCTGCTTGGTTAGATAAACGAAAACTAAGGCAAATGCAATTTCCAAAAGCCAGAGAAGAACAATCTCTTGTTTCTGATGCTTTGATAAAGGTTTCATAAATTATGAATTTGCTGTTTACCTGAAATACTAAGTGAGAGCCAAATTTTACCATTAAGCCAACTTTCTTTTTTTAATACATATCGGGTCTCATATGACAAAAAAATACAATTTTTTTGGTAGAATTTCTATTTTAAACATTTGGAATTATATATTATCTTTATTTTGTATTTTATTAATTGATTAATAACAGTTTTGGAGTATATGACAATCCCACAAAAAAAAAAATCTACTTGAGGTAAGAGTCTAGTGACAATTTCTAGCCCCAAAAGTTCTGATATCCAATTTTGTGACGAACAAAATTGAGTTTAATAAAAAATTTTTAAATAAAAATATAAATTCATATTTATTTCCAAACATACCCACTGATTTAGCCATAAACATCATCAGTAAATAGTGGACGGAAATTACAAAGTATACAGAAATTCCGAAACACTTATTCATGGACATAATCAAATTTAGCGTAAGGGAAACCGCTATTTTAAATATGATGACAAGATTTTCACCCAACTCAAAGGAATTCCTATGGGATCGCCTGCTTCTCCTGTCATAGCAGATATAGTCATGGAAGATCTTTTAGACAATACTTTTAAAAAGCTTAATTACAAACCAATATCCATAACAAAATATGTGATGACTTATTTGCAATAACTAAGGAAAATAAAATACAACCAACACTTAATGCACTAAACTCTTACAACAAACAAATTAAATTCACATATGAAATAGAAAAGGATGGAATAACTCTTCACAGATGTGACAACCAACTAAATTTAAAATGGTGCAGAAAACCAACTTCATCTGGTCGAATTATTAGTTACTTTTCAAAACACTCTAAAACAATGTTTATAAACACAGCAATTAGCTGTATCAATAAAATGCTAACTTTAAGCGATCCCATTTACCATCAAGACATAAAAAATCAAATAATAGACATCCTTAAAAATAATAATTTTCCTCACCACCCAATTATATCACATATTAAAAAACAACATCACAAAAACCCAAATCAAAATGAATAACACGATTATCCCAACATAAGTCAGACAGTAAACTCAGCCTACAAACACACATACAAAAAACAGCGCTAGCTACACATTGCGTAGAGAGCGGAAACACCGCAAAATTAGAAGATACAAAAATATTGCAACAAGAACAATTTAGTACATAAAAATCAGTCTCAAACTCGAAGCCGACGAAAGCGAACTTGTAAAACCAACATAGAACATACATAATTTATTTATAGAACCAACATAATTTATTTAAATATAATTAATATTAACTATAAGTTTTAAAGTTTTCAATGTTTAAATGTTTAAATGTTTATTGTAGAAGAAATTAAGCCCTGAAGTCGACTACCGATGGTGGACGAAATATATCGGCAAATTTAAATAAAAATCAAGACCTTGAGCCAGCTAACCAACTCAATTTAACAATTGGAAAGGTCGTCAAATCAACCAATTTATATAAGGAAAACTATTTTGGTTTTTTAGCTATCGAAACCAAACTCACAGATTGTTTTTAGCTCGGTATCCAAAAAATGGGTACTAGAGCCTATTAGATTCGTGACAATTATGGTTCACTAATTTGAACACCTTTATCTCCGAGACTATTAAAGTTAGAGCACCCAAATTTGGTGACAATACTCCGAGGGTGTTGACCTACATCATTTTAATTTTAAAATTTCGCCACACCCACTTCCGCCCACAGTTTTAGAGCTACAGTCTTGAGACTTGGCACACAGGATGGGGGACGAGTCCTGAGGTGTGTTGAAAATTTCATTGAGATTGGTTAAAAAACAAAGAAGATATTTGAGGAAATATGGTATCTCAGAGAATATAACAGCTAGAGGTACCGAATTTGGTGACAATACTGTCTGGAGGGGCAGGGGTAACACCAGGTACACATGTTATGTTTGTGTTATAATAACATAATATAATTTTAGTCATACATGTTACATCAATGTTATATTAACATAGTATAATTTATGTTTGACTTTAGACTTGTTGTATAATTGTTATGTTAATATATATCTCTTCTGTTATTTTTAAGTATTTATTTATGTAATTAATGGTCAGTAAAGCTAACCGCCGCGAAGATATGGGTAGCGAGCATATAACTGTCGAGTGGGCTCGACTGTAGTTCTTTAATACATAGGTGTGCGTAGGAAACAGGGGGCGGAGCCCCCTTGGTTTTACCTAAAATCGGATGACTTTACCTGTCATAGGTACAATCAAGCTCAAATTAACCGTTAGTATGAAATTTTATTTGTTTAATTAGACATATCAACCAAACTCACAGATTGTGTATTTAAGACTGCCTGTTACACAAACTCGGGTAACTATAGTATATCATTTAGCTACCATTGGAACCATTGGATGCAAGCTAACTTTTAGTAAGAAATTTTTTTTTGTTTTTTTTTGGTCAAAAGCTAAAGTTAGCTTAATCTGCGTGTACGACATTGCAGTACTGAGCAAGGCTGCAAGCCGGCTCTGAACCGAACCTCGTAGAACCGGTTCGGTTTGGGTTTTTAAGCAGGATCATTAACCGAAAATAAGTCGTATTAAAACCTGTAAATAAATGTATTAACATCAAAATTTGATTTCCTTATTAAAGTTTTATTAGTTCAAAATGTAGAATAAAATGTATAACAAAAAAATATAAAATTGATTCAAGGTTCTACCCCAAGCCTTGGGTTCAGGGGGCGCATAAACCAATTTGCAAATCGAGCCGATGTCTTGCTCTATGGCTTGAGCCGTCGAACAGAACCTTATTTGGAGGTTTGTTAGCTTTATCTTCAATAGTCTCTGAGATCCAAGATCAATATATCTTAACATATATCTTCTCTGTTTATTACCCGATCTTGATGAAAAAAAACACGTCAACGCAACATAATGAGTACCTTTAAAATTGCTCTTGTAAATAAATTTTTTAATAACGAGGACAGACGTGGACGTGGCATCTTAATAAAATCCCAAGAATATTGTTATTAAATTTGGTTCCTCTAAGTCTGATGGTCACGGATCTAATAGGTTCTAGTACCCATTTGTGGCTACCGAGATAATAAGTCATTTAACAAAAATAAATGATTAAAAGTTTCCCTTACAATGCGAATTTTAGAAATGCCTTTTCAGTATATTTTGGAAATTTACCCCAACTTTTAAAAGCTGGGTCACAAACATTTTACTTAAAAAATACAACTTCTTCATTAATTACTATAACTAATTTTTAATCGAACTACATCAAAATAAGTATTGGACAAACGGAACAACGCGAAAATTGATTTTTTCCACGAACTTTTACCAAATGAGCCATGGTGCCATAGACGCCCACAAACGAGCGCCCGCAAGTACATTAATGAACAAATTTGGAAAATGGAAAAGATTAACAAAACAAAATTTTTTTAAATTTATTTATTCAACAATTTTTTTGCTAACGCGGAAATAGTAAGTTTGTCAGCAGCTATTTCAGTGCTTATTAAAAAACTAGTCGGACGGAGCTACAGTCGAGCATTCTCGACTGTCGGAGACCCCGTACTTCTTATGGCAAAAGCTAAGACTGATAAAAATTCATACTTGATTTTCAGTCCTATATGATATAGGGGTCCGATTTGATTTCATCAGGATATATAAAACCAAGCTAGATACATATTTTATTAGTTTGGTTACGATATCTTAAGAAACAAAAAAGTTTTTCATACTAAGACTTGATTTTCGCCCGATCGGTCCAATGACAGCCATATGATATAGTGGTCGGATTTGGACCAACTTTGGACTGGGTATATAAGACCAAGTTTTATGTATATTCTATAAGATTGGTTACGATATCTCATAAAACAAAAAAGTTTTTCATACTAAGACTTGATTTTCACCCGATCGGTCCTATGGGCGCTATATGTTATAGTGGGCCGATTTAAACCAACTTTAGTAAGGATATATAACACTAACTAAAATGCATATTCTATAAGTTTGTTTACGATTTCTCATAAAACAAAAAAGTTTTTCATACTAAGACTTGATTTTCGCCGGATCGGTCCTATGACAGCTATATGATATAGTGGACCGATTTGAACCAACTTTGGTAAGGATGTATAAGACTAACAAAAATGCATATGCTATAAGTTTGGTTACGATATCTCATAAAACAAAAAAGTTTTTCATACTAAAACTTGATTTTCGACCGATTGTTCCTATGGGCGCTATATGATATAGTGGTCCGATTCCAAAAAGAAACAAACTTAACCTGCCTGCAATATAGAGGAATCTACATACCAAATTTGGTGTCACTAGCTTTTAAATTGCTCTTATAATTTAGATATGAAAATTTTTTTTCCGATTTGTGGGCGATATAGGGGGCGTTGCCGAATTTTGAAACAAACTTGATCTGCTTGCAGCATAGAAGAACCTACATACCAAGTTTGGTGTCTCTAGCTCTTATAGTCCCTGAGATCTAGGTGTTCATACAGACGGACAGACAGACGGACAGACAGACAGACAGACAGACAGACAGACGGACATTGCTATATCGACTCGGCTATTGATGCTGATCAAGAATATATATACTTTATGGGGTCTGCCACGCCTCCTTCTACCTGTTACGCACATATTCGGTAAAACAAACCCAATAGACCCCTGTACTTTTTTTAAGTACGGGGTCTAAAAAAGTTGTGAACAGGGGTTACTCGGGACGCGTCAAGCGGCCAATTAGCTTAATTCCATCAACCAATAAAGCTTAGTTAATTAAGCGACTTTTACCTGACTGTCATCCTCGGCTTCCAATATCAATATAAAAAAGAAAACGAATAAATCATTTATGCGTTCATTATTCTTTATGCGCTGCTAATTTTAACTTAATTTGTCCTTCTCATCCGCGTTTACCTGGCGATTGTCTTGATTTTGCATGGACTTAAAATGGGTATGAAAGACTCCGTCGATTGTCGTCTAGTTCACAAGGCAGAGCAGACAGCTCGATTGGGTGGAAGTGTCCCCTTTTTTGCGGTCTTGGCTGCTGTCAAGGAAGATAGACACAAAAATCAATCCGTTTCGGACATTTAAACCGAGTTCAATTGTGCTTAAAATTTTCACAAATAGCAACAAGCTATGTGAATCTCGTTTTGGCAATTCAGGAAAAGTCGACAAATGGCAAAAGGAAGAAGTAAGTATTTTTTACAGCAAAGTTTTACAATTATTGAGTTAAGATCTATATTTATATTTGCTGTCATACATTCTACATTCTTTTTATAATGTAACATTAAAAAAAAAGTTTTGAAATAAGTCGTAGTAGTTTTTATAGTACAATCAAACTCAAACCAAATATTTTTTATGCTTCTAGACATTTTTTAATACCGGGTTTGTAATGATACTATTACTGCATTGTACGGACTCAACGCTTCAGATAATAAATAATAAATAAAAAAAAAACTTATCCGGAATATGATACTATATGATCACACGCAAAAAACATATTAAAAATCTTCCTTTTTAGACAACATATTTACCTGACTTTAATTACTAACTTTAATATGATATTCTAAGAGTAATATGTTGTCTGTCTAGGAAGGATACCAACACAAGGGGACCCCAGGCTCTCTTCCGGTTCGAAAAAAAACCCGTTTGCGAACTGAAGAAGAAAGATAAAGGCGGCGGGCAAGGCGCACCGCCGCAACAGAGCAGGCAGCTGGTTTGAGGGCTCCGCCCGCCTCTGCTGACCCCATAACATCGACCCCACCCGATGGCAACCCCAGTTATTGTACGCTAAAGTGCATTAACGAGGATTAGGATCTGACAGACGTAACACTGGAGCTGTTACCGAATATGGCGATGAATGATGAAGCGGCCATGTCATCCCAGGAGCTCAACAAGGAGGAAGAAGCGGACGACACGCTCTGCGGCGACTCGAGGGTATCCCAGCCGAGATGAGCATCTACCCTTCATCAGCGGGTGTGATGCAAATGCCCACCACCTGGTATGGGGCAGTACAGATGCGAACCTAAGAACCAAATATAATCTTGTAGTTGGTAATGTCGGAACCAATCCGACATTTGTAACTAGAGTTAGGGAGGAGGCTTTTGACAGCATCCTACTCATTAGATCCCTTACGCCCCACATAAGGGATTGGAACATATCGCTAGAAGAATCCATGTCGGATCATAGGATTATCCTGTACAAACTGCAAGTAAATACAAACAGTAGCATATCCACCCGCAATCCTAGAAGAACGAAGTGCACTCAGAAAAAAATGTCGTTCAGCCTACTATCCCGAAAGGATTTGATTTAAGAATGATTACCATCTCAAAATTTTGTATGTATGTATGTATAGAAATAGATGTAAAGATATTTTATGACAAAGGAAAAACAATATTATCAAAGTAGGAACATTTTTTTAAAGTCCAGTGGCTCGATAAATAGAGTCGTCGACCTCAAAAATGTAAGCCCATCGCCATGTTCTTAAAAATAAAATATTGAATTGAAAAAAAAAATAAACAAATTGTAGTACATAAAATATTAATAAAAAAACAAAGTTAAAAGAACAATAAAAAACAAGTGGACGGTACAGTCGAGCACGCTCGAGCACGCTCGACTGTAGGATATCCTAATCCCAGGTAATCTTTTAGAAAAGATGTTTTTCGACCAATTGTTCCTATGGCAGCTATATGATATATGGAACCAATTTGAAACAAATCTGGTCAAAATGTACAAAACCAACACTCATGCAAAATCTATCTGTTTGGTTAGGATGTATTAAAAAACAAAAAACTTGTTCATACTAAAACTTAATTTCTATCGATCGTATGAAAGCTATATGATATGGTCGACCGATTTGAACGAACTTCGGCCAGGATGGACAAAACCAAGTTAAATGCATATTATAACAGTTTGGTTAATATATCTCAAAAACAAAAAACTGTTTCATACTAAGACTTAATTTTCGATTGAGCGTGTCTTTTGCAGCTATATGATATAGTAGACCGATTTTAACCAATTTTGGTCAGAAAGTATAATATAAGCCCAGATGCATATTCTATCAGTTTGGTTCTGATATCTCAACAAACAAAAAACTATTTCATACTAAAACTTAATTTTCGATATTTCGTTCCTATGACAGCTATAGTATATATGGTCCGATCCAAAAATAAAAACAAACTTGATCTGCCGATGGTATCCAGGAACCTACATACCAAGTTTGAAGTCTCTAGCTTTTATGGTTTCTGAGATCGACGCGTTCAAACATCCGGACGGACGGACGGACGGACATGGCTCAATCGACTCAATTGATCCTGATCAAGAATATAAATACTTTTGGGGGTCTGCCACGCCCCCTTCTGCCTGTTACATACATTCGGCCAAACACATTATACCCTTTTTTTGGCCATTTTTAATGGGCTCACGGTATAAAAATAAAGTAAAGAAAACAAAGAAGTAAAAAAAACAATATATTTGACAAAATTAATTAGTTTGAAAATTGAAAGAAACAAAATATTATTTGATTAGCCAAATAAAATATATAAATAATACTCAAATTTAAATTTATACATATTTTGAGAATGAATGAAAGAATATATTGTATTGATCAAGTAAAATTTAAATTCAAAGAGCTCGCCACTTAGGAAATACAACAATCTCAATTAAATTGATATTAGATTGCAGATGGCAGCTTTTGGAGACTTTTTATACCCGATACTTAAAAAATAAGTAAAAGGGTATACTGTGTTCGCAGGAATGTATGTAACAGGGAGAAGGAGGCATCTCCGATCCTTTAAAGTATATATATTTTTGATCAGCATCAACAGCCGAGTCGATACAGCCATGTGTATCTGTCCGTCTGTCCATCCGTCCGTCTTTCCGTCCGTCCGTCCGTGTGAACAAAAGGATCTCAGAGACTGTGGGAGATAGAGATACCAAACTTTCACTCACAGACTTCTATATACCCCACGCAGATCAAGTTTGTTTTAAATTGAAGTCACGCCCCCTCCGCTCCCGCAAATAGCGAAAAGCAAAGGGATCTTAGAGACTATAAGATATAGCAAAACCAAATTTGACACCCAGATTTCTATATACCTCACGTAGATCAAGTTTGTCTTAAATTTAAACCACGCCCCCTCCGCCCCCGCAAATCGCGAAAAACCACCACACCCACAGTTTTTAAGATAATACGTTTTTTGTGGGTATCAGAGTTGCAAGTTGCTATTATCTGTTATAATTTATCTCATACAATATTTTGTAAAATATAAACGTTTGAATTGATTTCAAACTATGCAGAATTTTTTCCTAGACCTGAAGCAATTGCTACTTGAATTACGCCTGAAGCAGTAGCTAATATTTTTTTTTTTTTTTTTTTTTTTTTTTTATTACTTTGCCTTAATGCCCAAGGGTTAATTGCTGCCCTGGAAGGTCGTTTCGTTTAAGGCGGGTTCGACTGCAAACCCGAGTTAACCGTTGAGCAAGAGGATTTGGGTGCGAAGATAGTTTAATGTTGTAGCTCGCTTTTTGTCTTGCTATCTCATCTTTGACATTTATAACGTTCAAATCTCTATGAATGTTCTCGTTTCGAACATACCATGGTGCCCCAGTGATAGTCCTCAGGATTTTTGATTGTGCTCGCTGGATGACATCAATATTGCTACTGCACGCGTTTCCCCACAGCTGCGAGCCGTAGGTCCACACTGGTTTTATGGTGGAATTGTAGAGTAGGACCTTGTAGTCTAAGCTGAGAGGAGATTGGGGATTCAAAAGCCAATAGAGGTTATTGGCTTTTAGCTTAATCTGCGTTTTTTTTGCTTCAAGGTGGCGACGCCAGGTAAGCCGCCTATCAAGATGAACGCCAAGGTACGTTACTTCTTTGGCTTGTGGGAGTTGCGTATTAGACAGTGCTAACGGAGGACATGTTTGCATGTTGAGAGTAAACGTGATATGTTTACACTTTTGGTTATTTATTTTAATACGCCAGTCGGCTAGCCATTTTTCTACTACCGCCAAATGATCGGCTAGACGTGCTGTTGCTTCAGTGGGGCATCTGGAACGACTAAGAATTGCGGTGTATGGGGATGTCCGCTGTGTAAATTACGTATAGTGTTGGTCCCAATACACTTCCCTGGGGAACTCCAGCTTCTATAATATGATCATCAGATGTAGTGGTGTTGCATCTCACTGCGAAGACTCTATTGTAGAGGTACGACTCGAGAAGCCTATGAGTGTACACTGGGAGCGTCGATTTGATTTTATGCATGAGACCTTCAAGCCACACTCGATCGAAGGCCTGGGAGACGTCGAGGAATATTGCGCTGCAGTATTCCCGATGTTCGTATGCTGTACGTATTTCTGATGTTATTCGGTTAACTTGCTCGATGGTTCCATGCTTTTCTCAGAAGCCAAATTGATGTGTTGGAATTGTGTTGTGTGTTCTCAGATGAGGAATTATGCGCGTCAAGAGGCATTTTTCAAAAAGCTTAGACAAGCACGGTAGTAGGCTAATTGGTCTGTACGATGATGGTATTGTATGATCTTTTCCTGGCTTGGGAATCATTATAATGACCGATTTCTTCCATTTTTTTGGGAAGTAGCCGATGGTTGTAATCGCGCTGAAAAGCTTACAGATGAGGGAAATAGCACAGTTTGGAAGTTCAATGATCATTTCTTGAGTTATTCGATCGCAGCCTGGAGCTTTCTTTGGTTTCATCTGTTCTTTTATGACGAATTTGTTGCGGGGTTTGGTTGGAATACATGACATAGGTGAGCAGCAAATGTGTTAGCTCTGTCTTTGTCGCTACGGGCCCAACAGCCTGAGGAGTTTCTTATAGGCGTTACCGTTGAGGATGTTGAAACAATTGTGAACATAAAGCAGTTGATAACCGAAATCAGTTTTTAACTGACGAAGCTGCTAAGTGTCAAATTTGGAAAAAAAAACCTTCCTTTTCGAGTCTCATAATTAGGAGGACGAGGCAAATTGAGCAACAAGACATGCCTCAATGGGGATTCAGGGCCTATAATAATAAGTTTAAATAATAATAGTTAATTCTCAAAAAAAAAATTGTATACAATACATTTATATATATTTAAATTAAGTAGCGGGTATCCTATTGTCGGGAACTCGATTATAGCCTTTCCCACTTGTTTTTGTCTATAAAAGCTCTGCTTGGGCAGAAAGCGGTCTTATTTGTCAAATTTTTTCAAGGCGAGGTAATATCGGTGCTATAAGGTAAGCCTAAATCACAAGGTGCTGGAAAAATATTCGATTCTAATCTTAATACATTTTTGACATCACATCCAATCCAATACGAAGATAACGCACATAATCCCGTTTATTAGTTTCCCGTCAGTGTGGGACGATATTTCCGTAATAATGAAAATTATTCAAAATATATCGAAGTAATTTGGCTCACTTGGAGACGAGCGCAAATATTTTTTTCTACCAAGTCTGAGGAACTTTTAAACTAGAACGTGATAATTATATTTTTATATTGTCAAAACTTGTGCAGCTCACTTCTCCCGGTTGCAAGTGCCAAATATCTAGGCATCACATTAGACAAACGGCTTCACTTTAAAGAACACATTGATAAGCTCATCAAAAACTGCAAAATGAAACTAACAAGAGTCAGCTGGCTTGTTACAGTCAACAGGCAACAGTCCCCTGCCGCTCCGATGCAAGCGTGCATGGCGATATGGAATCCAAATTTGGGGTATTGCTGCATTATCAAATCGCAAACGAGTTCAAAGACTACAAAATAAGACCTTACGCCGCATGACAGGTGCACAATGGTTGCACAGAGACCTCAAGCTGGAGATGGTCGATAACCTAATTCGGATTTATGCAACCCGATATAGCGTGCGGTTACAACGACGCTGCAATCGCCTGCAAGAGAGATAAGAATCAAAAAACCCATCAAAAGACTGAGACACAGGTCTTTTGCAAACATTTTTCCATTGGATAGGCGGAAAAGCTGACAATGATCACATAAACACATTTAATCACACGTCTGAGCAAATCAGACCTTGGCGACACACAAAACCAGTTACACATATTGTATAGAATTTTATATGTTATATAAAATTATTTTTATGTTATATAAAAAATATAATTGTCAAAAAGTAAAAAAAAAACTAACTTGGATTCACTATAGCATCGGCGTTTGGGAAAACAGTCTTCTTGGCTAATGGAGCACTCTCTCATTGTGCAGAATCTTGAGAAAATATCACCCACCATGTATCCCTAGTACCAGAGGATTGGCCCAAAAAAGTTGAGGAGAAACAAATTTGTCAAGAGCGGCGATTGCAATGCAGCAGCAGCTGTTTTGTGCCACCAAGTTTTCGTTGTAATAAGTCGTGATAGACTTAAGTTTTGTCCCACAGATGGTGTAGCATTCTTCTAAGTAAGTCCTATATAGTGCTGAAGTAAGTTACAAAATAACGTTGAAGCGTTGAAAAAAAAGGATGGAAAGATAATAATTACCTAAAAATATAATTAACAAGTGGACGGTTACAGTCGAGCACACTCGACAGTAGCCCAGGTACTCTTCAATAAAAGTTTATTTTCGACCAATTGTTCCTATGGCAGCAAACTTGACCTGCGTATGGTATCCAGGAACCTACATACCAAGCTTGAAGTCTCTAGCTTTTATACTTTCTGAGTTCGACGCGTTCAAACAGACCGACAGACAGACGGACATGGCTCAATCGACTCGGCTGTTGATCCTGATCAAGAATATATATACTTCTTGGGGTCTGCCACGCCTCCTTCTGCCTGTTACATACATTCTGCCAAACACATTATACCCTTTTTGGCCCATTTTTAATGGGTATAAAAACTCTACAAATTGAAAAATAAGTGAAGTTAATATAAATCCGAGAAAAAATAGGTAAAGTTGACCATTGGAGAAAGTGAATAAAGTTCCTTATTACTTTACTGTGCAGTTCTTGGTGAGTGAATTGGGTGTAAATAAGACCTAATCATAAAAATAGAAAAACAAAAGGTAAATAAATAAAAGTTAAAAAATAATTAAGTAATAACAAAATTCGACAACAACACTCTAGAATTCACAATCAATAATGACGATAGCTTTTGCATATATCGATACCTTTCTCCCGTTGGTATCTTATCGATAGTAACAGTGTTGCTTGATTTTAAATTATTTCATATTTTACAGTAAGATAAAAAAAACTGATAAAGATACAGTGTATAAAAAGTTTATTAGACCCCGTACTTAAAAAAAGTACAGGGGTCTATTGGGTTTGTTTTAACATGCAGAAGGAGGTGTGGCAGACCCTATAAGGTATATATATTCTTGATCAGAAACAATAGCCAAGTCGACAAAGCACTGTCCGTCTGACTGTCTGTCCGTCTGTATGAACACCTATAAGAGCTAGAGACACCAAACTTGGTACGTAGATTCCTCTATATTGCAGGCAAGTCAAGTTTGTTTTTTTTTTTGAATCGGACCACTATATTATATAGCGCCCATAGAAAAACTCGGTCGAAATTCAAGTTTTTGTATGAAAAACTTTTTTGTTCTATGAGATATCGTAACCAAACTGATACAATAAGCATATAACTTGGTCTTATACATCCTGTTCAAAGTTGGTTCAAATCGGTCTACTATCACTGCGGACGGCAGTTCGCGCTAGTGACGAAAGCAGCACAAAGGGTGCGAATAGCAATATATACAGCTAATTTGGAAATCGATCGAAAGGTTCAGCTCTAACTTACAAAATGGATACTGGAGTGTATGTAGGAGGGGAAAAATTTCAATAATTGCAGCTAATGGGGCTGTCAGGGCCTTTTGGTAAAATTCAAATTAAAAATACGCGTCGATTGATACCTTGATCAAATCCGATAACTGGTTCATAAGATTAATAAATTTGAAATTTTTCGTGGACTTCTCAAATTGAAATGAAAAGTCAGTTTGTTTGTCTGTTTGCATCAAAGCGCTAAAAAAGCTTAAATGTAATGATGAGAATTTATTCCATTTTGAAAATCTAGAAATGTTTGTTCTCCGACTTTTTGAAAAAAGGGCTAGTTTAGCGGGAAAGCGCTAAATCCCGCTAAAATTTAAACCTCAACAGTTTCCAAGCCATAGATATGTTCTATATATCATTGGAAAGAGGTGTTTGAGGGCTTTTAGGCATAACTTCTTTTCTTAAGTACTCAGGTAACAATTTACAGGTGAAAAAAAGATTTTAAGCTTAAATTTTGGCGATTTCTAACAAAACGGCTCTAACGATTTTTATTAAATTTTAGTATTTTGTAGTATTTAATTTTGTGACGAACAAAATTGAGATTAATATAAAAATTTTAACTAAAAATATATATTAATAAAAAACAAAAACTAAAATTGGCACTCGGCACTGTGCAAAAAGTAATTTTTATGTAAAAAGATGCTCACCCTTTTTGCACACAGTGCACAATGCCAATTTTCTTTTTTTGTTTTTTTTTTATTAATTTATATTGTTAGCTAAAATTTTTATATTAAACTCAATTTTGTTCGTCACAAAATTGGATATCAGAAATTTTGGGGCTAGAAATTGCTTTCGTCACTAGACTTTTACCTCGTGTAAGGTTTTTTTGTGGGATATCATTTGGCGCCCATAGAAACAATCGGTCAAATATCAAGTTTTAGTAAGAAAAACTTTTTTTGTTTTATGAGATATCATAACCAAACTAATTGAATATGCATGTAACGTGGTTTTATATATCCTGCCAAAAGTTGGTTCAAATCGGATCACTTTATAATATAGCTGTCATAGGACCGATCGGACAAGAATCAAGTCTTAGTATGTAAAACTTTTTGGTATATTGAGATTTCTTAACCAAACTAATTGAATATGCATTAAAAATTGTTTTATATATATTGTCCAAATTTGGTTTAAATAGGAACACTATATCATATAGCTGTCATAGGACCGATTGGGCGAAAATCAAGTCTTAGTATGAAAAACTTTTTTGTTTTTTGAGATATCGTTAACAAACTGATAGAATATGTATCTAAGTTGGTTTTATATATCCTGACCAAAGTTTTTTTTGGCTAGAGATACATCAATTTTAAATATGTATCTCAGGAAAGGTGTACTAGGAGAAAAATGAACCCCCTTCAGGCTGTTTACTGGTCGTTTCTGATGTTCCCGAATGAATTTTCTGCTGCATTAAGAAAAAAAATAGTTAAAAAAAATCACTTTGATTTTGGTGAATTAACGCTTTTTATACCCTGAGCCCATTAAAAATGGTCAAAAAAGGTTATAATGTGTTTGGCAGGAGGAGGCGTGGCAGACCCCAAAAAGTATATATATTCTTGATCAGGATCAACAGCCGAGTCGATTGAGCCATGTCCGTCTGTCTGTCCGTCTGTTTGAACGCGTCAATCTCAGAAACTATAAAAGTTAGTGACATCAAACTTGGTATGTAGGTTCCTGGGTACCATACGCAGATCAAGTCTGTTTTTATATTTGGATCGGACCAATATATCATATAGCTGCCATAGGAACAATTGGTCGAAAATAAACTTTTATTGAAGAGTACCTGGGCTCCTGGTATCCTACTGTCGAGCGTGCTCGACTGTAACCGCTTACTTGTTATATAAGTTAACATAAGTTAACGCGACGCAGTTTGACTCCAGCACAGACGCTGACTCAGCTCTGGGCCGGATGTCTTCACATAGCAGGCAATGCACGAGGCGCAAGTTAAGCGTTTCTGCGGCCGTTATGATTTTTGCATTGTGTAACTTGATACATTTTTTATTGTACTTTGTAGCTTCATAAGTCTCTTTTTGTCAATTTAGTTTTAGTTCTTATTCTGCATGCCTTGAGACATCAAGTCCAAGCTAAATCAACTCCCTCACTAATGTGTTGTAACAAATATTAAATATGTTAATAAACTTAACATTTAATAAATAAATAAAATCAATAATCATTTAATTGGCGCCCAACGGTAACGAATCTCGCGCTCCGTCCCAAATCGCGTAGCCGTGGATTTAAACAAAAAGTCTTCAAATCAGATAAAAAAATCTGAACTTGTGTTTGTGTTGTGAACAGTGCAATCATAAAACGAAGCAACTTAACAAGTGACATTTAAAACAGATAAAAATAAGATCTGAACTTTTGTTGTGTGTTGTGACACTAACAGCGCTCGCATTTAAATCTGCGCTAAATACTTCAACAAATTCGACACAACGTAATCTACGTTTAGTGCTGTGCAGTGTACCTGACCTACGTCAACTCGGTCAGTGCAAGTGTATTGAATTACACAAATAATTTTTTTATACACCGAAGCCGCTGGAGCTCTTTGGGCAGCGGTGTGTCACCTGATGATCATCGGCCGACGCAGTTCTGTCTTCGTTTGCCACGATCGTAAATTTTGAGGCCATCATAAACCGCTTAGATTTCACTTACAGTGACAAGAGGCAAGTTCACGTCATAGAACAAGAAATGGGCACTCTCAGGCAGGGACAGCTTACCTTGCCACAATACTATGATGAGATCGAGAAAAAGCTCACCTTACTCATAAACAAGGTAAACATGACATATGGCGCAGCACTAGCTAAGGGCATGTGCGAAAAGTTTAGAGGGGATGCCTTGCGCATATTCATTTCTGGCCTCAAGCGCAGCCTCTCTGATGTTTTGTTTGCGGCACACCCGCTCGATCTCCCCACTGCTTTGGCACTCGCACAAGAAATCGAGGCCAATCATGAGAGATACACCTTCGGGGCAAACTATGCCAGAAGTATCGAGGACAAGGCTCAAAGACCCGAGCAAAAGCCTCAATTTCAGCAGCGGCAAAAGGGCGCAGAAGCAGCCGAGGCACTGCCTGCCCCTACAAAAAGCCCTCATTACACGCGGCAACAAAAGCCGCAGCAACAACAGCAGCCCAAACAGTTCGATCAGCGTAGTGGTAGGCAAAGCAGCGGCAATAATGATCCGCAGCCAATGGACGTTGACCCTTCAATGTCTAGGGTACTAATGCTGTCGCAAGCACCAGCCTACGCTAACTCGGCCAACCCACAGGCGTTCAAAAGAACGAACACCTCTGACCGAGCAACGGGTCAGAGGCGTCAAAGGGTGAATTATACCACTCAGAGCCAAGAATGTGGAGTTGAAGGGTATGCAGCGGCAGCTAGGAATGCTGCGGCGCAGATAGCCGATGATTCAGACGGCGACTCTGACGCTCTCAATTTTTTAGGGGTAAGTCCCTGCTGCCCTTCATCAAGCGGGAAGTAGCGGGGACTCAAATGAGATTTCTCATCGACACCGGTGCGGCGAAAAACTACATTCGGCCGCACCATGGGCTGAAAGGAGTTCGCCTAGTCGACAACCCATTTACAACCCGCTCCATACATGGCACTACCAAAATTTCTAAAAAGTGCAATGTATCAATGTTTGGAAAGAAGGCGCCTTTTTTCCTTGTCATCATTTGATAGAATCATAGGCCTCGATCTGCTGACAGAGGTCGGGGTTTTGTCTAAACTCCAGCCAACTCAGATTTGGCAACAGTTCCGAACCGATCTTATACTACAAATGTGTGGATGTCAATTTCACTAATGTAGATTGCGCAGACGCACCTCCCCTGATTAGAGAAAATTTTTTAAAAATGTTAATAAATAGGAAGAAGACGTTCGCAGACGCTAATGAGGCGCTACCGTACAACACATAATTCAAAAATCCGTTTCTCCCTATAACAACCCCATTTGGGTGGCTGACATGAAGGGCACGGATGAAATGGGTAACCGAAACATGCGTCTCGTCATGGTCTTTCGGAAACTCAATGAAAGAACGATTACAGACAGGTATCCCATGCCCAATATTACCATGATTTTGGGAAATCTGGGTAAAGCGAAGTACTTTTCGACACTGGATCTTAAGTCTGGCTACCACCAAATCATGCTCGCAGAACGCGATCGGGAGAAGACTTCCTTTTCCGTAAATGGAGGAAAGTATGAATTCTGCCGACTTCCTTTCGGCTTGAAAAACGCCGCCAGCATTTTTCAAAGGACGATCGATGACATATTGCGAGAGTAGATCGGCAATACTTTTTACGTGTACGTCGATGTCGTCATCGTGTTTTCGAAAGACGAGGAGTCCCATGTCAGACACGTTGACTGGGTACTAAAAAGCTTATATGAAGCTAACATGAGGGTGTCCAAGGAAAAGTCACAATTTTTTAAGAAAAGCGTGAATTTTCTTGGATTCGTGGTCACTAGCGATGGTGCCACAATCGACCTAGAGAAAGTCAAAGCGATACAAGAACTCCCGGAGCCCAAGACGGTTTTCGAGGTGAGATCATTCCTAGGACTCGCTAGCTATTATAGGTGCTTCATTAAAGATTTTGCATCAATAGCAAAGCCCATTTCAGATATTCTTAAGGGTGAAAATGAGTCAGTTAGCAAGCATAGATCCAGAAAGATTTCTGTCGAGTTCTCTGATCCCCAACGCAGTGCGTTTCAAAAACTGCGAAACATATTTGCATCTGAGGATGTCATGCTCCGGTACCCAGACTTCAATAAGCCGTTTGATCTAACGACAGACGCTTCGGGGTATGGGATGGGGGCAGTCCTCTCTCAAGAAGGGTGTCCCATCACTATGATCTCCAGGACACTAAAGAATCCAGAGGTCAATTATGCCACAAACGAAAGAGAGCTACTAGCTATCGTGTGGGCCCTTGGCAAATTGCGCCCCTATTTGTATGGGGTGAAAGATCTCAACATCTTCACAGACTATCAACCCCTGGCCTTTGCCGTTTCTGAGTCCAACCCTAACGCTAAAATAAAGCGATGAAAGGCGCGCATTGACGAATCCAACGCGCGCATATTCTACAAGCTACGCAATGAAAATACGGTCGCTGATGCCCTATCCAAGCAACAGCTTAACGCTCTAAGCCACCAAGATAATGAATCATGCATTGCCACGATTCACAGTGAGCTTTCCTTGACTTACACAATTGAGTCCACCGATAAGCCCTTGAACTGTTTCCAGAACCAGATAATTCTTGAAGAGGCGCGTTTTCAACAAAAGCGCAGCTTTATTCTATTCGGGAACAAGAGGCGACACTCCCTGAGTTTTACCTGCAGAGAATCACTTCTCGAGGAACTAATGGAGGTAGTAAAACCTGATGTGATGAATGCGCTACACTGCGATTTACACACTTTGGCGCTGGTGCAGGACGACTTAGTGCGGAAATTTCCAACCACTAAATTCTGGCACTGCAAAAATAGGGTAGTGGACATTTTCAGTGTTAGTGAGAGAAGAGAAATTCTCGTCACAGAACACGACAGAGCCCACAGGGCAGCCCAGGAGAACATTAAGCAGGTTCTCTCAGAGTACTATTGCCCAAAAATGGTCAAAACAGCCAACGAAATCGTACAAAACTGTAAGACTTGTGCCAGGGCTAAATACGACAGGCACCCTAAAAAACAAGAGATTGGTGAGACGCCGATTCCTTCATACCCAGGGGAGATGCTACATGTGGACATCTTCTCAACTAACAAAAAATTTTTTTTAACTTGCATTGACAAGTTTTCAAAATTCGTTGTAGTTCAGCCGATCATGTCCAGAACGATAGAGGACTTAAAAGTGCCCTTGTTACAGCTCATGAATTTCTTCCCAGGAGTCAAAGCCATTTACTGCGACAATGAGCCAGCTTTGAAATCCCAAACTATCTGTTCACTCTTGATGAATAACTATGGAGTCAGCATTTCAAATGCTCCACCACTACACAGCGTTTCCAACGGGCAAGTTCAGCGTTTCCATAGCACCCTACTGGAACTAGCTAGATGCTTGAAAATAGACAAAAGCATTAGCGACACCGTAAAGGTATTTATGTTGTCCACAGTAGAGTACAACAAGACAATCCATTCGGTCACTGATAAGCGGCCGGTCGATGTCGTCCGTTCACTCTCAGGTGAATCACAGACGCAGATTCAAAACAAGCTTTAGAGAGCACAGGACAACCTCAGAGCTAGGGAAGAGAAGAAAGAGCCGTGGAAGCCGACCTGGGAACTACGGTTCTCATTAAGGGGAGGGTAGTCCACAAAGACAACCTAAAATAGTGTTTTTTTTTCTACCTTAAGTTTTTAGTGTGCCATTTGGCAGTTTTTCTTTTACATTAGGTTGCTAGAGATATAAGTTTTAAGCCACTGGGCAACCCGCTTTAGATAAGTCTTAGTATTAGGCTGCTTTACGATATTTATAAGTTAAATAAGTTCGGTGATGGGTTGTTCAACATTTTTCCTCACAATAAACAGAAAGTAATTTTCATTCCATACGTTTGGGTTTCTGCTACTTATGATCCTCGCGACGACTTCGGCAAGGGTCACCGACTATTCCCACGCTAAGTACATACCGATCGTTGACGGCCAAGTCTTGGTATGGGAGGAGCTCGCTTTCGTCAGACATTCAGCGAACATATCTGAATATGAGCGCATGGTGGATGAGACATCGAAGCTAAGTGATTTGTTTCCGCAGTCGCACATGAAGAAGCTTCTGAATGTAGACTCTGAACATCTCAGGGACATGCTGGAGGCCCTGGGCGCACACCACAGAATTGCCAGGAGTCTAGACTTTCTAGGTTCAATTCTGAAGGTAGTTGCAGGCACTCCAGACGCCGGGGACTTGGAGAAAATAAAGATTAATGAAGCCCAGTTAATAAGTTCAAACAATAGGCAGGTACAGATAAACACTAGAGTACAGGATCAGATTAATCAATTAACGCTCACAGTCAACAAAATTATGAAGTCCTCAAAGGACAGGCAAATTGATACAGGCCATTTATATGAAACACTTTTAGCTAGGAACAGAATGTTGTCGATGGAATTGCAGAACTTAATGCTCGCCATAACTCTGGCCAAAGCCAACATTGTCAGCCCAAACATCTTAGATCACGCAGACTTAAAATCTGTTTGGTTTGAAGAGCCCACAGATACTCCCATAGCCGACCTAATGTCCGTTTCGTCCGTCAAAGTTCTACAATCCGCAAATATGTTATATTTTATATCTTTATTTATTTATTTAATATTTTTTAATTTTTTTTATTTAATATCTTTCCCGAAAATTGAACACATCTGCAAAGAGATCACAGTCTACCCAGTCGCCCATAAAAATCATATGCTGCGAATCGAAAACAACATCATCGCCGAATGCCAGGATCAAATCTACGCTCTGGAAAACTGCACAGCCACTCCAAAAACGACGTTTTGTCAACGATCAACAGCCAGGAACTTCATACTGGCGGAGTAGCCCATTGCGAGCTTCAGCCGAGTAACCTGGAGGCAGTCACTTGGGGTCGACGATGGAATTGTCATCATCAATGATGCGGCGGCGGAAGTCTGCATAGATAACGGCACCGTGTCCTGGGTGCATGGCACACAACTAATCATCTTCAACAAGTGGGTTACCGTTAACGAACCGAAATACATTAATCGCAACAGTGTGCAGAACCGGTTCCCAGGCATCGCAGCTTCCCCTCTATTAAACGTCACAGGCCACCAGGACGTGCTCAGCCTCCCTTACCTTCATCGATTTAATGAACGTAATCTGGAGACGATACAAGAGGTCAGGGACGAAGTTGGCAACATCAACTCAATCATACTGTTGCTTCTCCTTGGCATAACTTGTGGAATAATCTTTGGCATCGGTTTAACCTACCGGCAGATCATGAAGAAGAGGGCCACGGCTCTAAGGGTGAATGAGGTGATCGCTGAGATAGGGTCGGCCGAGGGCGGCCTCAACTTGAGGGGGGAGTAGTTAACATAAGTTAACGCGACACGGTTTGACTCCAGCACAAATGCTGACTCAGCTCTGGGCCGGATGTCTTCACATAGCAGGCAATGCACGAGGCGCAAGCTAAGCGTTTCTGCAGCCGTTATGATTTTTGCATTGTGTAACTTGATACATTTTTTATTGTACTTTGTAGCTTCATAAGTCTCTTTTTGTCAATCTAGTTTTAGTACTTATTCTGCATGCCTTGAGACATCAAGTCCAAACCAAAACAACTCCCTCACTAACGTGTTGTAAGAAATATTAATTATGTTAATAAACTTAACATTTAATAAATAAACATTTAATATATAAATAAAATCAATAACACTAGGCAACAAAATCGCACTTTTTGCGAGTTACAGAAACCAAACCCACATTTTTGGATAAATTTGGGGCCAAAACCGACGAAAAACATTTTTTTTTTTTTATGGTGAGATTTTTTTTTAGAATTTTTCAAAATTTGGCTTTTTTTAAATACTTTTTTTCAGAGGTGCGCCCACATTTGTCATCATTACACGAAAATGCCAAAACCGATTTATCAAACCTTTACTTTATCGAAGACATTTGTCGAAGACATGTATAATGGCTCGTTAGGGTCTGAGGTAATGAGGGCTGGACTAAGGTGTCATGCGACCCGTGACGTTAGTCAGCCTGGCTGGGGGCCCTTACCAAAAATAGACCAGTCGTGAACAGAGCGGCCGGATACCTGGCGCCCGCCTATCGTGATAGACTTACCTGCATAGAACGGATCTCTGTGCAGGCAGACCACACTTTCTCCGCAACTCATGGGAATCAAACATAAATTCAATAAACAATAAAAACACAATTACAAACAACCAGAAAAAATATCAAAATAATACAAAAATCCGGCAGCGGCAGGGGCTTCAAAGTCTGGCCAAAGCCAAATCCAGACACCGGAGATGGTCACCATGCCAGCCGGTGTAGGTAGCGAAGCTGGTCCTTGGGGTAGATGGAGTGGTTCTACCATCTTTTGTCACCATGGAGGCACAGTAGATCACTAGTGCGCCAGTGCCACCTTCAGGTGCAGGTGTGATGGGAAACCTCCAAAAGCTAGCGTAGCTAGAAAATTTTCTTATGCTAAGAAGAGGAGTGCTGAGTGGCTGGAGAAGGTGGCATGGGCCAATAGTGTGCCTTCCGTTTACAGTGAGCAGGCACCAAGAGCGCAGGCACAGACCAAGAGGCAACGCTCTCAGAAGACTCCTGGTATATCTGCCAAGAAGTCTAGGGCTCAGGTGGGTAAATCCTTCGCCCAGACTGCCAAGGAAAGGATCCTCATTGGGGTTCTTGACCGAGGTGATTCGAAAGGCAGGATCCCTGAAAACCAGTGGAAGTGGATGGGGACGTCCCGAGCCACCCGCTGCTTCGAGATGCTGAAGAAGATACCTGAACCACCACAGGTCTTCAAAGACGTTAGCTGGTACCAGAGAAGTGTGAAGGTGATAGCTTGCGACGATGAGAGATCTGCAGAGCTCTACAAAGCGGTAGTCTCGAATGTCGGTGAGATACACCCCGGAGCCAAATTGGAGGCAATGAAGTGGATTCCCTCCTCCACAAAAGAGCCGGAGTGAATCTTAAAGATGCTCCAGCGCTGTAACCCCAGCTTCCCTGCTCACGACTGAAAAGTCGTAAAGGTGGGATGGTAAAAGGGCCCATAAATCAGGTCGTGCTGATCCTGAACAAGGATTCTCTCGGCCCCATAGAGACCGCTGGAAACGAGGTGAACTTCGGCTTTAGCTCCGTTTCCATCCGGGTCTACAGGCTGGTGTAGATCCTTCCAACAAGCCGGTCGTGGAGGACATCACAGCAGAGCTGAAGGAACCGGGGAATAGCGACGTTGAACACGGCTATACACTGATAGAAAAAATGTTCTAAAATCAAGATTTTGGTCTCAGAACTAAGATTTTTGGTCCAAAAAATGCGTCGAAAACATAACATTCTTAAATTAAGAGAACACATCTTGATTTGATAAGTCTCATCATCGGTTGTGATGCCAATGCACACCATACCCAGTGGGGTAGCACAAACACAAATACAAGGAGTGAGTCACTCTTTAACTATCTTCTTAGCACTAACTTAGTTCTATGCAACAAAGGTTGCGGCCCTACTTTTATAATTAAGGACATGAAGGTGGTCATTGACCTTACCCTGGTATCACTCTCTTTATATGATTTCATCAGAGACTGGAAAATGGCGGATGACCACAGATATACCGAAATCTCTCTCAATCTGAGGCATTTCAAACAAATTCGTTTCACCAATTTAAGAAATACCAAATGGCCACTATATATTGCTCTCCCTAGGAAGGCTATCCCAGAGGCAGCACCAGAAGGAGCGCACTCTATAGAGCAGCTACACTACTTTATTAAAACTTTTACTAGGGCATGCAACTATGCATGCAGAGTAGCATGTCCCAGCAGCAGACCAAAAAGGGGTAAGAAACCACGATGGTAGAATCCCAAACTAGGCGAGCTTCGCAAGAACTCGAGAACCCTTTTTAATCAAGCCAAGGCTGTGAACACAGAAGAATCCTAGCTCAATAATAAACACACCCTTTCAACATACAAAAAGGCGACACGACAAGCCAAGAGAGTTTCGTGGACAGCTTTCTGCTCTGACATAGAATCAACACCGGATGCGGCCAGACTAAGGAAGGTTTTATCAAAATCAGAAGAATCGCTGGACGTACTCCTCAGAAAGCACTTTTCGGGCTGCAAAGCAGCCAATCAGTGCAGATACCAAACCCCATCTGAGGTGCCAATCAGCCCCTCTCTTCTCCGCAGACGCAACATTACTTGAGCTACAAACAATTCACCTGGTTCAGATGGCATCGTTCCTGCCCAATTACAGCAAGCGGGAGGCATTGCCGTAAACTGGCAACAATCCATATTTTAAAAGGTTCTCAAAACTGGCCATATCCCTGATCCATGGCGAGTTTCAAAAATTGTATTCATACCCAAAGCTTGCAAGTCCTCCCATACGACACCAAAGGCCTTCAGACCAATCAACCTGTCGTCCTTTATGCTCAAAGAATTCGAGCGACTCTTGGCTCTTCATCTAAAAGCATCCATTCCCCTAACGAAAGGCAAATCGACGGAAAGCGCTTTGCACTTCGTTGTCGCCACTATGGAAAAATGCCTTTCGCTTACTGAATACTTCCTCATAGCCTTCTTAGACATCGAGGGAGCTTTTAACAACGTCGTCCCGGAAGCAATTACTGGAGCACTGACTAATTTGGGGATTGAAAGCCGGCTTTTAGGACTAATCGACCAGTTGCTCACATGCGGACGACGTAGCGCTTATTTTTACGGGAAAATTTCCCCAAACACTATGCGGCCTTATGTCGGTCAAGCTACAAAAACTGGTTACCTGGGCTGACAAGTGTTGCCTGGGAGTAAACCCAGTCAAAACGGAACTTGTACTCTTCTCTAGGAAGTACAAAATCCCATCTCTCATACCCCCAAGAATAAAAGACTCCGTCCTCTCCTTTAGCGAAAGCGCGAGATACTTGGGATTAATTCTGGACAGGAAGCTAGACTGGAAAATAAACACACAAGAAAGATGTAGGAAGGCAACTATCGCACTGTACACTTGCAGGAAAGCGTTTGGCCTGAAATGGGGCATGTCGCCATACATTGTCCATTGGTTATACATAGCAATAGTCAGACCGATTTTGCTTTATGGAATCGCAGTGTGGTGGCCCGCTTTAACAAAGCAGTCCATCACCAAGCAACTCAACAAAATTCAACGGACGGCCGAAATCTGCATTACAGGTGCTCTAAACATAACACCGGGTGAAGCTCTAGGCGCCGTTCTTAACATACAGCCGATTGGCAATTAAGCGAAATTATCTCCACCACAACAGCACTCCGACGGAGAGACTCTAACTTTTGGGTAAAGAGCTCCACTCCGCCATTCTCAAAGATAACCAAATCGTTCCTTCCAGAACGGATTATTGTATGCCAACAGAGCATGTTGAAACTCCCTTTACAAAAACCATTCCGCGCAGGAACGAATGGTTAACACATACTCCAGGACACTCAGGGGCCTTATCCTTCTACACAGATGGTTCAAAGTTGAACAATCAAGTTGGTTGAGGGGTATACTCTCAGGAGCTAAATATAAAAGTTTCTTTTAGGCTACCTGATCATTGCAGCGTTTTCCAAGCCGAAATCCTGTCTGTAAATAAAACCTTAAATCTCCTACGGGAATTAATTCGGGCCATATTAACGTATACAGTGATAGCCAGGCAGCTATCAAGTCTATAGAATCCACCGCAACTAACTCTACCTTAGTTTCAAACTGCCGCAAATCAATACATGAGATTGCTCAGCATTTCGACATTAGCCTAATATGGGTACCAGAGCATTAAGACATTACAGGAAACTGTATAGCGGATGAACTAGCCAGACAAGGTACAACAGTACACCTCCTTCCTGACAAGGAGGATATGTGTATGCCCTGGCGAACTGCAAGCTACTACTCCAAGCTCAATCTATACGTAAAAGCGCAACTATATTGCAAAGCACTCCCCACTGTCGTGTTTCGAGGCAAAGCTGGATTTCGCACTAAAAAGTGATAGCTGACAATTGTGTTCCAAACATTCTGCACTCCATCAATCTAAACAAAACATGATCATTAATTGAAGGCATTTAGTGATAGCTGTCAATTGTGTTCCTAACATACTGCTTTATGGAGTATCAATCTAAACAAAACATGATCATTAATTGAAGGCATTTAAAGTGATGCAAAATTCTAATTCAGACCTGTGACATCAGAGCTCACAGCCTACAGCGGATTTCAGTTCACGTAAAACACTCAACAAAATCAGTTTAAGTAAAATTTATATGTCAGAGCTATACTCTCGCGTTTCGATCCTTGATAAAAGTTGGCCACAAAAAATGTGATGCATAATTTTTGGCGAAATTTAATTTTAGCTTTTTAACAAGTGAAATATAAAATTTCGAGGAGTTACAAACGCATGTGCGCATATTAATTTATCATTATGAAGACGAAATGTGCAGTGGCCAAAAAATGTAAAAAAAACTAAATGCAGCCATAACTAATATTAACCAAAAAACTTATCTTGTACACTTCCTTTACAAACCAGTTGAGGGGCAGTCGGAAATGCGACTTGTTGTCAGCTCAGTTTTATTGGCATTTAGCGACAGTTGACAGTCAGTCATAGAAAGCTAGTGCTTTCGCATAAATAATAAATATGGCATGTAGTAATGCATATGCGCACTGAAACTTTTATAAATTTAAAGGCCCAGCTGTGCCTATTGCCTCCTGCGATACCACTGCTCCTGACATTTAACACTTTTACAAACAGGCAGAAGCCCCATTCCATGAGGCCATTCAAATGCACTTGAAATTCTTGAAGCAACAGCTGCGACCTGCTAAACGAGTTCCCCGTAATGTATGTGTCAGTGTGCCTGGTTTGGAGTGGTGTGTGCGTGGCAAGCTTGTTGGCAGCAGCCGCGTGAAAAACGCCAAAGCCAAATTAAATAAGATTTGTTTGGCTTCCATTCAAGATGTGACTGTGTGAGTGAACAGGTCAGGCGCCAACTTTTGCGGATACCAAACCAAAGGAGCTTTACGCCTCGCATTTTAATGAGCCAATTGCTAGAGTTGCGGCTATGAGTTTAGCGGGGCTTGGCTTACGTTTGTTTGCCAACAAACATGCCTCAAGTTCAACAAAAACAACAACAAACACGAGGAGGGGTGCGAAAAGTTTTTATCATGACGTCGTGCTCTTAATTTCGTTCTCAAATACTTGCCACATTGTCGCCTTAAACACCAGCCAAATGTTTGTTGTAGCTGCTCCAATTACTTATCGTTGTTGCTATTGTTGTTATCGTTGTTGGCCACGTTTTTCACACTGAAATAAAAATGTGCTTAGAATGCGGAAAATTGAGTTTTGTGTGAACTTTATACTATTCATTGAATTGTGTTTTGACCTTCGTTAAGCCTTCCAATGGCATTCACACTGGACATGGGGCGTGATGATTATTTCAAAGATCTTAATCTGTATATGAGTTAAATTAAATTTTTTTGATTCATAGAAGCTCCGTATGAAATGTGTTGTGTGCACAGATCGAATATGGGAAATTTAGCTACTCCAAAAAATTGAAATTGAGGTAGATTAAGGTTTTATTTTGTTAGACGTAAATTCTCGTGTGACTCTTCTCTTCGAAAATAAAAAATTAGTCAGCCACATTGTGCAAAGAATTCGTTATGTAAGTTTTCTGCATGAAATAATTACAGAGATTTTTAGTGTGATGGAGACAGGCTTTCTTCAGGAATAAATGTCAAGCCTATCACTGCGGACGGCAGTTCGCGTTAGTGACGAAAGCAGCACGAAGGGTGCCAAAGGCGACTAACTATATATACAGCTAAGTTGGAAAATTTGCTACGACTGTCCGATCAGATCGAGTTATATACCAATCGAAAGGGTTAGTCCTAACTTACAAATTGGCATACTAAAACTTTTTCTAACCAATCTGGGTCATGAGATATGGGGGTGTAAGTGGGAGGGGAAATATTTAAATGATTACAGCTAATGGGGCTGTTGGGGCCTTTTGGTAAAATTGTTTGTTTTTTTTTTTAAATTTTACTTAAAAATACGCGTTGTTTGATACCTCAATCACCCAAATCCGATAACTGGTTCAAAAGATAAATAAATTTGAAAATTTTAGTAGACTCCTAAGAATGAAATGAAAAGTCAGTTTGTTTGTTTGCATCCAAGCGCTAAACAAGCTTAAATGTTATGATGGGGATTTGTTCCTTTTTGAAAATCTAAAAATGTTTGTTTTACGACTTTTTCAATTTCCCGCTAGTTTAGCGGGCAAACGCTATTTCCCGCCAAAACTGACACCTCAACAGTTTCCATACCATTTAAGCTACAGTTTCGTTCTATATATCGTTAAAAAGGGTTTTTAAGGGCTTTCAGACGTGCATTTAAGCTTTTTTTCTAAAACACTTAGGTAATACTTTTCAGGTGAAATAAGGTTTTTTAGCTTACATTTTGACGATTTCTGACAAAGCGGCTCTAACGATTTTTATTAAATTTTAATATGTTTTAAAGTGTACAATTTCGCGTTTTTGGTATATAAAACATAAATTTTGTTTGAGGGGTTTAGAAGATATTACCTGTTAACTGAATATATATTTTTAATTAGTTATTAAGACGCGACAGCAGCATCAAGGCAGGCGTAGCAGCAAGAGCTTGAGAGTGTAAAAGTTGACTGCTTTGAGTTGCACAAATAAACAGTGCTGCCAGACAGTTTTGCTTTATTTTGGGTTGCTGAAATATCCAGTGTTGCCAGGCCGTTTAGTTTTGTGTTAAGACGATTTTTATTTTTAAATATGAAAGAATTTCAACTACAAAATTTACATATTTTTATATCAGCCTGCATTAATGATATAGTTACAATGTCAAAAGCAAAAGCAATTGCAAAAATTTACGATATCCCACAAAAAAACCTCTACACGAGGTAAAAGTCTAGTGACGAAAGCAATTTCTAGCGCCAAAATTTCTGATATCCAATTTTGTGACGAAAAAAATTCAGTTTAATATAATAATTTTAACTAAAGATATGAATTAATAAAAAAAAAAAAATAGCATTCGGCACTGCGCAAAAAGTAATTTTTATGTACAAAGATGCTCACCCTTTTTGCACACAGTGCGCAATTTTTTTTTTTATTATTTATATTTTATAAAATTTTTATATTTAACTCAATTTTTTTCGTCACAAAATTGGATAACAGAAATTTTGGGGATAGAAATTGCTTTTGTCACTAGACTTTCACCTCGTGGGAAGTTTTTTTTTGTGGGATATGACTTTCGACAATTTCGTCACAAATTGATATACGCAATTTTGAATGCGATCAGTTAAGATTTTAGGAGCCACAGCGTTTTGCTTCTTAATTTTTGTAAAAGCAGGTGCTTGGAATTTTTGTGTCTGTTATAATAACCGACGTACCGGTTTAACCCACAAAACCCGGGGGAATCCCCTTCCATTTTTTCCGCAAAAGGTGAGCTTCTTTGTACATAAAATTTACTTATTGCGCAGTGCCGAATGCCAAATTTTTTTTTATTTATTAATATATTTATTTAAAATTTTTATATTAAACTTGTTCGTCACAAAATTGGATATCAGAAATTTTGGGGCTGGAAAAAGCTTTCGTCACTAGACTTTTACCTCGAGTAGAGGTTTTTTTTGTATGATATCAGAAGTTTTTGCAATTGCTTTTGCTTTTGACATTGTAACTTTATCATTGTTGAATTTCTTTTTTTATTAAAAAAAAAACATATTTTTAATTATAAAGAAAACTAGGGGCCTCCCCCGATGCTACAGCGAGCATATTTTACTGTCGGAGGCCCCGTACTTACTATGAAAAAAAGTTTTTCATACTAAGTCTTGGATTTCCCCCGATCGGTCCTATGACAGCTATATAAATAGTGGTTCGCTTAGAACCAACTTTAATCAGGATCTATAAGTCTAAATTAAAAGCATATTCTATTAGTTTGGTTACGATATCTCGTGGAAAAAAAAAGTTTTTCATACTAAGACTTGATTTTTACCCGATCGGTCCTATGACAGCTATATTATATAGTGGTCCGATTTAAACAAACTTTGGTCAGGATATATAAGACAAAGTTAATTGTATCAGTTTGGTGAAGATATCTCATGAAACCTAAAAGTTTTTTGTACTAAAACGTGATTTTCGACTGATAGAAAAATGTATGTATTCTGTTACCAGGTAATATCTTCCAAACCCCTCAGTTTATGGTTCTTATACGAAAAATTTTACGTACTACAACATACGAAAATTTAATAAAAATCGTTAGAGCCGTTTTGTCAGAAATCGCCAAAATGTAAGCTTAAAATCTTTTATTCACCTGTAAAATTTTACCTAAGTACTTTAGAAAAAAAGGAAACGTACTCCTAAAAGCCCTCAAACACACCTTTCCAATGATATATAGAACATATCTGTAGGTTCTATGGTTTGGAAACTGTTTCAATTTTAGTGGGATTTGCGTTTTCCCGCTAAACTGGCGGCTTTTTCAAAAAGTCGTAGAACAAACATTTCTAGATTTTCGAAATGGAGTAGATCCCCATCATTACATTTAAGCTTCTTTAGCGCTTTGATGCAAACAGACAAACAAACTGACTTTTTATTTTATTTTGAGAAGTCCACTAAAATTTTCAAATTTATTTGTCTTTTGAACCAGTTATCGACTTTTTATTTTATTTTGAGAAGTCCACTAAAATTTTCAAATTTATTTGTCTTTTGAACCAGTTATCGGATTTGGGTGATCGATGTATTAATCGACGCGTATTTTTAATTAGGTATTAAAATACATGCTTAAAAAATAAAAAATTTTACCAAGAGACTCCTACAACCCCATTAGCTGCAATCATTGAAATTTTTCCCCTCCCACTTACACCCCCGTATCTCATGACCCAGGTGAGTTAGAAAAAGTTTTAGTATGCCATTTTGTAAGTTAGGACTAAACCTTACGATCAGTATATAACTCGATCTGATGCGCATGCGCAAAAGCTTCTTATTACACAAAAATTAGTATTTAGAAGTTCCGGATGTAATTTTTATCTTGTTTATTTATTTTTGTTGTAAATTTATGAATTAAATGAATATTGTTCATCAGAAAATTTTGAATTAGAAATTTTGTACCTCGTAAAGGGGTTTTTTTACAGCAGTGATGCTCAGTGCCTATACACACGACGTACATTTGTTTTTGTTGTGCACATATCATATGGATGTGTGTGAGCTTACACATTAGTAGGCTCCAGGTGCACATTGACAAATTACACAAACAATTTTTGACTTTTCGTTTTCCGTCCCTTTTGATCCCTTTAAAACAAAAACAATTTTACGCATTCGCTCTCTTTCTTTTAATTTTCTGACATGTCGCCGAGCTCAGCAACAAAAATTGTATAGACTCGTCGCTTATCCGAATGTAATTTGTTGTTGCCTTATTGTTTCGTATACACTGAAAACGAAAAACTATACTTTGTTATGATTCGTCTTACGCATCTATTCTATTCGCATTTTTTCATTTGTAGTTTAATTTGTTCACTTGAAGAAAATTGTTTCCATTTTTTTCCAGAGTACACATTGAAACAAACAAAATCAATTCAGAATTACATCAAAGCAGGATACCCTGTGCTCAGATAGTTAAAAGCCGTTCAACCAACGATGATTTGAGGCATTATGTTTTTGACTGATTGTTCTAATGAAAGCTTTATGATATAGTCAGCTGAATAGCATAAAGTTTGGTGGGGATGTATAAGAACAACTTTAATGCATTTTCTGTTAGATTGAAAAATCTTAAAATATTACACAGTTTTTTTTACTACTTATGTATATCACTGCAGTTAGAGCTAGTGACAAAAGCAGCACAAAGGGTGCGAAAGGCGACTAGCAATATGTACAGCTAATTTATAAAATTTGCTATGACTGTCCGATTAGATCGAGTTGTATACCGATCGATAGGTTTAATCCTAAATAACAAAATGGCATACTTTGCATACTCACCGGGCTTATGATAAAACGGGGTGTAAGTTGGAGGGACAACATTTAAATAATTTGCAGCTAGTGGGGCTGTTGTGTCTTTTTGGTAACATTTTATATTTTTTTTATTATTCTAATTAAAACTAGTGGACGGTTACAGTCAAGCATGCTCGACAGTTGAATTCCCTGTGCCCAGGTTGATTGTCGATCGCTTGTTCCTATAGCAGCTATATGATATTTTAGACCGATTCTAACCAAATTTGGTCAGGATGTATAATACCAGCCCAGATGCATATTCTATCGGTTTGGTTCTGATATCTCAAAAAACAAGAAACTTTTCCATACTTAAACTTCAAATTCGATGCATCGTTCCTATGGCAGCTCTATCATATAGTTAACCGATTCTAACCAAATTTGGTCAGGATGTATAATACCAGCCCAGATGCATGTTTTATCAGTTTGGTTCTGATATCTCAACAAAAAAAAACTTTTTCATACTAAAAGTTTATTTTCGATGTATCGTTCCTATGGCAGCTATATGATATAATGGTCCGATCCAAGAATAAATGCATTTAAATAGGTTTTGTACATGCTGACCAAATTTCGTTTAATTCGGTTCCATATTTCATATATCTGCCATAGGAACAATTGGTCGAAAATCAGCCTCGAAATCGAAAATCAATAGAGTACATGGGCTCAGGGTATCCTACTGTCGAGCGTGCTCGACTGTAACCGCCCACTTGTTTATTAATTGCTCAGGTAAAATTTTAAAGGTGAAAAAATTTTTTTGCCTCACGTTTTTGGGATTTTAGAAAAATTGACATTCAACATTTTTATTAAATTGTAATATGTTTTAGTCAAAATATTTTTGGGTTTTTTTTTTCGATATATCACACTTTTCTGTGAAATTCGCTTTCACAAGATATTAACAACTAAGTGTATATATACATATTACGTAGAGTTGATATATGACAGCAGCAATAACTTGACATAGCTGCAAACCTTAATAGCAGACAGCTATTTCGCAGCAAAAAAAAAAAAGTGTTGTCAGAAATATTTTTTGTAGAATAGCTTTTGCGTTGCAGTAATAACTAGTGTTGCCAGAAAGTTTTTATTGTAGCTTTACGGGCAGTAAAAAGTTAACAGAATATCTTCTAAAAAAAACCTCTTTATGAGGTAAAAGTCTAGTGACGAAAGGAAAGAAAGAAAAGATGCCCCAAAATTTCTGATATCCAATTTTGTGACGAACAATAACAAAATTACTATGAAAATTATATAAATATTATAATCATATTTAAAAATAAATAAATATAGTTTGGCATTCGCCAAATTGGGCAAAAAGCCTACATATCTTTTACCCAAAACTAGCTTTTTTGCGGAGTGCCGATTGCTGAACTATTTTTATTTTTAAATATAGATTTCCTAGAGAAGCAAAAGGTGATATTTGATGAATATATTTTAATTGACAATATTTATAAGACTCGCAAGAAGCAAGGAATGCCAGCGTAGCTGTGTGGAATACTCAAAAATAATCATTAATTGATAAATACTTGTATGCATAAAATTAATTTTGTTTTGCTAGACGAAAAAGCGTTTGTTTTTCTTCTTTTTGTGGAACTTCCTGTGAAGCACATTAAGTGACGTCAATTTGCACACTTCGACTATACACAAAATATCAAAACACAAGAATTGATAAAAAAAAAAAAAAAACATGGATAGGCGTTCCACAGTGTTCTAAAAGAACCAACTCGCTTGATATGCTTGCTACAAGAAACTATGCGGTTACAGTCGAGCACGCTAGACAGTTGAATACCCTGTGCCCAGGTACTCTGTACTGAAAGTTAATTTTCGATCGCTTGTTCCTATGGCAGCTATATGATATTTTAGACCGCTTCTAATTAAATTTGGTCAGGATGTATAGTACCAGATGCATATTCTATCAGTTTGTTTCTGATATCTCAACAAACAAAACACTTTTTCATACTAAAACTTTATTTTCGATGTATCGTTCCTATGGCAGCTATATGATATAGTGGTCCGATTTAAAAATAAAAATAAACTTGATCTGCCTATGGTATCCAGGAACCTACATACCAAGTTCGAAGTCTCTAGCTTTTATGGTTTCTGAGATCGACGCGTTAAAACAGACGGACGGACGGACAGACAGAAGGACATGGCTCAATCAACTCGGCTGTTGATCCTGATCAAGAATATATATACGTTTGGGGGTCTGCCACGCCCCCTTCTGCCTGTTACATGCATTCTGCCAAACACATTATACACTTTTTTGCCCATTTTTAATGGGCTCAGGGTATAAACAAATTTTAAAACCGAAGTTTAGAAATTTTTTTCATTTTCCTGGAATTTTAAAGTAAAAAAGTTAAAAAGAAAGGCTTAAAAAAAAACAACATTTTCTTAATTCAAAACTACTTAATTCTTAAACTACTGGCTTAAATCTTAGATAAATTATAGATATAGTCATTAGAAACAGGAAAAGTAAAGCTTTTGGAAATCGGTTGTGGCATTCTCGAGTAATGATGACAAAAGTGACCGCACCTCTAAAAAACAGCAAGAAAAAATGACAAATTTTAAAAATTTCTAAAAAAAAATTTGACATGGAAAAAAAATTGATTTTCGTCGTTTGGGTCCCATATCTATCCAAAAAAGTGGGTTAGGTTTAATTTAAAAGAAACTAGTGGGCGGTTACAGTCAAGCACGCTCGACAGTTGAATACCCTGTGCCCAGGTAGGATGTACTGAAAGTTGATTTTCGATCGATTGTTCCTATTGCAGCTATATGATATTTTAGACCGATTTTAACCAAATTTGGTGAGGATGTATAATACCAGCCCCGATGCATATTCTGTTAGTTTGGTTCTGATATCTCAACAAACAAAAAAATTTTATTTACTAAAACTTCATTTACGATGCATCGTTCCTATGGCAGCTATATGATATAGTGGACCGATCCAAAAATTAAAACAAACTTGATCTGCCTATGGTATCCAGGATCCTACATACCAAGTTTGAAGTCTCTAGCTCTTATGGTTTCTGAGATCGACGAGTTCAAACAGACGGACGAACGGACGGACAGACAGACGGACGGACATGGCTCAATCGACTCGACTGTTGATCCTGATCAAAAATATATATACTTTTGGGGGTCTGCCACGCCCCCTTCTGCCTGTTACATACATTCTGCCAAACACATTATACCCTTTTTTGCCCATTTTTAATGGGCTCAGGGTATAAAAATGTTTTTCGTCGGTTTTGGCCCCAAATCTATCCAAAAAAGTTGGTTTGGTTATTATAACTTTTGGGCTGTTGCCTATTGTTATTATTCCGTTATTAACAGGCAAACCAATGGCACTCACTGAAGCATTTGTTGCGGTTGTCTTGACTTTTATTTTATTGCTGCTATTGTTCTTGTGTAGTTGATATAGAACAATCGTCTGGTAGCAGCACAATTTACACGCCCGATAAAAATCTTCAGCACGCACCAGAACAAAACGTATTTCGAATTGGCATTGTTCTTTTTATTCTATATACACATAAGGCTCATGTCCACAACCGATGCGATTTCTACAACAACAAAAGTCCCTAATTAGTCTGCTGTCCGGTTTGGGGCTATGTCCTCAAAGCTCTGGCCTTGAGTGTGGTAAGTATCGAAAGTCGGTCGTAAAAGTTACTTGATTTTATTTTAATAAGCAAACTTGACGTATCGCAAATTTTACGATGGAATTCGTGGCTACTTCACAATCTCTTGTACTCTTTCCTTCTATTTTTATTAAACAAAACAATTTTTATACCTTAGCATTATTTATTTCGATTGCATTACGCCCCATTGTTAATGTCTTAATGCGTTCATTTTTTTCGACATGAAAATTGACATTTAATTACAAATTGTTTGTGTTTCAAGTCGAATAAAATTAGTTGGTATACAATACATAATTTATATCATATGGTCTAGTATATTAAGCGATAAGTGCCATGATTTCTATTATTTCTAAATGCGTATTAAATGACAAGAAATAGATAATTTATTGATTCTTGCCCTGAAAAGCAAACTTTTATTTAGTTATCTTCACCTGACACTGAATTATTTGAACAGCCACTTCCAATTAATGGCAAAGGTATTCGTATTAATGTCTCTAAGGTCAGACGAATAAATGTAAGTCAAGTAAGGCACTTTGGGGATACTGAATAATCAACAATATTATAAATATATTATACACTTTAACCCACGCTGAGAAGCATATAAAGGTGATTTTTTTTTGATCGGTCGTTTCTATAGCAGCTATATGATATTGTGGACCGATTTGTTAGAGCAACTAAGATTGTCAAAGTTTTGTAATCGAGATAACTAATCACTGATATGTGAAAATTTATCACCAAAATAATTTATATGACTTTGATGCTTTGCTATCGATAAATAATCCTTAGCTCAACTTAAAATCAGTCATGTGCCGGTAGATTACACCATGTAGATAAGCAATGTCAACGATGTAGAATGCCGACAAGGTGAGAAGAGTAAGTTGGCGCACTAAAGGGAAAAATGTTATATAAAATTGTTAAATATACTCGTAATAGTCTTAGAAGATTTTTGGGTTGTATTGCTTTCAGTGTACCTCTGATTATGGGTTATTTGAAACACATTGTCGAACGCTATAAGAATTTTAAGTATACTGATAAAAAAGTTGCGTTGTACACGTAAAATTCAATACCACTGCGGACGGAAATTCTCGGTAGTGACGAAAGCAGCACGAAGGGCTCGACAGACGACTAACAATATATATAGCTCATATGGAAAATTTGCTATGACTGTCCGATCAGATCGAGTTATATACCGATCAAAATGTTTAATCCTAACTTACAAAATGGCATCCGGAAACTATTTCTAACTCACATGGATCATAAGATACGAGGGTGTAAGTGGGAGGGGAAAAATTTAAATGATTGCAGCTAATGGGGCTTTTGGGGCCTTTTGGTAACATTTTTTATTTTTCAAAAATACTAATTAAAAATTCGCGTTGATTGATACCTCGATCACCCAAATCCGATAACTGGTTCAAAAAATAAATAAATTTGAAAATTTTTGTGGACTTTTCAAAATGAAATAAAAAGTCTATTTGTTTGTCTGTTTGCACAAATTGCTAAAGAAGCTTAGATGTAATGATGGGCAAATATTCCTTTTCGAAAATCTAGAAATGTTTGTTCTACGACTTTTTGAAAAAAACCGCTAGTTTAGCGGGAATACGAAAAATCCCTCTTGAACTTGAAATTAAAACCTCAACAGTTTCCAAATCATAGAAGCTACCGATATGTCCTTATATATATATATCATAGGAAAGATGTGTTTGAGGGCTTTAAGGCGTACCTTGAAACTTTACAGGTGAAATAAGTTTTTTTTGCCCTGAGCCCATTAAAAATGGGCAAAACAGGATATATTGTTTTTGGCAGATTGTATGTAACAGGCAAAAGGGGGCGTGGCAGACACCCAAAAGTATACATATTCTTGATCAGGATCAACAGCAGAGTCGATTGAGCCATGTCCGTCTGTCTGTCCGTCTGTTTGAACGTGTCGATCTCAGAAACCATAAAAGCTAGAGACATCAAACTTGGTATGTAGGTTCCTGGATACCATACGCAGATCAAGTTTGTTTTTATTTTTGGATCGGACCACTATATCATATAGCTGCCATAGGAACGATACATCGAAAATGTAGTCTTAGTATGAGAAAGTTTTTTGTTTGTTAAGATATCAGAACCAAACTGATAGAATATACATCCGGACTAGTATTATACATCCTGACAAAATTTGGTTAAAATTGGTACACTATATCACATAACTGCCAGAGGAACGATGCATCGAAAATGAAGTCTTAGTATGAAAAAGTTTTTTGTTTTTTGAGATATCAGAACCAAACTGATAGAATATACATCCGGAGTAGCATTATACATCCTGACCAAATTTGGTTAAGATCGGTCCACTATATCATATAGCTGCCATAGAGACGCTCAATCGAAATTTAAGTCTTAGTATGAAAAAGTTTTTTGTTTTTTGAGATATCTTAACCAAACTGATAAAATATACATTAATGTTGGTTTTCTAGATTCTGACCAGATTTTATTGAAACCGGCTCCATATATCATACAGCTGCCATAGGAACAGTTGGTCAATAATTAACTTTTATTGAAGAGTAGCTGGGCTCAGAGTATCCTACTGTCGAGCGTGCTCGACTGTAACCGCCCACTTGTTTAGCTTAAAATTTGGCGATTTATGAGAAAACGGCTCTAACGATTTTTTGAAGAGCGTTTAATTTTGCGTTTTGCGTTGCCAGACAGTTTGGTTTTGTTTAGCGCTGATGAAATATCCGTTGTTGCCAGACCGTTAAGTTTTGTTTTTAGACGATTTTGATTTTAAAATATGTAAGAATTTCAACTAAAAATTTAAAAAAATTTTCTATTACAAATGTAGGCAGATTAATGATAAAGTTACAATGTCAAAAGCAAAAGCAATTGCAAAAATTTCTGATATCCCACAAAATACTTCCACTCGAGGTAAATGTCTAGTGACGAAAGCTTTTTCTAGCCCCAAAAGTTCTGATATCCAATTTTGTGACGAACAAAATTGAGTTTAATATAAAAATTTTCAATAAAAATATAAATTAATAAAAAAAATAAAAACGAAAATTGGCATTGTGCACTGTACGCAAAAAGGGTGACCTTCTTTGTACATAAAAATTACTTTTTGCGCAGTGCCGAATGCCAATTTTCGTTTTTTATTTTTCGATATATCGTATGAAATTAACTTAGATTTGTACATCCTGACCGAAGATCGTTTAAATCGGTCGACTATATTATATAGCTGTCATACGATCGAGCGGACAAAAATCAAGTCTTAGGTTGAAAAAGTTTTATGTTTTTTTGAGATGTCTTAACCAATGTTTTAGAATATGCATTTATGTTAGCTTTGTACATTCTGACCAGATTTGGTTCAAATCGGTACCATATGTTATTTAGCTGCCACAGGAACAATTGGTCGAAAATAAACCTCAGGGTAGAGTACTTGGGCTCAGGGTATCCTACTGTCGAGCGTGCTCGACTGTAACCGCCCACTTGTTTATTAAGTGCTCAGGTAAAGTTTTAAAGGTGAAAAAATTTGTTAGGCTTACATTTTTGGGATTTTAGAAAAATTGACATTCAACATTTATCTTAAATTGTAATATGTTTTAGTCAATATATTTTTGGGTTTATTAAAAGAGTACCTGGGCTCAGGGTATCCTACTGTCGAGCGTGCTTAAAGTGAAACTTATTTGCTTAATATATTGTTGCGATCGAATAATGATCGCAATGAAATTTTTAGCATACATTAAAATGGCCTTGTATTTGGATATTTTAGTTTCATGTCAATTTCAGGAAAATTGTGGGGTGTTTCAAAATTCTAAAGCACACTTGATCTGCGTGCGCTTTAATAGTCTCTGAGATCCAGGTGATTGTGTGTCCTCCACATATCATATTTCCTCAAATATCTTCTCTGTTTATTAACCGATCTCGATGAAATTTTCAGCACACCTGAGGACCATTAGGACCACCATCCCCCATCCTGTGGGCCGAGTCGCAAGACTGTAGCTTACAAATTTAACTTGTTATGATATGATTTATTAAAATCTATGGAGAGACAACGGTATAATATTATTTTGAGTCCAAGTATGTTTTTGTCGACTTATGAAGCGGCATGAACTTTAGTATGAACATTTTTTTGTGATATCTCAAAGAACAAATTAGTTTTTCATACTAAAACTTTATTTTCGACCGATTTTTTCTATGGCGGCTATATGATATAGTAGATCGATTTGAACCAACTTTGGTCATAATGTGTAAGACAATAACAAATTATCTTGGTAAGGATATCTCAAAAAACCCAAAAAATGTTCATACTTAAGGTCATGGCGCTCAACAGGGAAGTCATAAAAATCAAGAAAACATGCAAAGATAGAAAATTTTATTATAACTTCGTTTCTTTATATATTACAATAAATGATAAACGACGCTGCATTAATGCAGTTTGCAAAAAAAAAAACTAATGGGCGGTTGCAGTCAAGCACGCTCGACAGTTAAATACCCTGTGCCCAGGTAGTCTGTACTGAAAGTTGATTTTCGATCGATTGTTCCTATTGCAGCTATATGATATTTTAGACCGATTTTAACCAAACTTGGTGAGGATGTATAATACCAGCCCAGATGCATATTCTATCAGTTTGGTTTTGATATCTTAACAAACAAAAATCATTTCCATACTAAAACTTAATTTTCGATGTATCGTTCCTATGGCAGCTATATGATATAGTGGACCGATCCAAAAATTAAAACAAACTTGATCTCCCTATCCAGGAACATACATACCAAGTTTGAAGTCTCTAGCTCTTATGGTTTCTAAGATCGACGCGTTCAAACATCCGGACGAACGGACGGACGCACGGACGGACAGACAAACGGACATGGCTCAATCGACTCGACTGTTGATCCTGATCAAGAATATATATACTTTTGGGGGTCTGCCACGCCCTCTTCTGCCTGTTACATACATTTTGCCAAACACATTATACCCTATTTTGCCCAGGGCTCAGGGTATAAAAAGTCAAAGAAGTCTAAAATATTTGATCTTACTAAAAAAAAACATGGGAGAACGTGGGCGTGGCCAAATTTTAAAATTAACTTTCGATAGATCAACATCCTAAGGGTATTGTCACCCAATTTGATTTCTCTAACTCTAATAGTCTCGGAGATAAAAGTGTTCAAAATGGTGTACCATAATCTGTTGCGAATCTTATAGTACCACTTTTGAGTAACTAGTTAATTACTATACTAAGTTTTTATTGTTGTAACATTTAATTAATTTTAGTTAACATTTTTGACACTGGAGTTGTCAATAACAATATGTTTTTAAAGGAATTATCTTTGTTTTGTTTATTTGCTAAAAAATGTGTTGCTAAAAAGAAATTGTAGGGGGAGGGCGCCGCCAAAATCTTTGCTCCCAGGGGATAAACTTTTCGTCGCAACGACGCTGGCTGTGGCAGAAGAAATTTTGACTGACAGAAGTCAGTTCCCAGTCGAGTGGGCAGCGCTTTTCCGAGCCAACGATGTTGAATGTGATGTAGGGAATACTGAGGAGTGGAGTTACGAGCACGATGCGGTTTTAAAGAGGATGTATGCTAAACACCGGCAAAGTTGTGAAGAGCAAGCACGAAATAGCGAAACAAGAATTCTCCATAAGCACCTGGAATACAACCTTGGAGACAATAACTACTTCAACTAGAATAATCAGCCTAATATTTCTTTCCAGAAGGTAGATGCTCGCATTAGGATACAGACCGCAAGTAACAGACGATCCCTGTAGCCTATGTAATATGCGTGCAAGAGATGACACGCTACACTTAATTGCCAAGTGCCCCATCCTGGCTGAGACGCGAGTTAGTTACCTAGGTACTATAATCCTTACAGATAATAAACTGATCGAGCAACTCAATGGAAGCAATTGCGGAAGACTTGCGATATTTCTCGAATCTGCACTTATCTATCGCACAAAAAAATTGAAGAGAATTTTTGAATTAAATATATATCTATAAATGTACTCATAGTAATAGAAAAATATTTTAAAATGAACTAATTAACTAATTATAATCTAGAATTAAATTACATAATATAGCTATCGACATATTGTCAAGCTAAAATTGAATAAAACATAACTACTTCTACTACATACTTTATATGGTCGGAGACGTCTGTTATATACATTTGTCAAACAATTAAGCAAACAATTTTTAGCTAAGGACATAAACTGCAAATACCAGGCACGATGCCTGAATTTATTAAATCTTGTGTGAAGCCCCCACATACACACACGCATAAACACATGTGTCATTGCTAATAAGAACAATTGCATGCGACACAACTTCATACACACACAAACACTCCCAGGCACTTATACTGGCATAGATGAGTCCGTCGCAAGTGCTAAAGAGTCGAAAATTTTAGTCACGCGAAAGGATTGAAAGTCATTCGATGTATTCACTGTCATTTAAGCATCTGCTGATTGATTGACTGATAGATGTGTAAGCGAATATGTACGTGGGCATACAAGTTTGTATTGAATCCAATCCAAGTGCCAATAAAACTACAACAAAGAAATGCTTTTGATCAATATATATTTATACTATTAGTATATGTATACATATGTATATGTATATAAATATAGAAGTAGATGAGCTGAGAAGAACCTGCAAGTTAAATGCATTGAAGTGCCAAGACAGACTGTCACAGACTGAGAGTAAGTTACTTTATTGACATGTGTCCTGGCAGTCAGACCGATGAAACTCAACGTGTATTATATTTGTGTGAGTAAATGCAGATAAAATTTAAATCTACGTCTTTTGCACAGGTTAGTCAGTGTAAACTGCGAGTGTGGCAGCAATTTCTGATTTATTGAATCAATCTGTGGTGGGTGTTGTTCAAATATTTATATACGAGCATATGCCGTTGGGTGTTTGTGGAAGTACTGTGCTTGTCGTTCTCAAATTTATGTGTACTGGTAAAAAATGAGCCGCCGACAACTGTTGAAAGCCGTGAAACCAGCCAAAGCAAGGGCGTAGGCAGGGAGATCACAAAGGAGGTGTGGTCGCTATTTCCGAATTGGGAGGGTCGAAGCGGACGTAGGAAAACTTAAAAACAATCTTGAACTGCTTTGGTTTTATAAATTCTGTTTGCCAAATCTAGTACCGCAAGCTATTATAATTTCTGAGTTCTAGGCGTTCTAACAGACGGGCATTGCTATAGCGATTCGCTTAAGATTCTGTCGATATAGTTTTTTTATGGCAGATAATTTTTGTTAACGTGTTTGGCATCACTGCGGACGGCAGCTCGCGCTAGTGACAAAAGCAGCACGAAGGATGCGAAAGGCGACTGCAATATATACAATAATATGATCGGTATCGAGTTATATACCGATCGTAAGGTTAAGTTTTAGCTAACAAAATGACTTATGAGATAAGGGAGTGTAAGTGGGATGGGCAAAATTTAAATGATCTATTTATCTTATCAAAAATACGCGTCAATTAATACCTCGATCACAAATCCCACCATTAGTTCGAAAGATAATTAAATTTGAAAATTGTAGTGGACTTCTAAAAATGAAATCAAAAATCAGTTTCGTTTGTCTGCTTGCATCAAAATGCTAAAGAGGCTTAAAGAGGCGAAAAAATTCAGTTTAATATAAAAATGTAAAATAAAAATATATATAATTAAAAAAAAAAACGAAAATTGTCATTGTGCACTATGCGCAAAATGGGTGAGCTTCTTTGAACATAAAATTTTCTTTTGAGCAGTGCCGAACGCCAATTTTCGTTTTTTTCTTATCATTAATGCAGGCAGGTAGTAAAATATAAAAATTTAGTTGTTGAATTTCTTTCATATTTAAAAAAAATGTTTCTTTGATTATAAAGAAAACTAGGGGCTCCGCCCCCTATTTGCTTCGCTCGCGTTGCTACAGCGAGCATTCTTTACTGTCGAAGACCCCGTACTTACTATGAAAAACTAGTGGGCAGTTACTGTCAAGCACGCTCGACAGTTGAATACCCTGTGCCCAGGTAGTCTGTACTGAAAGTTGACTTTCGATCGATTGTTCCTATTGCAGCTATATGATATTTTAGACCGATTTTAACCAAATTTGGTGAGGATGTATAATACCAGCCCCGATTAATATTCTATCAGTTTGGTTCTGATATCTCAACAAACAACAAATTTTTTCATACTAAAACTTCATTTTCGATGCACCGTTCCTATGGCAGCTATATGATATAGTTAGCCGACTCTAACCAACTTTAGTCAGGATAAATAAAAATGTACATATGTACATAGTTAATAGGTAATATCTTTCAAACCCCTCAGCCAAAGTTTTGGCAGAAATCTGCAAAATGTAAGCTAAAAAACTTTATTTCACCTGCAAAATTTTACCTAAGTACTTTAGAAAAAAAGTTTAAGGGTACGCATAAAAGCCCTCAAACACACCTTTCCAATAATATATAGAACATATCTGTAGCTTCTATGTAGCTAAACTAGAACAAATATTTCTAGATTTTCGAAATGGAATAGATCCCTATCTTTACATCTAATCTTTGTAGCGCTTCGATACAAACAGACAAACAAACAAACTGACTTTTCATTTCATTTTGAGAAGTCCACTAAAATTTCAAATTTATTTATCTTTTGAACCAGTTATCGGATTTGGGTGATCGAGGTATCAATCGAAGCGGTTTTTATAATTAGAATTTTTAAAAAATAAAAAATTTTTTTAAAAGGCCCAAAAAGCCCTGTGGGAATCGGTGCGAGAGGGAATTGAGAGCGACGCACTCTCCCACACTGGAATGGACCAAAGCTCACCGATTGGCGATCGGGAAGAGGAGCGGGAGTTGCTTTAAAACTGTCAAAGCGAGCGGACAACATATTTTGTATTCCCAATTAATTACTAAAGTAATAAATAAAAGACATCTAAAACGTGCACAAAGTATCGAATTATTACATTGGCGACGAGGTAAATCTAAGTAGAAAAGAAATAACAAAATAATAACAACAGAAAAGAACATTTAAACTAATAAAAGTCTGTGAACAAATTTTTCTGCGTGAAAAAAAAATGTGTGCGTTATCTCGCAACGGTTCCGTTAGCTCGAGCTAGTTTTCTTGTACTTCTCTCTTCTTATCCTTTCTTTCATTCGTTCGTGGATGTGACGTTGGAATAAACAGGTAAACGTGAACGCACATCAGTGAGTGAATGAGAGAGAGAATGAGAGGGTCCACAAAGGAAGAGAGCGCTTTTCGATTTAAGAGAAAAGTGTATTTTCGTAATTAAAACATATGATATGCATTGGATGCATTTGAGCTTCGGTAGGGCTGTCAGCCTAAAAAAAAAAAAAAAAAGAAATAAAGAAACAGAAGAGAACGCAATAGCAAATAAAATTAATTTTCAATCTGACCGAGGGTCAGGGGCTGCACTGAAAGCTCGAGCCGAATATTTCAAACTTAATTATATACTACCTGACAAAGGTCAGGGTCTGTAAGTTTATACAGTCGAAGATTATTTTTTTTAATCTGACTAAGAGTCAGGGGCTGTACTAAAAGTACGAGTCGAATAAAAGAATTAAAAGCTGATTTGGGTCAGGAGCTGTACTTTAAGTACTTGCTGATAAACATGTATAGTATGAATATACATGTGTGAAAAAGTATTATGCAATAACGATCTGACAAAGTCAGAGGCAGTTTGCCAAATTAATAAAAAAAAAAAATGTGTTCTCAATTCTCAGCGCTCCATAAATGATGGCAGAAAACGTAATTAAGCCATTCCTATGCGAGGTTATTGAGAGGTCCCTTTTGCGCGTTGAATGGGAGAAATGGCTAAGAGCTTTTCAAATATATGTGGAAGCCGAAGAGATAACTCCACCTACCCGGAAAAGGAACAAATTGTTGCATCTTGGTGGTTCACAATTGCAGACGGTGGCATTTTCATTGCCTGGAGCAGTGGTAACAGCAACTTCAAAAGATGACACGACAGATGTATTTCAAATCCCACAAAAAAAACCTCTAAACGAGGTAAAAGTCTAGTGCCGAAAGCAATTTCTAGCCCCAAAATTTCTGATATCCAATTTTGTGACGAACAAAATTGAGTTTAATATAAAAATTTTAAATAGAAATATAAATTAATAAAAAAAAACAATTGGCCTTGTGCACTGTGCGCAAAAAGGGTGAGCTTCTTTGTACATAAAAATTACTTTTTGCGCTGTGCCGAATGCCAATTGTTTTTTTTTATTTATTTTAGATTTATTTTTTTTATTAATTTATCTTTTGAACCAGTTATCGGATTTTGGTGATTGAGATATCAATCGACGCGCATTTTTAAGTAAAATTAAAAAAAAAAAATTTTACCAAAAGGCCCCAACAGCCCCATTAGCTGCAATCATTTAAATTTTTCCCCTCCCACTTACTCCCCCATATCTCATGACCCAGGTTGGTTAGAAAAAGTTTTAGTATGCCATTTTGTAAATTAGGACTAAACCATTCGATCGGTATATAACTCGATCTGATCGGACAGTCGTAGCAAATTTTCCAACTTAGCTGTATATATTGTTAGTCGCCTTTCGCACCCTTCGTGCTGCTTTCGTCACTAACGCGAACTGCCGTCCGCAGTGATTCTGATTGATAAGTTAAATACGTTTTTCTCACCAAAACAAAATTCAACTTTTGAGAGACATCTATTTAGAAGCAGGCGAATCGTTTGCAAAGTTTGTATTAAGGCTTCGCCACCAGATTCAAAAATGCGATTTTGGAACGACTAAAGCCGAGATCGAGGAGATTTGCTTGAAAGATAAAATCATTGACACATGGGCCGGCATCAATATTAAGAGGAAACTCTTGGAAAAGGAATATAATTTATCCGAAATCATTGATGTCTGTCAGATGGAGGAGGAAATCACGATAATGCAGTCAAGAAGATCAAAAATATATTGGACGAGAATAATGTTTTCTTGAATGACGACAAATGTGTTTGGAAGACACATGAGGTTAAGTTCCTAGGCCATGTCTTGTCAGATAGAGGCATTGAGGTTGATCCGGAAAAAGTAGCAACAATACTCTCGTTCAGGAATCCCAAAAATAAGGAGGAGACTCGGAGTTTTTTGGGTCTTGTCACCTACGTGGGAAAATTCATACCGGATTTAGCCAATCGTACCGAGCCATTAAGGCGGTTGTTGAAAAAAGACTGCAAATTCGATTGGGGCGAGACAGAGGAACGAGCTTTTGAGGACCTTAAATCTCGTTTGGCCAAAATACCAAATCTGGCCTATTTCGACCCCAATAACAAAACACGTTTGATTGCCGATGCTAGTCCTGTCGCTCTTGGATTATTATTGCAGTTCACGGGGGACAATGAATTAAAAATAATCTCGTTTGCCAGCCGGAGCTTATCGGACGTTGAAAAGAGGTACTCTCAGACTGAGAAGGAAAGTTTGGCGTTGGTGTGGGCGGTCGAGAAATTTTACTTCTACCTGGCAGGACTAGAATTTGAACTGGTAACGGATCACAAACCGCTGGAAACAATATTCAAGCCAACTTCGAAGCCTCCAGCTCGAATAGAAAGATGGCTCTTATGTCTACAAACATTCAAGTTCAAAGTCATATATAAGGCTGGGAAAGAAAATATTTCAGATGTCCTGTCCCGACTCTGTAAATTGACACCAACAAACTCCTCATGGCAAAATGATGAGAATAATATCTTTCGGGTTATCGAACACTCGGTTCCTGCAGCGTTGCATATATCTGACATATCTCAAGGAAATGGTCGTGATGAAGAAATCATTGACGCCATGTCCTGTCTGGATACTGACACTTGGGATTCCTGTACATCCAACAGCTTTTACCCTTTTCGGTACGAGCTCTCAAGGCTAGGGAATATCCTTCTAAGAGGAACACGAATAATTATCCCGACAACACTTCGCAAAAAGGTGTTGGAGCTAGCTCACGAAGGACATCCAGGGGAATCAGCGATGAAACGCCGTTTAAGATCTAAGGTGTGGTGTCCGCGAATTGACCGGGATGCGGAAAACTTCGTAAAATCCTGTCCGGATTGTTTAGTGGTATCACAACCTTTGGGTCCAGCTCCAATGCAGAGAACATCTTTTCCGACTAGCCCCTGGAATTCAATAGCCAGTGATTTATTGGGCCCATTGCCAAATGGGAAATATGTTCTCGTCTTCATAGACTATTTTTCAAGGTACATGGAGCTGAAGTTTCTACAGTCAATATCCTCAGCAGCTATCATTGGGGTGATGAAGGAAATATTCTGCCGATTAGGTTTCCCTAAGTACCTAAGGACAGATAACAGCAAACAATACGTTAGTGCGATGTTTGAGGAATACTGCAGATCGAGTGGCATTACCCTAATAAGAACTCCGCCATATTGGCCTCAGGCCAATGATGAGGTAGAAAACCTGAACAAGTCCTTAGTTAAGAGGTTAAAAATCGCATACTTAAACAAAAATAATTTTGAGCAGGAGATTCAGGAGTTTATTTTAATGCACAACGTCACTTCTCATGGTACTACTGGGACAGCCCCATCAGAATTAATGTTCAATCGACTGATTCGGGATAAAATCCCTAATGTGCAAGACGTTGTTGGGGAGTTCACCGATTCATTTGAAAAAGATAATGACTGCGCTCAGAAGCATAAAGGGAAAGTAAATGCTGATAAAAAGAGAGGGGTAAAGGATATAGATATTCAGGTAGGCGATCAGGTGTTAATGAAGAATGTAATATTTCCTAGTAAATTGACACCGAATTTTGATATAACCGAGTATCAGGTTTTAGAGCGTAAGGGAAATATTGTTAAAGTTTCAGGGGGAGGTAGAACACTCCTGAGAGATGTTAGCCATCTAAAAAGGATTCCAGGTGACCGAACCACGATGGATATTCCGGCTCCTGCAATAGATTTGGAGAAGCCCGATCAACGCTCTCTGACTAAATCACCCCGGAAAGAGATACATCATCTGGACCTGGGATAAAACTCAAGCTGATAAATAAAGGAGGGATGTGGGAATCGGTGCGAGAGGGAATTGAGAGCGACGCACTCTCCCACACTGGAATGGACCAAAGCTCACCGATTGGCGATCGGGAAGAGGAGCGGGAGTTGCTTTAGAACTGTCAAAGCGAGCGGACAACATATTTTGTATTCACAATTAATTACTAAAGTAATAAATAAAAGACATCTAAAACGTGCAAAAAGTATCGAATTATTACAAGCCCCATAAGCTGCAATCATTAAGATTTTTCCCCTCCCACTTGCACCCTCGTATCTCATATCCCAGGTGAGTTAGAAAAAGTTTAAGTATGCCATTTTGTAAGTTAAGACTAAGCCTTTCAAACCAATCAATATAACTCGATCTGTTCGGACAGTCATAGCAAATTTTCATTACTAGCTCCATATATTGCTAGTCGCCTTTCGCCCATTCGTGCTGCTTTCGTCACTAGCGCGAACTGCCGTCCTTAGTGATAGCTGTCATTAGAACAATTATCCAAAAATATAATGCCTGTCTCAGCACAGGGTATCCTGCTTTGGTGTTATTCTTCATTAATTTTTTAAATTTGGAGTCAGCATAAAAATAACCTTTTTTAAAATTATCAGTGTCAGAAGCATTTGAAATTCAAATATTTCTGGTATCATCCAAATAAAAATCTCTTTACGATGTAAAAGTTTAGTGACGAAAATCTTTTCATGCCCCGAAATTGCTCATATGAAATCTTGTTATGAACAATATTAAATTTAATATATTAATTTAAAAACTAGTCGGCCGGTGCTACAGTCGAGCATACTCGACTGTCGGAGACCCCGTACTTACTATCCAAAATCAGTCACTTCTAAAAACTAAATAATATTTAAGATTACCATAAACTCTTATATATTAAATTTTTCGCCGCTCAAATTTACACAGTAAATTTATAATAAACATGAATTTAACATAGAATTTTAACTTAACGTTTATATAAATACCAATATAAAATTATTTAAATGAAATGATTAAACATGTATTCAAAATTAAATGTCAGTATAACATTCATAAAAAACAATTCCATTAAATTTTAAAAATTAAAAAAAATAGCTTAAAATCAGCTGGAAAAAAAGTTGTTCCCGCCGGGATTCGAATTTCGAACCCGCGACAAAATTGCAAAAATTTTCGAAAGACAAAGGCTCAACGTGTTGAGCCACTCTCGCACTTATGTTTTTATCCTCCTAAATGGCCATATTGCTTGTTTTAGTGTTCAATTAAAAAGTAAAAGAAATAATTTATATTTTAACATTTAATGTTAATATTACATTTAAAATAAGCACTGAGTTTGTTTTAATATAAAATGAAATTGAATTCGAACATAAATAAATTAAAAATCTTTCGCCCACGGCAGGACTCGAACCCACGAGCACTCAGTACACTGCGCCACCGAAGCTCACGTCTGAATGGACGCCAATTTGTTATATAATATGTTAATATAAATTTTTTGTTTTATCAAGATATTCAAGTTTTAATTACTGCCAACGCGCCATCAACGAATTAAACAGCAAAATTTATTATTTGAATATCTTCGCTATTTACTGTGCGATCAGAATGAAATTTTCAGTAAAAATTTAGGACAATTATATCTTCATCTATGCAAAATCTGGTTTTCAAAATGCTCTTATAATTTGGATATGAAATTTTCAATGTCGATTTGCAGGCGGCTAAGGGGGCGTTGCTGATTTTTGAAACAAACTTGATCTGCCTGCAGCATAGAGGAACCTACATACCAAGTTTGGTGTCTCTAGCTCTTATAGTCTCCGAGATCTAGGTGTTCATACAGACGGACAGACAGACGGACAGACATACAGATAGACAGACAGACAGACAGACAGACAGACAGACGGACATTGCTATATCGACTCGACTATTGATGCTGATCAAGAATATATATACTTTATAGGGTCTGCCACGCCTCCTTCTACCTGTTACGCACATATTCGGTAAAACAAACCCAATAGACCCCTGTACTTTTTTTAAGTACGGGGTCTAAAAATTAATAATTTAACAATAAAATAAAAAATTTACTTTCGGCACTGCGCAAAAACTTATTTATGTAAAGGGAGCTCAACCTATTTGCGCATGGTGCTGAATGTTATTATTATTTTTTTTAATTTATTTATTTTTGTTTTGAATTTATATATTAAGTTGAATATTGTACGTCATAAACTTTTATATCAGAAATTTATGGTATGGAAAGACTTTTGTTACTAGACTTTTACCTTGTAAGGAGGTTTTTTTTTTGATAATTTAGAGTGTGGGATAAAAAGGTTTTTGATTTCTCATAAAAAACAGCGAAAGAAACCGAAGAAAAGTTGGATAAATATTGTGGGGCCAATACTCCTTCAGGTTACGCTGTGAAATATTTGTTAAAATAGTTTCATGGTGGCCGGAACTCCACTGCCGATTAAGTCCTCAACAACAGGCGGTTACACATCAAAATCTTAAAAAAAATAGATATATAAAGATGTTGGATGTACAGAAAGGGAAGTACATGAGATATAAAATTCTACAAGGAGCGCATTCGTTATATTTTAGATAAATTCTGCATTCGAAAAAGTTATTCTGCCGATGGGTGCCGCGTTTGCTGATTCCGGACCACAAAAATGAACATCGAATGAACTTGGTTAAAATCATCGATTTGAGCTTCATTCACTTGATTCTCCCGATGTGACTTCTTTCGACAATTACACTTCACAAACCACAAAATATAATTCATCAATTAAAAATTCAAATTCGAGGAGATTATAGAGAACGAAATGTAGTTTTTTTTTGGCCTTCCGGAAAATTACTTTTCGGCCGGGACCAAAAATGTGGAAAATCAGTGGGATAAGGGTATTACTCTAAAAGGAGTCTGAATTAAATAAAATTTAAAAAATTTAAATTAAATTTATGTCAATTTAACATTTATAGATTGGCAATTTATAATGAACAATTGAATTAGCAGAAAAAAAATGTATATTAACATGAAATAAATTAACATTTCATTCATATATAATATGTCTAACATAAATTATACTATGTTAATATAACATTGATGTAGCAGTGGGATTCCTGAAACAGATTCGGATTTGATTTCGATTTGGCTTCAGGAACGACCCGTTTTGCACACTGATTTGATTTTGATTTCGGGAATTTGAAAAAATGGCGGCAAAACACAAATTGACAAATGAAAGTGTGAAATCTGTTTTTGTTGCACAATAGTATAATTAAAATAATACTATTTGCTTTTAATGCTTAAGCTGAAACTTTATACGTTAACAGTTACTTTATTATTTGCGTCTTTTTAAGCAATATTAGAGAATTAGCTACAATTCTCACAGCCCTTTCTTAGCTGTTATATCCATCTGTAACATTTTTAGTAATAATTCAGCATTAATATATAGTTATTAATTTATTCATTTTTATAATGCAAGAAACTTTCAAAATTCTCCAAATTTAAATCATCACAAAATGTAAACAGACACCAAGTGTGACCAAATATTGCTTTCGAAATGCAATGCAATGCAAACCTGATTTCGTGAAATGACTTAGGGCTACCACACTTTCTGTATAATTTTTTTAATTTGCCTGGCAACCGTTTGTATGGAGTAGCTGTAAACAGCTGATTGGCGGAATCAAATCTGTTACGAAACCAAATCCGAATCTGTTTCAGGAATCCCACCAGCAATTATAATTAAAATTATATTATTTTATTTTAAAATTTTTCGCATTCACCAGAAAACATGCTCCCTGATCAAGTATCACAAAAACTTTATGCTATTTATACTTCGTGATGAACGGTTTGATGCATTTTTCAGCCAACACCTGATAACCGAATTATCGATAATAAAAGCAATGAACAGCGCAGATAGTAAATTAAATTAAAACTATCTAATTAATTAAAATAAATTATTTGTCATTGAAAAATTGCAGCTGCTGCTGCATATTGATAACAAAGAAAACTTTCGATAAAGATTTCAAGTATTTCGATAAGAAAATCTGACAGGAGCACAAAAGTAGCACAAAGTAGCACCCTTTTATTATGATACATGCTCAGGTATCGTGATACACAAAATTTGGTATCATGATACGGTATCACTGCCGTTCACCAGAAGTATCATAGGTGTCACAAATATTATCTATGTTACCTATTAAATTGGCCTTTTAATTGGATATTTTATTTTTTTGTCAATTACAGGAAATTTGGGAGGCGTAGCAAAATTCAAAAGCAAACTTGATCAGCGTGTGCAACGAGCTCTAGATCTTGCAGTCTCTGAGATCTAGGTGATTATATATCCTCCTTATATCATATTTTCTCAAATATCTTCTCTGTTGATTAACCGATCTCGATGAAATTTTCAGCACACCAGAACTCATCCCCCCATCCTGTGTGGCAAATCTTAAGGCCTTAAAATTCTATGTTAAATCATTTACGTGGTTGAAAGTGGGCGGGACCAAATTTGAAAATAAACTTGATATAGGTCAGCATCCTTGAAGTATTGTCACCAATTTTGTTCACTCTAAATTGTATAGTCTCGGAAATAAAGGTGCTCAAAGTAGTGTACCATTATTGTCACGAAACTAATAGGCTTTAGTACCCATATTTTTTGAGTAACAAGCTAACTAGTACATATTTTTTTGGAAACCGAGCTAAAATCGAATTAAATTTAATTAAATAATTTTCACAAAAGCGATAATCTATCGTAGTTCATTTGCAGAACCAAGCAATCTATTTAGCGCTTATCGAAAATTCCGCGAAAACAAAATATAATCACTTAAATTATAGTACATATAACATAAAAATCATAAAATAATTAATCATCTTAAAACTAATTTAAACTTTCTTATTTTAAATTTTATTTGAGCATGCCCATTTATTGAATTTTTTAAAAAATTATGTATGCTGAGTGCGAACAAAAAACTAAGCTTGCAAGAAATCCACGCAGTCTAGCAAGACTGCGAGGTTATATTGCTAAAACGAATGTTTACGTGTGTTCTGAATATCTCCAACAGCAACCAAAAGTTAGCGTTTCTAAAAACCACAAAAACAATGCTTTTAAGTTTCAAAGTAAATAAAAAAAAACTTTAAATCTTTTGAATGAATTTATTTCTTAATTGAAGTGCGAAAAGAGGAGTAACTTATATAATTGTTAGACCCCGTACCTGAAATGAACATGGGTCTATTATATACAATTTTAATAATTCAGACACTTGCTTATTCGGACTCTCACCACACAAATTTGTAGTTACTGAAATACGGTCACATTAACGTATGTTAGAACAGTGCACGCAATGGCATTTCAGCAGCAGTAAACGCAAATTATTTAGTCTTGTCAAGTTTTTACAATTTTAAGAACAGTTGTCAGGTTCTTTAATTAGTTACCACTTCTAAACCAGTAATGGATTAGTAATCAGTACCTTTTCATTGACATGATACCTTCTTACAAAAATCAGTCAACTTCGTTTTTTCTCCAATCGTACGAAATAATTAATCAATTCCAGCTGCCCGCTGTTTCAAATGTTTGAACTTTCCGAAAAAAAATAAAATTTTGCGTTGTTCAGAAAATTTTATACATTTGATTATAAAAGCAGGGCTTAAAAACTTACAATAAGTTTTATTTAATTTGCTTTTGCTTTTGCTTCGACCTCCAAAATATCTGAAGTCGAAGTCAAAGTCGAAGCGTAAATCGAAAAGTATGTAAACAGTTTTTTAAAACTTATTTAAATTTACAATAATTTAGCTTCTTTTACTCCGACTGCTTAAATATTTTAAGTCGAAGTCCAAGAGTAAGTCGAAGCAAAAAACCAAACAGTCGACTGCTGTAAGTTAAAGCAGTCGACTGTATTCTTATTTTGATTAAATCTAAGCAATCAAAACAGTTGACTTCTATAAGTCTTTTTTGTCACATATGCGACCTAAGGCTCAGCAACTGATTTTAGGTTCAGTCGACTGTATTCAGGATTTCGTTCAATCAACTAATTTGTTTTAAATTTTCAAAAAACATGGTGCGGGAAAATAATAAAATTTAGAAATTTTTCGATAAAAATTTAAGCAATGGCATGGCTACGTGCAAAACGACCGATTGTTCCTATGGCAGTTTTATGATATATGGAACTAAATTCAACCTAATTTGGTTAGATTGTACAAAATCAACTTACAGACATATTCTAACAGTTTGGTTCAGATATCTCAACAAACAAAAAACTTTCGCATACTAAGAGTTAATTTTTGTTCATTGGTCCTATGACAGCTATATAATATAGGCGACCGATTTGAACAAACTTCGGACAGGATAGACAAAGCCAAGTTAAATGCATATTATAACAATTTGGTTAAGAAAACTCAAAAAAGAAAAGAAATTTTCATGATAAGATTTAATTTTTTATTGACCGTTACTATTGAATCTGTATGATATAGTGAACCGATTTTAACCAAATTTGGTCAGTATGTATAATACCAGCTCAGATGCATATTATATTAGTTTGGTTCTGATATCACAACAAACAAAAAACTTTTTCATACCAAAACTTCATTTTCGATGTATCGTTCCTATGGCAGCTATATGATATAGTGGTCCGATCCAAAAATAAAAACAAACTTGATCTGCCGATGGTATCCAGGAACCTACATATCAAGTTCGTAGTCTCTAGCTTTTATGGTTTCTGAGATCGACGCGTTCAAACAGACGGACGGACGGACAGACATGGCTCAATCGACTCGGCTGTTGATCCTGATCAAGAATATATATACTTTGGGGGGCTGCCACGCCCCCTTCTGTCTGTATCATACATTCTGCCAAACACATTATACCCTCTTTTGCCCATTTTCAATGGGCCTAGGGTATAAAAATTGATTTGGCTGTCCTCTTGTACGAATCTGACAACGTCCTTGAGTGAAGGCAATAATAACTTGAAAGTGTGTTCAAAACATTCAAGATAAAATTGTACTTGTACTTTTTACTTGGTAGCAGACACTTCATTCTAAATTTAAAATATTTTCTTTCTTTCGAAAACAATTTTACCACATTGTCGACCCATTAAAGCCAATAAATTAATTGTTCAATCTATTTTTATTACAGTCACAAAAGCAAATCCTTATTAAGCATAATTAAAATTTAATTTTTTTCCCATTTTGGTTTTGTGCTGAAATCATTTTTAAGCCATTTTTTGCATTACTTATTATGTTTTTATACACTCTTTTAATGCGCGATTGCCAAATCAAATAAATATTAATCATGCATGAATTTTATGACATAAAGTTTAATTATAATTATCGCTAGCTAGCATTTGGTCATAAATAAAATTGATAACAATTAATGTGCATAAATATTATTTCTGAGGAAAATCAAAATTATTCATATTTTTATACCCTTAGCCCCTTGAAAATGGACAAAAATGGGTATTATGTGCTCGGCAGAATGTATGTAACAGGCAGAAGAAGGCTTGGCAGAACCCACAAAGTATATATATTCTTGATCAGGACCCACAGCCGAGTCGATTGAGCCATGTCCGTCTGTCTGCCCGTCTGTTTAAACGAGTTGATCTCAGAAACCATAAAAGCTAAAGACTTCAAACTTGGTATGTAGGTTCCTGGATAGCTGCAATAGAGGCGCTCAATCGAAAATTAAGTCTTAGAATGAATAAGTTTTTTGTTTTTTTATGGTATCTTAATAGAACTGAAAGAAAATGCATTTAACTCGTATTTGTGCATTCTGCCCGAAGTTCGTTTAAATTGGTCGACTATATTATATACTTGTCATAGGACCGATCGGTAGAAAATCAAGTTTTAGTATGAAGAAGCTTTATGTTTTTTAAGACATCCTAACCAAACTGTAATATTTATTATTGTTGGTTTTGTACATTCTGACCATATTTGGTTCAAATCGGTTTCACATATATCTATATGTGAGAGACTATAAGAGATAGAGACACCAAATTTGGTATGTAGGTTTCTCTACATTGCAATTAGATCATGATTGTTTCAGAGCATAGATACTCCTCCTTTACTGCCTAAAAATCGACATAGAAAATTACATATGCAAATTATAAGAATAATTTAAACGCAAGTAACACCAAACTTGGTATGTTCATTACTCTTTATTGCAGGCAGATCAAGTTTGTTCCTTTTTTTTGGATCGGACCACTATATCATATAGCGGCCATAGGAACAATCGGGTGAAAATCAAGCCTTAAATGAAAATCTTTTATAGTGACGAACGTCTTCAAAATGCCTGAGCGCAGGGTATCCTACTGTCGAGTGCGGTCGAATTACCGAATGTAAAAAGTAGTAATCAGGTATCATGTTTAATTGTCAAAATTACCTGCTTACTGTCCCAACGTCCATATAGTTTTTAGCTAGATTGCATAAAATATGTCGGTAAATTTTACTGAACACCTACATACATATTTCGTGTAACAGATACTAATCCATAGAATTTATATTGAATAAAAGTGTTCGCTTTATTTTTGATATATTTTTACATTTTATTATGAAGTTCATATTATTTTTGGGTGTTACGCTTTTTAATTTGAGTCCGGTGACTTCTGACACACAGAGCTATAAAACCTGTTAGAGTTTGAAAAATAGCTGGGTTGAATTCGTATTATTCTATGTATATGTCCTTTAAGATTCTAAAAAAATGAGACTCTGCTTTTCAGAATACTTCGATAGGTCAAGATATTTCAAAAATTAATATATATTAAAAAAAATAAAAATAAAAATCATTTCCATTAAAATTATTTCAATTATATATTTAATATTGTATAATACACTTACCGATTGGTATACCTAAGAGAAACACAGCATAGTAGAAAATATGTGGAAATCGCATGTTTGCAGTTGTTGAATGGATTGCTATAGGTGACAAAAAAAAACAACTTTTATTAGTATTTAATAATATATCAGCATTATATACAGCTTATGTGGAAAGTTTGCTACGCCTGTTCGATCGAGTTTTATACCGATCGAATGGTTTAGTCCAAACTAACAAAATGGCATACTTAAACTTTTGCTAACTCAGTTTTGTTTTTCGTTGTATAAATAGCCAGAGTTGCCAGACAGTTTAGTTCTTTTTGACAATTCGTTATTAAGCTAGTTTAAACTAATTGAACTGTTTGTTTCTTTCTGTAACGCAAATTAAGTGTATGTATACCTTTTCTCTTTAGTGTTAAAGAAAAATTTGTTTAATATGAAAGAAATTCATGATATTTTACTTTCTGCTTGCATTATACGGCCGCGAAGCATATCCGCAACAAACCGATTTTACATGTGTCTCGGAACTTATTATAAAAATGTGCATTGTTTTGATTCAATGTGTATTGTTTTGATTCAATGTGTATTGAAAACATGTTGTTTAATTCTTGTCTCATGGTTTTATATTAATATATTTTTCACACTATATAATCGCTTTTCTCACAAATTTTGTGATTTTTTGTAATTGAAAAGCCCCTAAATTCGTGTGTTGCAAGCTTTATTATTATTAATTTGTTTTTTAGACCCCGTACTTAAAAAAAGTACAGGAGTCTATTGGGTTTGTTTTACCGAATATGTGCGTAACAGGTAGAAGGAGGCGTGGCAGACCCTATAAAGTATATATATTCTTGATCAGCATCAATAGTCGAGTCGATAATGCAATGTCCGTCTGTCTGACTGTCCGTCTGTCTGTCTGTCTGTCTGTCTGTCTGTCTGTATGAACACCTAGATCACGGAGACTATAAGAGCTAGAGACACCAAACTTGGTATGTAGGTTCCTCTATACTGCAAATCCTCAAAAATCAGCCACGCTCCCTTAACCGCCTGCAAATCGACATTGAAAATTTCATATCCAAATTATAAGAGCATTTTGTAAGCCAGAAACTCCAGATTTTGCACAGATGAAGATATAATTGTCCTAAATTTTTGCAAATTTCATTCTGATCGCACAGTAAATAGCGAAGATATTCAAATAATAAATTTTGCTGTTAAATTCGTTGATGGCGCGTTGGCAGTAATTAAAACTTGAATATCTTAATAAAACAAAAGATTTATATTAACATATTATATAACAAATTGGCGTCCATTCAGACGTGAGCTTCGGTGACGTAGTGTACTGAGTCGCGGAGTCGGACAGTGCTCGTGGGTTCGAGTCCGGCCGTGGGTGACAGATTTTTAATTTATTTATGTTCGAATTCAATTTCATTTTATATTAAAATTCAGGGCTTATTTAAAATAATGTAATATTAACATTAAATGTTAAAATATAATTTATTTCTTTTACTTTGTAATTGAGTACCAAAGCAAGCAATATTGCCATTTAGGAGGATCAATACATAAGTGCAAGAGTGGCTCAACATGTTGAGCCTCTGTCATTTAAAAGTTTTTGCAATTTTGTCGCGGGTTCAAATCCCGGCGGGATAAATTTTTTTTTTAGCTGATTTTAAGCTATTTTTTTTTTAATTTTTACAATTTAATGAAATTGTTCTTTATGAATGTTATACTGACATTTAATTTTGAATACATGTTTAATCATTTCATTTAAATAATTTTATATTGGTATTTATATAAACGTTAAATTAAAATTCTATGTTAAATTCATGTTTATTATAAATTTACTGGGTAAATTTGAGCGGCGAAAAATTTAATATATAAGAGTTGATGGTAATCTTAAATATTATTTAGTTTTTAGAAGTGACTGATTTTGGATAGTAAGTACGGGGTCTCCGACAGTCGAGTATGCTCGACTGTAGCACCGGCCGACTAGTTTTTATTTATTTAAGAAATATTAATTACTATATTAATTAATTTCAAAGCTTTGTATTTTTAATTTCGACAATATGGTGAAAGTTTTATAACATTAACACGAGAACTATAATGGATAGGATATGTAAAGTTTTCTTTTTTTGTAATAAAATAATTACACTAGGCAACAAATTTTGGACTTTTTTCTTCTGAATTTAATCAAACTGACTTTTTTGGATAGATATTGGAACACAAATGACGAAAAACATATTTTTTTCTATGGCAGAGTACGCTCACTTTTCTCGTCATTACTCAAATGCTTTCCTTTTTCTAAAAGCTAATAAATATATCTGTAATTTATTATTTATTTATCCATACACAGTCTAAGATTAAAGCCAATATTTTAGGAGCTATTAATTTTTGAACTTTGAACTTCGGTTTTAATTTTTTTTGCCAAGCTGCATTATTTAAGCGTAGTTTAAGATTTAATTCATTCAAATCTATGGGGAAACAGCGATATAATACAATTTTATATCTATGCATGGTTTTTTTGATTTTGATGACTTCCTTGTAGGGCAGCATGACTTTTAGTATGCAATTTTTTTTTGTTTTTTAAGATATCCTAACCAAGCTCAAAGGAAATTAATTTGCTGTTGTCTTACACATTTTCACCACATTAGGCCAAAACCTGATTACTATATCATATAGCTGCCATAGGAACGATCGGTCAAAGATCCATCTTTAGTATGAAAAGTTGTGTTATTTCTTGAGAAATATCAACCAATCTTACAGGTTGTATATCTGGAAATGTGTTATACATCCCTTCTAAATTTGATTCAAATCGGATCACTATTCATTATAGCTGCTATAGGAACGATCGGTCGAAAATCCACCTTTATTTTCTAAGATATTTTAACCAAACTCACAAATTGTGTATTCTATGTTGTCCTTTATATCTTCACCAATTTTAAATAGAGTCCGTCCACTATTTCACATAGCTGCCATCAAGCTTTAGTATGAAAAACTTTTATGTTGTTTAAGATTCTCTAAACTCTCTAAATTCTCTTCTTCACTAAACTGTTATAATATGCATATAAGTTGGTCTTATGCATCCTTACCGAAGTTAGTTTAAATCAATCATCTATATCATATAGCTGCCATAGGACCGATTGGATCAAAACCAAGTTTTAGCATAAAAAACTATTTTATTTTTGAAGATATCTCAATCAAACTCATAAATTGGGTATTTTTAATTGCTCTTCTCATCCTTACCAAACTTGGTTGAAATCGGAGCACCATATCATATAGCTGCCATAGGAACGATCGATACGAACGGTCAATAAGCAACATTTAATATGAAAAACTTTTTTATTTTTTAAGTTAACTCAAACTTACAACTTAAGAATCTCGTATCGTCTTATACAACCTGTCCAAATTCGGTTGGAATCGGAGCACTATAACATATAGCCTTCATACCATAGATTTTAGCGGTAATAATACTTAACGATTGGTAATTAATATTGCTATATATATAGAAACAAATTTAACAGATCAAATGACTATCTCAAATGCTTATTCTGTCAGCTTAGATAAAATATCCCAAAAAACAAAATACGTTTTTCATACTAAAACTTGATTTTCGACCGATACCTATCCAAAACAAAGGTTTGGTTAAATTCATAATTGTGCTGTTGCCTAGTGTTATTCCATAAATTTAAAAAACTAAAGAGAATTTTAAATTTAGACCCCGTACTTAAAAAAAATTCTGAGCTCTACTGGGTTTGTTTTACCGAATATGTGCGTAACAGGCAGAAGGAGGCGTGGCAGACCCTATAAAGTATATATATATTCTTGATCAGCATTAATAACCCAGCGGATATAGCAATGTCCGTCTGTCTGTATGAACACAAGATCTCAGAGACTATAAGAGCTAAAAACACCAAACTTGGTATGTAGGTTCCTCTATGTTGCAAGCAGATCAAGTTTGTTTCAAAATTCGGCCACGCCCCCTATATCGCCCACAAATTGGAAAAAAAATGTAATATCCAAATTATAAGAGCAATTTGAAAGCTAGTGACACAGAATTTGGTATGCAGATTCCTCTATAATGCAGGCAGGTCAAGTTTGTTTCTTTTTTTGAATCGGACCACTATATTATATAGCGCCCATAGGAACAATCGTTCGAAAATCAAGTTTTAGTAAAAAAATCTTTTTGTTTTATGAGATATCGTAACCAAACTGATTGAATATGCATTAAACGTGGTTTTATATATCCTGCCCAAAGTTTGTTCAAATCGGACCACTATACCATATAGCTGTCATAGGACCGATCGGGCGAAAATCAAGTCTTAGTAGGAAAAACTGGTCCGGTTTTTAAAACTGAAGTGTCGACTCTACCAATAGAGCGACCGGAGCACCATTGGTTATACAAGGGTAACCCTAACAGTTTCCGGAATCGACCACTAGGGGATGGTGCTTCATCACCAAAAGCAGAACGAAACCGATCGATGCACTGCTTTTGAGTAAGGCCACATTTAAAATCGTAAAAAATCATCGCGCGAAAGTTTTCACGAGAAATTTTCATTTATCTCAAAATTGATTTTTTTAAAACGCTGTAAAAACGAAACTACTTGACGAATTTCTGATCTGTCAATGGTGTTTACCTTAGAAGATGTCAAACTTTACGAAAATAATAATGATGCCGCTAGCAAATGCCCCCTAGTGGTCGATTCCGGAAGCTTTTAGGGTTACCCTCGTACATGTAAATGTAATATTGTTGAATTTCAAAAGTGTATAATATTTTATGTATCAAAAACATGGGGTCCTTATTATATCCGTTACTTAAAAAATAAGTAAAAGGGTATATTGTGTTCGTTGGAATGTATGTAACAGGGAGAAGGAGGCATCTCCGACACCATAAAGTATATATATTCTTGATCAGCATCCAAGTCGATATAGCCATATGTGTCTGTTCGTCTGTCCGTCCGACCGTCCGTATGAACAAAAGGATCTCAGAGACTATGAGAGATAGAGATACTAAACTTTCACTCCCAGACTTCTATATACCCCACGCAGATCAAGTTTTTTTCAAATTTAAGCCACGCCTCTCTCCGCCACCACACTCACAGTTTTTAAGATAATACGTTTTTTGTGAAAATACACGTTATCTATTAGTATTATCTATTATCCCACTGATTTGCACCAAGGTCGGACAAGTAGAACGGCAGATATGGCGATTTAGTGTTTTCAAAGTAATACAAGTAATTTCTTTAAACAATTACTTTTATACATATTTAAGTTAAGTAACGGATATCCTATAGTCGGGATCTCGACTATAACCTTTCCCTCTTGTTTTTAATAATAAGCCTAAAAACAATTGTACTTGACTTTCATTATCTATTTTTTTTTTTTTGAGTGTACTTTATCTAAGGCCGACTACCTAAAGCACGCACCAACAATCATATAAGTTTCGTTGCGTTAGTGTACGAATTAAGCATGTGACGTTTGCTAATTAATTTTGTCTCGCGTCAATAGCACTTAAGGCGATTTAAAATAAAATAAAAAACAACCAACAACAGTAGCACCAACATTAGAAAAATTAGTGTTTAATGTGTAAAGCCTTTACTGCAATACGTAAAAAAAATTAAGAGAACCACAAACTGTTGTCAAAATGTGAAATATATAAATCGAATGCTCATATGCGAACTACTACATAATGTTGTGAACACTAAAAGTTAAAAATTGGATTATTATAATCTCCTAAGCTTAGCTTGAAAATGAGAGGGTAAGAGTGTGGCAGTCTTTATTTCCTCCTGTGACTCTTGGGAAGTTATATTATCTTATGGCAGCAAGACGTATTAGAGTTTGCAATCTAATAACCTGTTACTCACACACCTGTTATTTCACATTGAAAACCCATGAGCCGAGAATATTTGGCCCACTAATTGTGTAGTGCCTTCTCTTAAGTGATTTAGATTCATTAGAAAGGAAAATACAAAAAAAAAACATTTAAATTTATGCATTGACAAACTTATGAGCAGCGTGCAGCTACCCTACAAGCTCGTATACCACGCAGCCCATTTAAAGCCACATGGCCAAGGGGTGAGGCAACAAAAACAACGTCTGGCCAAAATGCGATAAGCCGCAAACTGCAGCTCAGACACAAGAAAATTGCACAGACGGTACAGTAAGAAAACAAACGAAGTAAAGGAGTGACAGCAATTCCCATACTAAAAGCGAATAAAAACTGCACAGAGGGCAAAGGCGCAGCATCCTTTTAATTGGTTTTCGGTCAAGCAGCGTAAAAAAGTAGAAAACAGCTTTTAAAGGACTCCTTTGAATTGGATTGCCATCAACTAAAACTGTGCTACTTCCAGAGATTTCGGTTGCTTCATTTTTCTTAAAACTTTAGAGCTGTGTTCCTTTAACAGAGATGGTATGATAAATTTGTGAAAAAATTATGTAACAGATGCGTGACAGTCTTCTTTCATATATCACTACGGACGACAGTTCGCGCTAGTGAAGAAATGAGCACGAAGGGTGCGAAAAGCGACTAGCAATATATACAGCTAATAAGGAAACCTTTCTACGACTCTCCGATCAGGTCGAGTTATATACCTGGTTATTGGGATAAGGGGGTGCAAGTTGCAGCTAATAGGGCCTTTAGTTTTTTAATTTTTAAAAGTTATTTTAAAAAATACGCGTTGATTGATACTTTAACCGTCCAAATATTATGAATTTTTAGTGGCCTTCCGTTGTTTGTTTTCCTGTTTGTCGCTTTGTCTGTTTACCTGATTGGCTGCTTGGACAAAAAATTTTGGGTTTGATGTTGGGAATTTATTCCTCTTCGAAAATCTAAAAAATTTTGTTCTACGACTTTTTGGAAAAACCTCCAGTTTAGTGGGAAAACGATAAGTCCCGCTAAAATTGAACAGTTTCCTGACCATAGAAGCTTCAGATACGTCGTATATATCTTTGGAAAGGTAAGTTTGAGGGCTTTTGGACGTAGTCCTAAACTTGAAAAAAAATCCTATTTACGAGGAAAAAGTCTAGTGACGAAAGTCATTCCATGCGCCAAAATTTCTTACATAAAATATTGTGACGAACAACATTAAATTTAATATTTACAGGCCTATTCCGAATTCCGAATGTTTTTAAAAATTAAAACGAAACGAAAACGAACAACATACTATTTAACCAATTTCGGACGAAGTGGACTTGTTTTTACTTTTCGAACTCGGTTTCGAAAACGTTTCGATAGCATTAAGTCATCGACGGTATCTGCTATTTTAGCCAATGATAAAATGGAAATTGCTAAAATAATATAAATTGCTAAGTTAATTCTGCAAAATGCCGGCAGTTATGGTTATTGGTAGCTTGCATTTTAGCAATAAATTTTTTTGTCACCAGCAGATTGCTTGTCTTGTGCATGTGTTCGCTTATATAAACTTAAATCAGAGCTGCCAAGAATTCAAAAATAAAAACATACAATCTTTAATTTTTTTCTGAAATCCGATTAGAATTGCTTAACTATTTTTGAAAATTAATATTAAATATTTTATGTTAAATATTGCACATAGAAGCTCAATAAGTTCGAATTTTATTTATAAAATGAAGTAACTATAGCAGCTTTCGATTCCGAGACTTAGTATCAATAACAAAAATTAAAGAGTAATTCAGAACTGCTATATATATATAAAATTGTTTGTCCAACCGACTGAGCATTGTACAAGTCAAACAGCTTAAGATACAAGTTTGAAATTTGAACACAACATAGATATGACAAATTTATCGGCGTTTAATACTAGACTTAGACCGCCGCATTATTGCCAAAGGTAAGAAAATATGATGCGAATGATGTTCGGCCTGTTAATGTAAGCAAACTCGGAAGGAAAGGAAAGCTTTTTTCGACCGATCGTTCCTATGTCAACTATATGATATAGTCGACCGATGTAACCAACTTTGGTCATAATGTGTAAGTAGGATATCTCAAAAAATACAAAAACTTTTCAAAAAACTAGAGCCATGCCGCTCTACTTGGAAGTCATAAAAATCAATTAAGAACGTCATAGATATACAATTTTATTACATTGTCGATTCTCCATAGATTTCAATAATCATATCTTAAACGACGCACAATTAATGCAGCTTTGCAAAAAAATTAAAAAGTAAGTTCAGAAATTTTTTCTAGTTTTCCTTGAATTTTTAAGTAAAAAATTAAAAAAAAAACATTTTCTTAATTCAAAAATTAATGGATCCTAAGCTACTGGCTTAAATCACAGACTTTATGAATGAATAATAGATATATTCATTATCATTCTCGAGTAATGCTGACAAACATGGGCGCACCTCTAAAAATCGGTAAGAATAAACGAAAAATCTTAAAAAATTCTAAAAAAAAAAAACTCTGCTATATGATATTTTAGACCGACTCTAACCAAATTCTGTCAGGATGTATAATGCCAGCAAGTTTGGTTCTGATATCTTAACAAACAAAAAACTTTTTCATACCAACACTTCATTTTCGATGTATTGTTCCTATGGCAGCTATATGATATAGTTAGCCGATCTTAACCAAATTTGGTCAGGATGTATATTAGCAGCTGAGATGCATATTCTATCAGTTTGATTCCGATATCTAAACAAACAAAAAACTTTTCCATACTAAAACTTTATTTTCGCTGTACCTTTCATATGGCAGCTATATGATATAGCTAACCGATTTTAACCAAATTAGGTCAGGATGTATATTAGCAGCCCTTTGCATCTGGGCTATCTATCAGTTTGGTTCTGATATCTTAACAAACAAAAACTTTTCTATACTAAAACTTCATTTTCGATGTACCTTTCCTATGGCAGCTATATGATATAGCTAACCGATTTTAACCAAATTTGGTCAGGATGTATATTAGCAGCCCAGATGCAAATTCTATCAGTTTGGTTCTGATATCTTAACAAACAAAAACTTTTCCATACCAAAACTTCATTTTCGATGTATCGTTCCTATGGCAGCTATATGATATAGTGGACCGATCCAAAAATAAAAACAATCTTGATCTGCCTATGGTATCCAGGAACCTACATACCAAGTTCGAAGCCCTAGCTTTTATGGTTTCTGAGATCGACGCGTTCAAACAGACGGACGGACGGACGGAAGCACGGACGGACAGACAGACGGACATGGCTCAATCGACTCGGCTGTTGATCCTGATCAAGAATATATATACTTTTGGGGGTCGGCCACGTCCCCTTCTGCCTGTTACATACACTCTGCTAAACACATTATACCCTTATTTGCCCACTTTTAATGGGCTCAGGGTATAAAAAGTCGGTTTGGTTAAATTCAGAACTGAGCTGTTGCCTATTGTTATCGATGACAACATCAGCTGTTTGCTACCGATACCCCGAAAAAATGCAATATTTGGGTTCAAACTTATTTTTTAATTTATTTGTTTTAATATTTTTTATCATAGTTATTCTATTGTGTTAATCTCGCACAAAATCTCAAAGGGCTGCAACATAAAATTTGTTTAACAGATGACAAAGCTGCTGTTAAGAGGCTGTGTTAATAGAATGATTAAAGTAAAATATTTTTTCCTTAAAATTTTTTTTATTAAAAAAAATGTGTTGCTACATTCCGTATTTTTGTCTTTGTTAAAATCAAAGAAAACTAAACCCAGGTCTGCAGCATATCACATTCGTTAAGCATCTGTTAAAGATTCATTAAAGAAGCTGATTTACACTAAAAAGTAATTTTCCTTATTTATAATATATTTATATTTTTTTTTTTGCTAAATCTGGCCTTTTTCGTCAAATTTGACGATTTTTCCAAAGTATAAATAAAAAGGTAGCGGGCAGCGTGAATAATTTTATTCGTTTCTATTTTAAACAAGGGGCTCGCTTCTCCCACAAAAAAAAACCTCTACACGAGGTAAAAGTCTAGTGACGCAAGCAATTTCCAGGCTCAAAATTTCTGATATCCAATTTTGTGACAACCAAAATTCAGTTTAATATAAAGATTTAAGATAAAAATATAAATTAATAAAAAACTAGTGGGCCGGTGATACAGTCGAGCATACTCGACTGTCAGAGACCCCGTACTTACTATGGCAAAAACTTATAAAGGAAAAAAATTAAAAAATTTTTATCAAACTTAAATGCTATTTTATTAGGTTGATTACGATATCTTATTAACCAAAAAAGTTTTTCATACTAAGACTTAATTTTTGCCCGATCGGTCCTATGACAGCTATATGATAAGTGCTTCGATTCAAAAAAGAAACAAACTTAATCTGCCTGCAATATAGAAGAATCTACATACCAAATTTGGTGTCAATAGCCTGGTGTCAATTGCTCTTATAATTTGGATATGAAATTTTTTTCCCGATTTGTGGGAGATATAGTGGGCGTGGCCGAATTTTGAAACAAACTTGATCTGCCTGCAGTATAGAGGAACCTACATACCAAGTTTGATGTCTCTAGCTCTTATAGTCTCTGAGATCTAGGTGTTCATACAGACAGACGAACAGACCGACAGACGTACATTGATATATCGACTCGGCTATTGATGCTGATCGAGAATATATATACTTTATGGAATCTGCCACGCTTCCTTCTGCCTGTTACGCACATATTCGGTAGAACAAACCCAATAGACCCCAGTAATTTTTTTAAGTACGGGGTCTAAAAGGAAGAAATTGGCATTGAGCACTTTGCACAAAAAGAGTGAGCTTCTTTGTACTAACAATGACTTATTCCGCAGTTCCGAATGCCAATTTTCGTTTATTTTTTTTGATTAATTTATATTTTATTTTAAAATTTTTATATGAATTTTGTTTGTTACAAAATTGGATATTAGAAATTTTGGGGCTTGAAATTGCTTTCGTCACTAGGCCTTACCTCGTGTAGATGTTTTTTTGTGGGATATCAGAAATTTTTGCAATTCTTTTGCTTTTGACATTGTAAATTTATCATTAATGCAGGCAGATAGTAAAATATATAAATTTAGTTGTTTAATTCAAAAAAAAAATTTTTTAAATTATAATTAAAGCTAGGAGGCTCTGCCCCCTGCTCGCTTCGCTCCCGTTGCTACAATCCAGCATTGTATACTGTCAAGGACCCCGTACTTACAATGAAAAAAGGCTTTTCTTACTAAGACTTGGAGTTCTTTGACAGCTATATGATATAGTGGTTCGATTAGAACTAACTTAGGTCAGGATCTATAAGTGTAACTTAAATGCATATTCTATTAGTTTTGCTACGATATCTCACAAAACCAAAAAGTTTTGTATACTTAAACGTGATTTTCGACCGATAGAAAAATATACATACTCATTTAATAGGTAATATCTTCCAAAAAACAAAAAAACGCTAGTTTGGCGGGAAAACGCTAATCCCGCTAAAATTGAAACCTCAACAGTTTCCAAGCCAGAGCCAAAGCCAGGGGGGCAATCGCCGAGCGCTAAGATATTAGGGGCGCCGAAAATATGAAATTTTGAAATATTTAAAAAAGACTTTGAACTTGGAAGAAAGTTGAGAGGTTGAGCCTAAAATTAAATTAATCAGACAACGAAAAGTGTAAAACCATTTTTAACATGTGGCTGCAGATTATACCACAAACATACCAGAAACTGGTACATTTCGAATTCCATTTTTAAAATCAACCGACCTCTTCATTTTGTAACTAAAATTGATTTGAGGCCGATTTTTATGTTTCTGAGGATTTAAATTATTAAACAGGCTTTTTGTCACATCACCATTAGCAGATCGTTTATTTAACTTCAAATAAATTTGAACCACTAACGATCATCAATTGGACAAGAGAGACCTAGCAGTCTCCGTTTGCTATCAATCGAACATCTCCAAATATGGGTAAAATAATTTATGATTTTATAAAAGCTAACAAAATAGATATTAATTTGGGGTACCTTAAATCAATTTTTACGGTTTTAGAAATAAAAAACCATTATAAAATTATAGTTAAAAATTCTTAATTTTAGCATGCATTTGTAATGTATGTATTAGGATATTATAGCTAAATTCAGACAATATACGAATAAAATGGCAACGACTCAGCATTTAAAAAATGTAGGGGGAGGACGCCGCCAAAATCTTTGCCCCGAGAGCAACTGTTCGTCGCAACAGGGCTGGGCTCAGGGTATAAACAGTTTAAGTATGCCATCTTGTAAGTTAGGACTAAGCCTTTCGATCGGTATATAACTTGATCTGATCGGACAGTCACAGGAAATTTTCCAAATTAACTGTATATATTGATCCCACAAAAAAACCTCTAAACGAGGTAAAAGTCTAGTGACGAAAGCAATTTCCAGCCCCAAAACTTCTGATATCCAATTTTGTGACGAACAAAATTGAGTTTAATATAAAAATTTTAAATAAAAATATAAATTAATAAAAAAAAAAAATTGGCCTTGTGCACTGTGCGCAAAAAGGGTGAGCTTCTTTGTACATAAAAATTACTTTTAACAAGGGGCTCCGCCCCCTGTTAGCATCGCTTAAGTTGCTACTCTACTGTCGGAAGCCCCGTACCTACTGTGAGAAAAAAAAGTTTCTCATACTAAGACTTAGACTTCGCCCGATCGGTCCTATGACAGTTATATGATATAGTGGTTCGATTAGAACCAACTTTCTTCAGGATCTATAAGTCTAACTTAAATGCATATTCTATTAGTTTTGTTACGATATCTCTTGTAAAAAAAAGTTTTTTATGCTAAGACTTGTTTTCGCCCGATCGGTCCTATGACAGCTATATGATATAGTGGTCCGATTTGAACCAACTTTGGCCAGGATATATAAAACGAAGTTAAATGCATATTTTATCAGTTTGGTTGAGATATCTCATAAAACAAAAAAGTTTTTCGTACTAAGACTCCATTTTCCCCCGATCGGTCCTATGACAGCTATATGTTATAGTGGTCCGATTTGAACCAACTTTGCACAGAATATATAAAACCAAGTTAAATGCATATTTTATCAGTTTGGTTGAGATATCTCATAAAACAAAAAAGTTTTTCGTACTAAGACTCCATTTTCGCCCGATCGGTCCTATGACAGCTATATGATATAGTGGTCCGATTTGAACCAACTTTGGCCAGGATATAAAAACGAAGTTAAATGCAATTTTATCAGTTTGGTTGAGATATCTCATAAAACAAAAAGTTTTTCGTACTAAGACTCCATTTTCGCCCGATCAGTCCTATGACAGCTATATGTTATAGTGGTCCGATTTGAACCAACTTTGCACAGAATATATAAAACCAAGTTAAATGCATATTTTATCAGTTTGGTTGAGATATCTCATAAAACAAAAAAGTTTTTTGTACTAAGACTCCATTTTCGCCCGATCGGTCCTATGACAGCTATAGATATAGTGGTCCGATTTGAACCAACTTTGGCCAGGATATATAAAACGAAGTTAAATGCATATTTTATCAGTTTGGTTGAGATATCTCATAAAACAAAAAAGTTTTTCGTACTAAGACTCCATTTTCGCCCGATCGGTCCTATGACAGTTATATGATATAGTGGTTCGATTAGAACCAACTTTCTTCAGGATCTATAAGTCTAACTTAAATGCATATTCTATTAGTTTTGTTACGATATCTCTTGTAAAAAAAGTTTTTATGCTAAGACTTGTTTTCGCCCGATCGGTCCTATGACAGCTATATGATATAGTGGTCCGATTTGAACCAACTTTGGCCAGGATATATAAAACGAAGTTAAATGCATATTTTATCAGTTTGGTTGAGATATCTCATAAAACAAAAAAGTTTTTCGTACTAAGACTCCATTTTCCCCCGATCGGTCCTATGACAGCTATATGTTATAGTGGTCCGATTTGAACCAACTTTGCACAGAATATATAAAACCAAGTTAAATGCATATTTTATCAGTTTGGTTGAGATATCTCATAAAACAAAAAAGTTTTTCGTACTAAGACTCCATTTTCCCCCGATCGGTCCTATGACAGCTATATGTTATAGTGGTCCGATTTGAACCAACTTTGCACAGAATATATAAAACCAAGTTAAATGCGTATTGTGTCAGTTTGTTTGAGATATCTCATACAACCAAAAAATTTTTCTTACTAAAACCTGATTTTCGACCGATAGAAAAATGTATACATTCAGTTAACAAGCAATATCTTCCAAACCCCTTGGTCAAAGTTTATGTTTAATATACTAAAAAACGCAAAGTTCTACGTACTACAACATACTAAAATTTAATTTAATTTTAAAATCGTTAGAGCCGTTTTGTCAGAAATCGCCAAAATGTAAGCTAAAAAACTTTATTTCACCTGTAAAATGTTACCTGAGTACTTTAGAAAAAAAGTTTAAAGGTACGCCTAAAAGCCCTCAAGCACACCTTTCCAATGATACCCAGAACATATCTATAGCTTCTATGGTATGGAAACTGGTGAGGTTTCAAATTTAGCGGGATTTAGCGATTTCCCGCTAAACTAGCGGGAAATTGAAAAAGTCGTAAAACAAACATTTCTAGATTTTCAAAAATGAACAAATCCCCATCATAACATCTACGCTTTTTTAGCGCTTTGATACAAACAGACAAACAGACAAACAAAGAAACTAATTTTTCACTTCATTTTTAGTATTCTACTAAAATTTTCAAATTTATTTATCTTTTGAACCAGTTATCGGATTTGGGTCATCAAGGTATCAAACGACGCGTATTTTTGATAAGAATTTTTAAAAAATAAAAAATTTTACGTAAAAGCCCCAACGGCTCCATAAGCTGCGATCATATAAATTTTTCCCCTCCCACTTACACTCCCGTATCTCATGACCCAGGTGAATTAGCAAAAGTTTTAGTATGCCATTTTGTAAGTTAGGACTAAACCTTTCGATCGGTATATAACTCGATCTGATCGGACAGTCGTAGCAAATTTTCCAACTTAGCTGTATATAGTTGTTAGTCGCCTTTCGCACCCTTCGTGCTGCTTTCGTCACTAACGCGAACTGCCGTCCGCAGTGATAGTCGCCTTTCGAACCCTTCGTGCTGCTTTCGTCATTAGCGTGAACTGCCGCTTTAGGCGTAACTTTAAACTTTTTTTCTAAAGTATTCAGGTAACATTTTACAGGTGACGTAAAGTTTTTTAGCTTACATTTTGGCGATTTCTGACAAAACGGCTCTAACGATTTTTATTAAATTTTGGTATGTTGTAGTACGTAAAATTGCGTTTTTTGGTATATGAAACATAAGCTTTGACTGAGGGGTTTGGATGATATTGCTTGTTAATTGAATGTATACATTTTTCTATCTATCGAAAATCAGGTTTTAGTATATATTCTGTCATAGGACCGATCGGGCGAAAATCGAGTCTTAGTAAAAAAAACTTTTTGTTTTATGAGATATCTCAACCAAACTGATAAAATATGCATTAAACTTGGTTTTAAATATCCTGACCAAAGTTGGTTCAAAACGGACCACTATATCATATAGCTGTCATAGGACCGATCGGGCGAAAATCAAGTCTTAGTATACTTTTTTTTACGAGATATAGTTATGTATAACGATTTGGGGCTCTCTTGGCACGGTTCAAATCGCCGAAAAAAATATGTAGACTTATGTTGTAAAGACTTTTTTTGTTAATTTAAGGTACGTTTTATTAAAGAAGTAATTCAACTGTTCGCTTCGGTCGTGATCTTAAGACTAACTAAAGTAATGAGCTTTAATGAAGCTCAAGCTTGTATGCATCAAAAGCTCAAAGCTCATAGCTGTATACATAGCTGTTATTATGTTAACGTATGTATGTATGTTTAACATATAATAATGTGTATGTATAATAATGTGTAGGATTTATATGACATCCCCCGCATAAGTTTCGGCAATACATATTGTTGAAGGTTAACAAATTATAGTATTAAGATAACAATAATTTTCTGGTACATACACTAGTCGGCATATTTATTTTGACAAAATGTAAAGTTCAATGTAATTATAATTTGAGCTAGCTTTATGTAGATTTTAGCATTAATGAAAAGGTCATTTAAATACTATTTGAATGATACAAAATTTTCCTTAACCTATTAAGTACCCATCGAAAATTTCGAATTTATGTCGACGTAGAATTGAGTCAAATTTCGAAACTTTTTTTTTCAGGCTTAAACAAAAAATATTTTAATGCAAAAAGTTTCTGCAAACAATTCTAATAGTGACTGCAAAAAGAATTTTTCAAAAATCTCTTTGTCTTATATTTTTTATGATTTTTTGAATGAGATGATCTTAGAGAAATTTTGTATGAAAAGGAGGAAAAAGTGGCTAAAATAGTAATTTTTAGCAATTTTCAAAAAATCATGAAAAATATAAGCAAAGTTAGTTTATCGATTGTAGTAAGATGCATAATATTTCTTTGCGGAAACCAAATGTCCATATGAATTATATCATTTTGTTTTCCAGGCGTTTCGGTTAGACAAAGGTTATATTTTATCGGATGGCGATCATATTTAGCAGCATTACATATACTACAGTTATTTATATACTTTTGTATTTCTTTTATCAAATTCGGAAATTAGTATAATTGCTTAATTTCTAAAAAGATTTCATTGATCCCCTTATGATTATTTTTTAAGTGTTCTTTTTCGATGATGTTCAACATCTTTTCTTTATAAGTAATATCTTCTAGCAATATACATGATTTTAGTATTCTCAAGTTTGTATTACTGGAGAAGTATTGTCTAAACGTTTCTTGAAACATTAAGTATAAGTTAGTATTTTCGCAGTAAATGACAACAAGTCCTTTTCCGGGTATAATTTCTTGCATTGCTTTTAATAAATTGTTAGGGCTGCCATTCGTTTTAACAATGTGTCTTACTTTTCTTTTGTACAAAATTTTTGTGGTTCGTGATTCGTTTTCCCCAACTTTGAGTATAATTTGTATTTTCAAAATATTAAGGTTCTTTTCAGTAATTGGAATGAAGTTGCGATCGTCCGATTCTGCGCTATGAGCTGTTTCTAAGTCGTCCAACTCGCTTGTAAACATTCGAATCGTACACTCGGAGAAATCATGATCTTCAGTTCCGGTTTTCGTAGCTTTGTTTTGGAAATTCGTTTTCAACTTTAAAGAAAAAAATATCTTCGGAGTCAATGTCGATTTTACTGTCTAGACTGTCTTCGTTTTTTGCGTTGTCCGTGTCAACTATTCTACTGAGTCCGTCTGCTAACGCATTTTCCTTTCCTTTTATAAAGGATAAGTCAAAAACAAACTCGTTTAATTGAATTTTCCAACGTTGCAGTTTTAAATTTGGCTCTTTCAAATTATTCAGCCATACCAATGGCCTGTGGTCCGTTTTTATTACGAATTTCCTTTCATATATATAATATTTGAAATGTTTTGTAGCCCAATAAATGGCCAGGAGCTCTTTTTCTATCGTACTATAGTTAAGTTCGTGGGTCTTTAGTGTACGGCTAGCATAACAAATTACTTTGTCATCTTGCATTTGAACGGCACCTAGAGCGTAATTACTAGCGTCTGTGACCAATGTAAATTGCTTTTAAAGTCAGGATATACAACTATAGGATCGCTTGTAATTAGTAATTTGAGTTTATCGAATGCTTCCTTATAATTCCTCATCGCATATATTTACTCTTGTGTGTTTTTTTAAATATTTGATAAGGGGCTGTGCGACTTTAGCGTAATCCTTTATATACCGTCTTAGGTAGCCCGTCATGCCCAAAAAGCTCTTAATCTGTTTCTGATTTGATGGCAGTTTTATTCTATTAATTGCGTCAATTTTTGTTTGACTAAGTTTGAGCCCTTCCGAATTGACAATGTGTTCTTCTATGCTTTTAGAAAAATTGAGAACATCGTCCATATATACTAAACATATTCGGCCTATGAAAGGGCTGAGAAGATTATTCATAAGACGCTGAAGGGTGGATGGTGCATTTCTTAGACCGAATGGCATACGTAAAAACTCGTAATGGCCGTTGGTTGTAGAGAATGCAGTCTTGTGCACATCAGCAGGACTCATTTCAATCTGATAGAACCCTTTCGCAAGGTCTAAGGTAGTGAAAAATTGGCATCCTCTTAATTTGTCGAATATTTCGTCTATATTAGGTATGGGGAACCGATCTTCAATAGTTTATTTCGGTAATCGATGACTAACCGCCATTTATTCAGATTTGAGGCATCTGTTTTTTTCTGTACTACCCATAGCGGACTGTTATACGGACTTTTGGAATGTCTGATAATTCCCTGTTTAAGCATTTCATCAATTTGTCTGTTAACCTCTTCCTTATGTATCTCAGGATACTTATAGGCTTTTTAGTAACAAGGGATATCATTCTTCGTTATAATACTGTGTTTGATTTCGCTAGTAAAAGTTAATTGTTGGCCTTCTTTATAAAAAAGACAATCAAATTTGTTTAATAGCTGCTCCAGAAGAAATCTAGTTTGTTGATTTAATGCATTCGTTTGATTTAGGCTGTTTATAGCCACATGTTTATCGATGTTATTTTGGCTTTCCTGAATATATAGTTTTAAGGAAACGTCATTGATTCTCAACTGTCTGTCAGGAAAATCAATAATTGCATTAAGGTCATTAAGCAGGTTTCCTCCAATTAAGCCATCGAAATTTTGGTGAAAATTGTATTCGAAAAATTCACACCAATAATTATCTGAATTAAATTCTTTAAAACATGGGAATCTGCACATTTTATTGATTTTAATTATGTTTCCTAACGCTCTTATTTCTATATCAATATCAGATTTCCATTTTGGATTACACACATTTTCGTTTATGATGCTGAACTCGGCTCCAGTATCAATTACGAACCTAAGTGTCCCCAATTTGGTTTTAATTATTATATATGGTAGACCTTTGACCCCTCTAATTGAAAATATACACTTGATTCATTCATGTCCATTGGCTCAACGGTTGGCTTGTTTTGTACAGATCTTTGGCTGTTTCTGCTATTGGTTGAAAGTTTTGTACTAGTGCTAGCTGAAATATCATTCGTCTGTCTTTGAGATTCTTGGGTTTTAGAGTAATTATTCCTTTCATAATTTCTGCCAGATCTGAATGAATTATTTTGCTGACCCTTGTTAGACTCCTCCGTTTGGGGTGCAATGGTTAGTTGTTCATTCGAATTTTGGTTATCGTCACTAAAATTGGTCCTATAGTTCGGTTTGTTATTCTTGGACTTGCGAGTGGATCCAAGAATCGTGTAATTTTGCTGTTGAGCGTCCTCAATTATTTTATAAGCGTCATCGAGCGTTTCTGGATTTCTAGCGAAAATCATTGTTTTAGTCGGTTTGGGCAAATTGTCTCTGAAAACGCGCAAGGAGATCCTATTAACCTCGCTTGTGCTAAATGTCTGGTCATTATGAGTTAATATTCGGTTATGTAAACGGTTTGCTACATCATTAATTTTATCATAGTATTGTTCTATCGTAGAATCGACCCTACATAGCTTTACCATATCCACTAACGTGTCGCTATTCTCTTTTTCTCCGAAATGCTTAAGCAAGATTTCTTTGAGTTTATTCCATGACGCAACTGTACCATATCTATGGATAACTGGTCTAGAAATTCCTACACATTTTTTTCTTATGAAGCCATATAAAATTTTGCGTGTATCTTCGTCAAAATTATTGAACATTGGTATAATAGCTTCGATTTGTGAAATAAAATCTGGTAGTTGGTTCGAATCAGTACCATCAAAATTTTGCACATTTTTCAAGCAGTTCAAAGTTAAATTGAAAGCGTTCATACCGTTTGCATCCATTTTTGTGAATATTTGTACCCTAAAAGAATTGTTGAACAAATACTTGGATACTTTGATTTCTTTTATAAAAACTGTTTTTCTTTGTTTTGTTCCACGGTTGGCAAGTTCTTGTGTTAAAGCTTTTGACTCCAAGCCGGTCGTCCAGTCTTCGTCTATTTGTAGCTGCGGACGTTCGTAGAGATAAGACGAGCTTTTTTGTATGTTGTCTTATTCCCTTTTAGTGGCTTATTTGTTTTTCTCAGCTCAACACGTGCGACATAAAAATAAATATCCGCGTGCACTTTGATTATTAATTGCTTTTAAAGCAAGCTTCCACGTTGAGTTGACTTAATGTCCGATTCTAGCAACATTGGTTAATATTGCTTCTTTTCTCCTTTCCTTAATTCTCGTCGCCAGTTATGTATAACGATTTGGGGCTCTTTTGGCACGGTTCAAATCGCCGAAAAATATGTAGACTTATGTTGTAAAGACTTTTTTTGTTAATTTAAAGTACGTTTTATTAAAGAAGTAATTCAACTGTTCGCTTCGGTCGTGATCTTAAGACTAACTAAAGTAATGAGCTTTAATGCAGCTCAAGCTTGTATGCATCAAAAGCTCAAAGCTCATAGCTGTATACATAGCTGTTGTTATGTTAACGTATGTATGTATGTTTAACATTTAATAATGTGTATGTATGCATATATGACAATATCGTTACAAAACTAATAGAATATGCATTTAAGTTAGACTTATAGATCCTGAACAAAGTTGGTTCTAATCGAACCACTCTATCATATAACTGGCATACGACCGATTGGGCGAAGACCAAGTCTTAGCATGAGAAACTTTTTTTTTCATAGTAAGTACGGGGCCTCCGACAGTAGAGTAGCAACTCAAGCGAAGCGAGCAGGGGACGGAGCCCCTACTTTTCTTTACAATAAAAAAAATTTTTTTTTTTAAATATGAAAAAAAATTCAACAATAATAAATTTACAATGTCAAAAGCAAAAAAAACTCTACACGAGGTAAAAGTCTAGTGACGAAAGCAATTTCCAGCCCCGAAATTTCTGATATCTAATAATAATAAATATAATTAATATAAAAATTTTAAAATCAACAGCCGAGTCGATATAGCCATGTCTGCCAGTCTGTCCGTCCGTATGAACAAAACGATCTCAGAGACTATAACCAAATTTTGACACAGGTTTTTTTAGACCTCACTCAATAAGTTATTTGTGGTATTTACTGGTTTTCAGATAATATTATTATCTATTACTCCACTGAATCGCATCAAGATCGGACAAGTGAAACGGTAGTTATGGCAGTGTTGGCAATGTTTTCAAAGTAATACAAGTAATTTCTTGTAAGTACTTGTATATATATTGATATAAGTAACGGGTATCCTATCGTTGGGATCTCGACTATAGCTTTCCGACTAGTTTTTTTTTAACTGATACCCTAATGCGTTTCAACGATTCAATTTCATACCCATAGTTTCATAAAATCTTCCGATTCTGATAGATGCTTTTCGAGATAAAAAATTGACCCGTGTTAATGTGCTTATATTCAAGAAAAATGCAAAATATAAAACAAATAAATCTTAATAATAAAATCTTAAAAAAAAATAAATTTTGTATTAAATTACAAATGGTTAGCCTCCTCAAACTTAAATATGCTCGTGCACAATTTGATTTCAGGTATTTTAGTAAAAAGAAACAGGCATAAGGAAGCGTGAAGCTTAGAACTCTCTACTTATTTCCTAGATTTCGTGTTGGTTTTTGTCTTGAATATCTTGAGATTAAATCTGCAGCGTGCCGAAAATGGGTTTTCTTTCGTTTTTTGATCGCTTTCTATTAATATAATTGTGCAATGTGTCTTTTAAACTTTCTAGCTGTGAATTGTGAAAAGAAAGAAAATTAATAAAATGCAGACCTTTTTCGATGCTTAAAAGGTCTTCTATATACAACACATATCAAAAGTTCTTGGGGCAAATAGGACAAGAGGTAACCCTTTGGTCGTTTGAAAATTATTTTCTTACGTAAATTTACCGAATTTACTCTTGTAGTTCTTTCTCCTTATGTGTCCACCAGCCGCAAAAAAACACACACACACATACACACAGAAAATCAAAGTGTATATCGATATGTGTTGCCTACTTGCAGGCACTGGCGCATCTCAAGTGCAAGAGAAACAACAACAAATTTGCCAGGCATCGTTGAGTAGCGAAATGCACAGAAGACTACCTAGAAACTTACATCTAGTTGTTGCTGGATTTCTAGCTGCGGTTGGCATCGCATTGGCATCGAAAATTTCCGAAAATTTATTTCATAATCTTTACAACAAAAACAAAAATAGCAACTCCACCAACCGAAGCCCGACAAAAACTTTGCATATGAGAACCACGAGTAGCTAAGCATGTAATTTATATCCCTGAACGTTGTTTCATCTTTTTCTCTTTGCCTCTCTCTATCTCTATGTTGCAACATATATGTTGCCTATATTCATGCAGTTGTTGTATTGTATACTTCGAGGGGCGGAAATCGGAGCTACATCCTTTGCTACTTAGAAGCAGCCATAAATTTGTATCTGGTGCGGTTACTTCCTTACCTTTCTTTTTTTTCTATGCTGATGCATTTTTATTTGACCGCATAAATTGTTTACCAATTTTCAAAGTTTGACTCTTCTTTCACATGCAAATATGTGTTTGTGTGTGTAAATCTTTGCTTGTTCTCAATATTTTGAGTATTGAAATACTAAAAGCGGTTTTATAACACTCAGATAACATTATAATTCTGCGCTTTTTCCTGTTTTGTGTTTTCCCTTAGGTATTATAATTGGGATATTTGAGATATGTCACATAACCAAATGACAACAAATTTGGTCCCACATGTAAATAAATGTAAGAAAATAAGAGAAATACACATGAATAAAAATAAACAAAGTGTAAAGTAAACCTTTCATTAAAAAAGTTGCAATCTATAAATGGTACTTGAAAATTTTGCCATTTATTTGAATTTTACATTTCTTTATTTATTTGATTCTTAATTCCTGGTGGTAGAAGGGTATATTGATACATAAGTGTACTAGTCACAAACATAAATTATATTATTTTACCAGTGTGTTTTAATAAATGTTACAAAATTGATAAATAACACTAGGCAACAGCCCAAAAGTTACAAGAACCAAAACCACTTTTTTGGATAGATTTGGGGCCAAAACCGACGAAAAACATTTTTTTTTTTTTTTATGGTGAGATTTTTTTTTTAGAATTTTTCAAAAATCAGGATTTTTTTTATTCCTTTTTCTTAGAGGTGCGCCCACATTTGTAATCATTACTCGAGAATGCCAAAACCGATTTATCAAAGCTTTACTTTACCTAAAAGCTAATGAATATATCTATATTTCATTTATACACAGTCTTAGATTTAAACTAGTAGTTTAAGAGATATCAATTTTTGAATTAAGAAAATGATAATTTTTTTGGTTGGCTTTTTTCTTAGTTTTTTTCACTAAAAAATTCGAGGAAAACTCGAAACAATTTTTTTACATTTTATTAACTATTTTATTTGCGTAGCTGTTGTAATTACGCGTTGTTTAAGATATGATTCATTAAAATCTATGGTGAGACGGCGATATGATATTATGTTGAATCGAGGCATGTTTTTGTCGACTTTTTTGACTTCGTTGTGGTGGGGCATGACCTTTAGTATGAAAATTTTTTGTGTTTTTTGAGATATCCCAACCAAACTTACAGAATTTGAATTTGCTATTGTTTTACACATTGTGACCAAAGTTGGTTCAAATCGAACCACTATATCATATAGCTGCCATAGGAACGATCGGTCGAAAGTCAAGTTTTAGTATGAAAAACTTATTTGTATTTTAAGATATTTCAACTAAACTGACAGAATATGTATTTAAGAGGGTCATTAATTTGTTACTATATATTGAGCTATATTAATTTCCCATCGTTAAGTATTTTTGCCATTAAAATCTATGGAAAGACGACGGAGTTATTAGCATATAAGCAATGAAACAAGTTTTTCGCAATGGTTGATTTTCGACTGTCCGGTCCCATGACAGCTATATGTTATAGTGGTCCGATTCCAGCCAAATTTAGACAGATTGTATAAGACGATACGAGATTCTTAATTTGTAAGTTTGGTACAGATAACTTAAAAAATAAAAAAGTTTTTCATACTAAAGCTTGCTAATCGACCGTTTGTATCGATCGTTCCTATGGCAGCTATATGATATAGTGCTCCGATTTCAACCAAATTCGGTAAGGATGTGAAGAGCAATTAAAAATACTTAATTCATGAGTTTGATTGAGGTATCCCAAAAAAACAAAGAGTTTTTCATACTAAAACTTGATTTTCGACCGATCGTTCCTATGGAAGCTATATGATATAGTAGACCGAATTGAACCAACTTTGGTAAGGATGTATAAGGCTTACTTAAATGCATATTCTATAAGTTTGGTAACGATATCTCATAAAACAAAAAAGTTTTTCATACTTAAAACTTGATTTTAGACCGATCGGTCCTATGGCAGCTATATAATATAGTGGACAGATTTAAACCAAAATTGGTGAAGATATGAAGGACAACATAGGATACACAATGTGTGAATTTGGTTAAAATATCTTAGAAAATAAGAAAGTTTTTCATACTAAAGGTGGATTTTTGACCGATCGTTCCTATAGCAGCTATATTGAATAGTGATCCGATTTGAACCAAATTTGGTAGGGATATATAACACATTTACAGATATCCAACCTGTGCGATTGGTTGATATATCTCAAGAAATAACACAACCTTTCATACTAAGCATGGATTTTCGACCGATCGTTCCTATGGCAGCTATATGATATAGTGGTTCGATTTGAACCAACTTTGGTCACAATGTGTAAAACAATAACAAATACAAATTCTGTAAGTTTGGTTGGGATATCTCAAAAAACACAAAAAATTTTCATACTAAAGCCACAACGAAGTCAAAAAAGGCGACAAAAACATGCCTCGATTCAACATAATATCATAACGCCGTCTCACCATAGATTTTAATGAATCATATCTTAAACAACGCGTTATTACAACAGCTACGCAAATAAAATAGTTAATAAAATGTAAAAAAATTGTTTCGAAAGTCAAAAAAGGCGACAAAAACATGCCTCGATTCAACATAATATCATATCGCCGTCTCACCATAGATTTTAATGAATCATATCTTAAACAACGCGTTATTACAACAGCTACGCAAATAAAATAGTAATAAAATGTAAAAAAATTGTTTCGAATTTTCCTCGAATTTTTAGTGAAAAAAGCTAAGAAAAAAGCCAAGAAAAAATCATCATTTTCTTAATCAAAATTGATATCTCTTAAACTACTGGTTTAAATCTAAGACTGTTATAAATGAAATATAGATATATCATTAGCTTTTAGGTAAAGTAAAGCTTTGAAAAATCGGTTTTGCATTTTCGTGTAATGATGACAAATGTGGGCGCACCTCTGAAAAAAGTATAAAAAAAAGCCAAATTTTGAAAAATTCTAAAAAAAAATCTCACCATAAAAAAAAAATTTTTCGTCGTTTTGGCCCCAAATCTATCCAAAAAAGTGGGTTTGGTTTCTGTAACTCGCAAAAAGTGCGATTTTGTTGCCTAGTGTAATTTTAAAAAATTACAAAAATTAAAAAAAACGGGTAATATGTAGGAGCTCGGTAGCTCTCTGAGATCCAGGTGATTATGAGTCCTCCATATCCTCAAATAACTTTTTATTTCATAAACCGATCTTAATACAATTTTCAGCACACCTCGGGACTCATCCCCATATCCTGTGTGCCAAGTCTCAAGGCGGTAGCTCTAAAATTGCTTTTGATGCGTGGCCAAATTTTAAAATAAACTTGATATAGGTCAACACCCTCGTAGTATTGTCATCATATTTGGCTCTAATAGTTGCCCTATGGTCCTCAAACCTACCTTTTCAAAAATAATACGGACATATCTGTAGCTTTAATGGTTTGAAAACTGCGGGGGTTTCAATTTAAGCGGGATTTAGCGTTTTTCCGCTAAACTAGCGTTTAGTGTTCTAAAAGATGTAGATTTTCGAAGAGCAAGATAGCGCGAACTGCCGTCCGCACTGATATGTATTATATGTCGCTGGAAATGTAAGGACTTATTGATGTAACTTTTAGATTTTTTTTTTAGGAATCAGGTAACATTTTACAGCTGGAAAAGGTTTTTTTGCTTACATTTTGGCGATTTCTGACAAGTTTTAGCTTTCTTTGCTTTTTTCATAGAAAATTCGGGGTCTCCGACTGTTGCTCCGTCCAACTAGTTTTTAGACCCCGTACTTAAAAAAAGTACAGGGGTCTATTGGGTTTGTTTTACCGAATATGTGCGTAACAGGCAGAAGGAGGCGTGTCAGACCCCATAAAGTATATATATTCTTGATCAGCATCAATAGCCGAGTCGATATAGCAATGTCCGTCTGTCTGTCTGTCCGTCTGTCTGTCTGTCTGTATGAACACCTAGATCTCAGAGACTATAAGAGCTAGAGACACCAAACTTGGTATGTAGGTTCCTCTATACTGCAGGCAGATCAAGTTTGTTTCAAAATTCGGCCACGCCCCCTATATCGCCCACAAATTGGGAAAAAAAAATTTCATATCCAAATTATAAGAGCAATTTAAAAGCTAGAGACACCAAATTTGGTATGTAGATTCCTGTATACTGCAGGCACGTTAAGTTTGTTTCTTTTTTAAATCGGACCACTATATCATATAGCGCCCATAGGAACAATCGGTCGAAAATCAAGTTGTAGTATGAAAAACTTTTTTGTTGTATAAGATATCGTAACCAAACTTATAGAATATGCATTTAAGTTAGTTTTGTACATTCTTACCAAAGTTGGTTCAAATCGGTCAACTATAACATATAGCTGTCATTGGACCGATCGGTCGAAAATGCAGTCTAAGTATGAAAAACTTTTTTGTTTTTTGAGATATCGTAACCAAACGTATAGAATGTACATAAAACATGGTCTTATACATCCTGTCCAAAGTTGGTTTAAATCGGACGACTATAACATATAGCTGTCATAGGACTGATCGGGCAAAAATCGACTCTTAGTATGAAAAACTTTTTTGTTTAATGAGATGTCGTAACCAAACTAAAACAAAAAGCATTCATCATAGTTTTATATATTCTGTCCGAAGTTGGTTCAAATCGGACCACTATATCATATAGCCGTCATAGGATCGATCGAGTGAAAATCAAGTCTTAGCATGAAAAACTTTTTTGTTTTCGGGTGAAAATCAAGTATGAATTTTTGGCAGTCTTAGCTTTTGACATAGTAAGTACGGGGTCTCCGACAGTCGAGAATGCTCGACTGTAGCTCCGTCCGACTAGTTTTTACTTAATTTTGGAGGTGTCGTATGTCAAAGATACTCGAATATGACATAACCGATTTTCAAAAGCTTTCCTTTTTCTAAAAGCTAATTAATATATCTATATCTATATTGTGTATGAACACAGTCTTACATTTAAATTTCAGCTTTTTTTGCTTTAAAATTCAAGGAAAACTCAAAAATAAAAATTATGAAATTTTCGTTTCTATTTTATTTACTCATAATTAATAAAAATCTATGGCGAAACGGCCATAAAATTTTATTTATCTATATCGAAGTTTTTTTTGACTTCCAGCATGACTTTAAGTATTAAATTTTATTGTGCTTTTTTGAGATAACCCAACCAAGTTTACAGCATTTGTATTTGTTATTGTCTTACACATTATGACCAAATTTTTTTTTATTTATTTATTTATTTATGCGCGACTAAAAGCAGTCGGCAAGGAACAAAAAAAATCATATAAAGAATAAAATTAAAGATTAACAAATATAGATAAAATTAAACTTAAATATAAATATAAACTGTAAAGAAAGATTTAAATTAGATTTAGAATTTGATCTGGGGTATGCAAAAAATTATAAATGATCCAACATTTGTTGCAAGGATTGGGGAAAACCCAGAAAAACCCAATCGGATCAATAAGGATTAGTAATGTTGTAATAATTGTAAGAATGTTAAACAACTAGAATGTAATAAAACAAGTTATTAGTGTTACTTAGGTCAGGAATTAAGGGAAAGATAATGGAAAAGTGCGGATTTTAAGGACAGGGGGAGAGAGCTCTGAGGAGAAAACGTGAAAGAGGCTATTATAGGAAGTGCATAAGACACGAAACGAATCGTGTAAAGCGTAATCAGTTGTGCATGTAGGTAAAAATAAAGGCTTGTAATTCCTAGTAGACCTGCGGGGGACAGAAAAGGTGAGGCGGGCTAGAAGGGAACTAGAATCGATCTCGCCAATAATCAATTTGTGAAGAAAAACAACAACAAGAGTTTTCCTACGATTAATTAAAGACGGAAGATTGAGAAGACGAAGCCTATGGGAGTACGGTGGTAAACGAAGGTTGGGATCCCAGTTAAAACCACGTAAGGCGAAAAGCAAGAATTGCTTTTGAACTGATTCAATTCGATTCTGGTTTATTTGATACAGCGGGATCCAAATGCATGAACAGTATTCCAGGATGGGACGAACTAAAGAGACGTAAAGGAGTTTCGTGGTAAAAGGATCATTAAATTCTTTCGACCAACGTTTAATGAAACCAAGTACTCCTTTGGCGTCATTAACTATAGTGGAGATGTGTAAATTGAAGCATAATTTGCAATCAAATAAAACTCCAAGATCCTTTACAGATTTTATACGTTTCAAAGGGGTATTGTCAATCGTATAAGAAGCTAAATAGGGCAACTTATTGGCCGAGCACCATAGTTGCATAGCGTTCAAATCGTCTTGCAGACGATTATGAAGAAGGGGATCAGTGTATGAAAAAATAAGCTTAGGCCCCAAGTGACTACCTTGAGGTACACCAGAAGTAACGTAAACCGAACTCGAAATAGTTGACCTAAGGAGCACTTTTTGGGTCCTACCTTTTAGGTAGGTGGAAACCCAACGTAAAAAGGCAGAGGGGAAACCTATGCACCTAAGTTTGTAAAGTAAGAGGTCATGGTTCACAGAGTCAAAGGCTTTACTGAAGTCAGTGTATATGACATCCGTTTGCTTTTTCTCTGAAAATGCATCATTTACCAGGGAGGTAAACTCAAGCAAGTTGGTCGTAGTGGACCGACCCTTAATAATGCCGTGTTGAGTAGGGGAAATTATCGATTTACAGAGATGCTGCAAAGACGAAACAAGGATTTTTTCAAATAATTTAGGAATGGCTGATAGCTTTGCAATGCCTCTGTAGTTCGAAATATCAGACTTACCACCTTTTTTGTGGAGAGGAATGATATAAGATTCTTTCCAAAGATATGGAAAGGTGGAAGATTCAAGGGATAGATTAAAAAGCTTATGCAACGGAGCAGCTAAAGAAGAGCAGCATTCCTTAAGAAGACAACTAGGAATATTGTCTGGCCCAGGGATGAAAGAAGATTTTAAAGAAATAAGAGAAGAGATTATAGTGTTATAAGAAATAGAGGAAGCTAAAATTGTGTTTGATTGAAAAATAGAATAAGGGTAAGATGAATTAGAAGTGGAGATTGGAGAGTAGGTGGATTGAAAAAAGTTAGCAAAAAGTTCAGCGGCTGCAGAATCGTTGCTGGCATTATCTATCCCATAAAAAAAAGAGGAAGGTAAACCGTGAGACTTACGCTTCAAGTTTACAAATTTGTAAAATTGTTTAGGGTCATGGGAAAACTGTCTTTTGCATCGAGTTAGATAGTTCTCGTAGCATAGCGAGTTTAAATTGGCGAAGTCCGACTTGGCAACTGTGTACTTACACCAGTCAAGACTTGAACCAGACTTCTTATATTTTTTAAAATATTTAGATTTAATATTTTTTAAATAAGAAAGTCTAGGTGTAAACCAGGGAGGCTTTATAGAACCAGACGGTGGAACATAATTTGGAATGCACACATCTAAGAGTGCATTTAGGGTCTTATAGAAAGAACTAAGGGCAATATCGATGTCAGTCGCTTTATCTAAAAAGCACCAGTCGGTAGCAAGGATAAGTTCATTAAGCAATGAATAATTTCCCTTGCGAAAACAACGACGAGGCAATTGTTGACTTAATAGAGGTGAACTAAAGGGTTTGGAGATTGAGATAGAAATTTCTATAGTGGGATGATGTAAATCTTCAGGGATACTTAATGGAGATGCCCTAGAGACGGCAGTATTTGCGAAGTCATTAATAAAAACCAGATCAAGAATACGATCATTATGATTTCTTATTGAATTCATTTGAAACAATGAGAGATCAAGTAGGTTATCTAAAAAATTACCTTGGTTTAAGGGAACAAGGTAATTGGTGCTACTAAAAAATGACCAAGAAATTTTAGGCAAATTAAAATCACCCAGCACAATAAATAATTCATTATCTTTGACTTGAAGACTAATTTCATCAATACAGGCAAAATGCTGCAAGTAAATTGCCGGAGATGCTTTTGGAGGGATATAAGAGCAGGTGATAAAAATTGATCGAGTTGAAACAGTTACTTTGACGGCAACAATTTCAACATCAGAAGACACATTAAAAGTAATGCGTTCAGACTGAAGTGTCGATTTAGTGGCAATAAGTACGCCACCACTTCGAGTTGGTCGATCATTTCTATATAAAAGATAATTATTTGACATAACTTCAGAATCAGATACTGTAGGATTTAACCAAGTTTCTGACAAAGCAATTATATCAGAATCAAAAGACATACTACTCAAATATAGATTTTTGAGCTTAGTAAGGAGGCCTCTAACATTTTGGTAATGAATACAGGCAAAATCGGACCGCAGGTCTAGTTTTTTGAAGCCGTACTAGCGGGCTCCTGTACATTGGAACTGCCGGCTGTAAGAGAAACAGGGGAGGATTCACTTCGTTTTTTGGGCTTAAGCTCATGAACTATCGTAAGTGGTGGCCAAAATTTTGGGTCACAAATGACAGTAAATACGTCGTGAGGGACACTTATTTTAAAAGATGCTATTTCCCGGGCAATAGCACAATTAAATTTACTGACTGAGACGTTAGCAGAGACTTTGCTAGAAATGTATGCCGCTACAGATTCACAAGTAGTGTCCGAGGATAACCTAGACACAAATACTTGCTTACGAGGAGCAACAACATTTAAAATAGGGAGATCAGGAGTAGGGGCAGCTAAGTTGTCAGTCCTATTGTTAGGCGCTGCAGTGCGAGGAGGTCTACCCTTCCGACCAGATCCAGCCCGCATCGAAGACACGATGACTTGGGCTGATTCCGTTGTTTGATTGGTAGAATAACCTGCAGAAGGTATAGGAGAATTGAAAAGGTTGTCAATACCCGAAGAGGCCGATAAAGACAAAGTTGGCGAAGTGTCTTTATTGTGGCGAGATGCCAATGGAGTCACGGGAGGCTGAGTAACTGGGATATTAGGGGGAACTGCTAAAAATTGAGAATCGGGAGGTAAGTTAAAATAATATTGGCTAAGCAACTCGAGACTAGAATCAAAATCACTCGAAAGAAGCTTAGCCATTTTATTAAGTTTGGAGAATTGATTTCTCACAGAATTGTACATTTTTGAGAAATCAATTTGCTTATCGATGCAAACTGGACAAGACCATTTCACTGCACCACATTCCTTTTTAGAAACGGCAATGATCTTATCACATTCTCGACCTGTAAGACCTGCACACTTAGCATGCATGATATTCTCACACAACCAACAATAAATAAATCTCGGTTGCTCAGAATCATCCGCACACTTGATAGTGCAGTTTTTCTTGCAGCACGACATTATTCCAACAGGGGTAAACAAATAATTAATAGGCCGAATAGGCAGAAATTGCGCACGTAAAGAGAGCGGGAGGCACACAAATGAAGCTCTAAACAAGAGAGCAAAAACACAAAAACAATTTGCCGGTGAGAGCGCGCTACTAAACAAAAACGAAATGCAACAGCGAACACACACACAAACAAATGTATTGCGATGTGCAAAGCGCAAAAACTGAGATAAGGAGACGTAAACACAAACAAAATCGATCGCTGTGTTTACAATAACAACAAACTTATGTGAGCGAGGTGTAAAGCAAAAGCCGAAATACACAAACAAACACACGCACAAGAATGTAATTATTTAAGGGAAACTGCAAAACTTAGTTTAGCAAAACTAAAATGCTTTATTTTAGGGACACAATGCACAAATGATCACAACTTACACAGCAAGTCGATAGCCTGTTCACTTATGCACAATTTAAGATAAAGATATATACATAAATTCGGTTGTAATAAATCACAAAATTAAATGAAATTGTACGATCCAAAATAAAACACGTCTGATTCACTCAAACAAAGAACTCTCTCATGATTAATTATCAGTTCTTTAAGAACAATTTAAAATTTTTTGTTGTTGAAACTTTCCTGATGAATGTAATAAGTAACAACAAATTTATATAATATTTATATAACGTTTTTTGAAAGAGATAAGAATAATTATATTCACGCTGCCAGCTGCCCCTGCAATTGCACTTTGGGATGATCGGTAGATTTGGCGGGAAAAAGGCGGACTTGGCGGAACAATTTCAGATTTGACAGAAAATTGAGACTTTGCGTGCAAGAGCAAATCTGTGAGTTTTGTTGAGAGCAGAAAAGTTTTTCATACTAAAGTTTAACATAATTCCAATTGTTCCTGTTTGGTTCCAAATTTAATAATTAATATCATGTAATCGAATATTGTCATTCCTGAATTATTCCCATTCGTTCACAAAAGTACACCCAAGTAAGAAAAATCGTTCTTACGCTATTTTCATGCACAACTGGTGTCGATTTTCTACCAGTTCCACCAGTTTTTTTCTGAGTTTGCGAATTAACAGAATATTTACAGACGACAAGCTGCTGATTCATTTTACCTCGCCTCAAAAGCGGCATTGTAGCGTAACAGTCCTATAACTGAGCTACCAAAGCGACTTAACAGCAAAATGTCGTAGCAACGACGCCTCGCGAAAATTTATATTGCACATGTGCAAGTGGCGCTGCTTCCCTGGTTTAACGACAACCCAGTGCACTTAGCCTATTTACTAACATTTGACAGTTCCTTGAAACATGTATTAACACACTCAATTATTCTACCTAAAGGAAAACATATATATATTTTAACATCATCGGGTTAGATATGAGCTTACACTTAGCTATTCATAATACGATTATTTAAATGTTACGAATAAGCTTAACGGAATTGGAATTGTCAGCAGATTTTAACCATTTTATATGTGTTTAGTTCCAAAACTGGTGCAAAAACCAGACACCGTACGCCAAAACGTCCGCGATACCCGAAACTATCAGCTAATTGAAACAAAAAAGGGCTAATTACACTAGGCAACAAAATCGCACTTTTTGCGAGTTACAGAAACCAAACCCACTTTTTTGGATAGATTTGGGGCCAAAACCGACGAAAAACATTTTTTTTTTTTTTATGGTGAGATTTTTTTTTAGAATTTTTCAAAATTTGGCTTTTTTTTAAATACTTTTTTTTAGAGGTGCGCCCACATTTGTCATCATTGCATGAAAATGTCGAAACCGATTTATCAAAGCTTTACTTTATCTAAAAGGCAATGAATATATCTATATTTCATTTATACACAGTCTTAGATTTAAACCAGTAGTTTAAGAGATATCAATTTTTGAATTAAGAAAATGATGATTTTTCTAAGCTTTTTTCTTAGCTTTTTTCACTAAAAAATTCGAGGAAAATTCGAAACAATTTTTTACATTTTATTAACTATTTTATTTGCATAGCTGTTGTAATTACGCGTTGTTTAAGATATGATTCATTAAAATCTATGGTGAGACGGCGTATGATATTTGTTGATTCGAGGCATGTTTTTGTCGATTTTTTGACATTGTTGTGGTGCGGCATGACCTTTAGTATGAAAATTTTTTGTGTTTTTTGAATATCCCAACCAAACTCACAGAATTTAATTTGTTGTTGTTTTACACATTGTGACCAAAGTTGGTTCAAATCGGACCACTATATCATATAGCTGCCATAGGAACGATCGGTCACAACTCCATCCTTAGTATGAAAGGTTGTGTTATTTCTTGAGATATATCAACCAATCGCACAGGTTGTATATCTGGAAATGTGTTATATATCCCTACCAAATTTGGTTCAAATCGGATTACTATTCAATATAGCTGCTATAGGAACGATCGGTTAAAAATGCACCTTTAGTATGAAAAACTTTTTTATTTTCTAAGATATTTTAACCAAACTCACACATTGTGTATTTTATGTTGTCCTTCATATCTTCACCAATTTTAGTTTTAATCTGTTTACTATATCATATAGCTGCCATAGGACCGATCGGTCTAAAATAAGTTTAAGTATGAAAAACTTTTTTGTTTTATGAGATATCGTAACCAAACTTATAGAATATGCATTTAAGTAAGCCTTATACATCCTTACCAAAGTTGGTTCAAATCGGTCTACTATATCATATAGCTTCCATAGGAACGATCGGTCGAAAATCAAGTTTTAGTATGAAAAACTTTTTGTTTTTTTGAGATACCTCAATCAAACTCATGAATTGGGTATTTTTAATTGTTCTTCACATCCTTACCGAATTTGGTTGAAATCGGAGCACTATATCATATAGCTGCCATAGGAACGATCGATACGAACGGTCGATTAGCAAGCTTTAGTATGAAAAACTTTTTTATTTTTTAAGTTATCTGTTCCAAACTTACAAGTTAAGAATCTCGTATTGTCTTATACAACCTGTCCAAGTTTGGTTGGAATCGGACCACTATAACATATAGCTGCCATAGGAACGATCGGTAAAAAATCAGCCTTTGCGAAAAACTTGTTTCATTGTTTATATGCTAATAACTTAGCTATCTTTCCATCGATTTTAACGGTAAACATACTTAACGATGGGTAATTAATATAACTAAATATATAGTAACAAATTATGTAGTTCAAATGACCCTCTTAAATACATTTTATTTGAAATATCTCAAAATACAAATAAGTTTTTCATGCTAAAACTTGGTTTATGACCGATTGTTCCTATGGCAGCTATATGATATAGTTAACCGATTTGAACCAACTTTGGTCATAATGTGTAAAATAACAACAAATTGATATTGTGTAAGTTTGGTTGGGATATCTCAAAAAACACAAAAAATTTTGATACTAAAGGTCATGCCGCACCACAACAATGTCAAAAAAGTCGACAAAAACATGCCTCGACTCAACATAATATCATATCGCCGTCTCACCATAGATTTTAATGAATCATATCTTAAACAACGCGTAATTACAACAGCTATGCAAATAAAATAGTTAATAAAATGTAAAAAAATTGTTTCGAATTTTCCTCGAATTTTTTAGTGAAAAAAGCTAAGAAAAAAGCTAAGAAAAAATCATCATTTTCTTAATTCAAAAATTGATATCTCTTAAACTACTGGTTTAAATCTAAGACTGTGTATAAATGAAATATAGATATATTCATTGCCTTTTAGATAAAGTAAAGCTTTGATAAATCGGTTTCGGCATTTTCATGCAATGATGACAAATGTGGGCGCACCTCTAAAAAAAAGGAATAAAAAAAAGCCAGATTTTTGAAAAATTCTAAAAAAAAATCTCACCATAAAAAAAAAAAAATGTTTTTCGTCGGTTTTGGCACCAAATCTATCCAAAAAAGTGGTTTTGGTTCTTGTAACTTTTGGGCTGTTGCCTAGTGTTATTTTAAAATGATTTTGAAGATATCAATGGCAAACAAAACCTTCTATCTGTAACGCAGTTTTTATACAAAAAAAACCTAATAGAGTACTTTATATGAGTAAAATAAATAATAGAAGAACGCCAACGTAAATAATAGAAGAACGTATATGTAATTGAAGAAAGTCTCGACAAAAACCATGTATTCAGGGGCTCTTGTAGCAGCCTCGCGAAACAAATTTAAATTTCACTCTATGGCTTGAACCACCGATATTTTGTCTCTTTTAAAGAGTCAAATTTTCAAATTCATCTTCTCGTTAATCTTTGAAGATTTCCATTAAAAATTCAACAATGATACTCTTGTCGTAGCTCGCCCAATTTTTATTAACATTTCTCTATAATAAGACAACCGCAAAAAAAAAGAAAGAGAAAATAAATCAATATTATTGTAGCAAATCAACGCTTTCAGAAAAATCCCCAAATTGGCGCACCTTAAACTAATTAACAAAGCTGAGTTGTGCATGCCGTTCTCATTTTGAGAGGAGAATTTTTGAAAAATGTTGGGCATAAGCCACAGTAAGTCGAAGCGCGTTAACTTCACACAAAATTACAAAGAAATTCGTTCAGAGAAATGCTTCTAGCTGATATAAAAGCAAAAGCAGCAGCATATAAAACTAGTTGGACGGAGCTACAGTCGAGCATTCTCAACTGTCGGAGACTCCGTACTTACTATGAAAATATCGAAGACTGCTAAAAATTAAAAAATATTCTGCTCACTTGACGCTCTTACAGAGCGTTGTATTACATTTTCGACTACTTGTTTCAATGGAGCTATATGATATAGAAATCAAATTAAGCTGGTAGGGATGTATAAAACAAACTTAAAAGCATATTCTGTCAGATTGTTTACGATATCTTATAAAACAAAAAGTTTTTCATACTTGGACTTGATTCTCGCCCGATCGATCCTTTGGCAGCTATATGATATAGTAACACGATTTAAATTAACTTTGGACAGGATATATAAAACCAAGTTAAATACATATTGCATTAGTTTGGTTACGATATCTCAAAAAACAAAAAAGTTTTTCATTCTAAGTCTTGATTTTCGCCCGATCGGTCCTGTTACAGCTATCTGATACAGTGGTTCGATTTGAACCAACTTCGGTAAGGATGTATAAGACTAACTCATATGCATATTCTATAAGTTTGGTTGAGATATCTTATAAAACAAACAAGTTTTCCATACTAAGAGTTGATTTTCGACCGACTGTTCCTATGGGCGCTATATGATATAGTGCTCCAATCAAAAATACACAAGTTTGATCTGTCTGCAATATAGAGGAATCGACATACCAAGTTCGATGTCACTAGCTTTTATAACACAGATAGGCAGACGGACATTGCTATATCGATTTGGCTATTGATGCTGATCAAGAATATATATACTTTATAGGGTCTGCCACGCCTCCTTCTACCTGTTACGCACATATTCCTTAAAACAAACCCAATAGACCCCTGTCCTTTTTTTAAATACAGGGTCCAAAAGCAGAATGCAATGCCCCTGCAGGTGGCAGTAAAAAATTGTTTAAATTCTTGGGCATCTGCAGAGACTGAAGTACACTCCCCTTTGAAGCTCACAGCTCATTAAACGCTTGTCGCCAGTTGCCCGTTTTCATTGCTATTGCTGTTATTCTCGTTATTTTGGGCTGTTTTTTGTCCGAAACAATCCGGGAATAATTTAACGTGCCCCGACCGTGTTAAATGGCATTCATTATTTCCCCTAAGATACATTTTTGTTATTATTAAAAGTTGAAAGTGCAACGAAAGCATTAGGATAAATGGTAAGAACTAAGATGAATAGACATGGAAAAAGGGAGATATAGTGATGTCATTATTTAATTTGCCATATTTCATTTATTATTGTCTTACATCCTTCTAATTAACGCATTAGTCACAACTATATTTTACATTTACATTATTATGCTAAACATGTTTATATTTCTTTAAATATTAAATCTATTTTATTTTGATAAAAGAATGAGTGGTGTTATCTATTACTATTACCATTGCTAGTTTTATGAATTGATTTATGTTATTTTGTTTTATTAATATTTTTAGACCCCGTACTACTGTGATTTTTTTTCTTTTTTTGTTTTTTATTTTGTTGTTGTTTTTAGATTTTTGTTGTAAATATTTTGTATTCTTAGTTTTTCTCAGAAATAAGTTTAATTTGTCCCTAAATTTGGCTGCACTACTTATTGGTTTCATCTGAGGAGGTAATTGGTGCCACATGCGAATAGTATGCACAATAAGTTGTCGTTCCGAACTTACTAGTTTGTGTCAAATATTTTTTTGTATTGCGGGATCTTATAGACGTGCAAAATTTAAGTTATTATATAAATACGCCCCTTTTGTGCACAATTTTCTGTAACAGAATAAGAACCCTATAGTTTGTCGAAGTCTTAAAGTTCAAGTCAGTTAGCCGTCGGGCATTATTTGAAATGTGGTTTCTTCTACTGATATTAAAAACACAAGCTTAGTTCTCAGCAACGCGAATTACGAACTTCAATTTCAGCAAGAAAGAATGGGATTTACTTGCCATTTTGATAGCCTAAACAGCTTTTTAGATTTCTTACATACAAACAAGCTAGTCGAAAATGCTATAGTCGGGAACGCGACTAAGACTTTATTTTTCCCGATTGGTCATACATATTCGACCAAATTTAGGTGTTTCGAGGTCTTAAAGTCTCTGAAGTCTAGGTGCTCTTACAGATGAACGGAGAGACGTAAATTGCAAGAATATATATACTTTATAGGGTCTGCCTGTTACGCACATTTGTTTCGCATTCACATTCGCTTTAAAAATAAAACACACTCAATACGTTACATGTTTTACGACAAAATTTAAATACTCTCTGGAAGGGTATAGAAACTTAAGCTTCTTAAAGCTGTCGAAGGTCCTTGCCCTTTTAGTGACAATAATAAATCATGGCACATATCAATCAGTCAATCCAACGTGTCCCACAAACTTGTGTACATATTGATTGTTCCCTACGGAAACGAAAAGACCAACAATTTATGCCTGACTCAGCATTTGGCCAATAAACTATAACATGCATCTGGAATTTTGGCAATGATACAAGCAGCACACAAAAAAAAGTAAGCAGCAAAATACTGCAGGAAATGTGACATGACAAAGGAAAAATCTGAGTATATTATTGAATGATACAAATATCTCAAATCCTTAAGTTTCTGTCCGCAGTTCCTAAGCGCAAATGTTGTGCAGTTGACAAGCTTTCTATGTTAAGCGTGATTTAACGAAATTTTTTTCTAATCTGTTTTCTGCCGCGCGCTTACAAATGTTTAATTAAATGCAGTATATAAACAAGAAATAATATAGTTACTGTCAACAAACCAATATAAAGGCACAACAACCGATTTTAATAAAATTTAGTCAGGATGTATAATACAAGCATAATCTATCAGTTTGCTTCTGATATCTCAACAAACAAAAAACTTTTTCATAGTAAAACTTCATTTTTAATGTATCGCTCCTAAGGCAGCTATATGATATAGTGGTCCGATCCAAAAATAAAAACAAACTTGATCTGCGTATGGTATCCAGGAACCTACATACCAAGTTTGATGTCTCAAGCTTTTATAGTTTCTGAGATCGACGCGTTCAAACAGACGGACAGACGGACAGACAGACAAACAGACATGGCTCAATCAACTCGGCTGGTGATCCTGATCAAGAATATTTATACTTTTTGGGGTCTGCCACGCTCCCTTCAGCCTGGTACATACATTCGGCCAAACACATTATACCCTTTTTTGCCAATTTTGAATGGGCTCAGGGTTTAAAATGTTTTTCGTCGTTTTGGGCCCAAAAAAGTGGGTTTGGTTCAATTCAGAAAAAATTCCAAATTTGTTACCTAGAGAAATTAATGTTCAAGTGCAAAGTTTTTCTTTTTAAAATTTAATAAGCGGAACAAAATATGGAATAAAATTGTGAAAAATAAAATATTTTTTTCAAGGCTGCAAACCGGTTCAGAACCGAACCTCGTAGAACCGGTTCGGTTTGGGTTATTGAACAGCCTAGGCCGGATCATGAACCGAACCCTTGAATGTGTTTACTTTGCGAACCCAAGCCTTAGCCAAACCGCTTTCTAAAATAAAAAGGTTCGGTTCGAAAAAAAAATAATTACATTAATTTTATGGTTTTCCAATACTACGCAATTATTTCAGACTTCGGATTAAAATAAGTCATATTTAAATCTTCAAATAAATTTAAAATATCATAAAATTTGATTTCTTTAAAAAAAAAATTAAATAATTTAAAATGTAAAGTAAAATGTATAGCAATATAAATATTTTTAGACCCCGTACTTAAAAAAGTACAGGGGTATATTGGGTTTGTTTTACCGAATATGTGCGTAACAGGCAGAAGGAGGCGTGGCGGACCCTATAAAGTATATATATTCTTGATCAGCATCAATAGCCGAGTCGATATAGCAATGTCCGTCTGTCTGTCTGTCCGTCTGTCTGTCTGTCTGTATGAACACCTAGATCTCAGAGACTATAAGAGCTAGAGACACCAAACTTGGTATGTAGGTTCTTCTATGCTGCAAGCAGATCAAGTTTGTTTCAAAATTCGGCCACGCCTCTTTTAACGCCCACTAATCGGAAAAAAAATCATATCCAAATTATAAGAACAATTTAAAAGCTAGTGACACCAAATTTGGTATGTAGATTCCTCTATACTGCAGGCACTTTAAATTTGTTTCTTTTTTGAATCGGACCACTATATCATATAGCGCCCATAGGAACAATCGGTCGAAAATCAAGTTTTAGTATGAAAAACTTTTTTGTTGTATGATATATCGTAACCAAACTTATAGAATATGCATTTAACTTGGTTTTATATATCCTGTCCAAAGTTGGTTCAAATCGGACTACTTTATCATATAGCTGTCATAGGACTGATCGGGCGAAAGTTAAGTCTTAGTATAAAAAACTTCTTTGTTTAATGAGATATCGTAACCAATCCTATAGAATATACATAAATCTTGAATTTATATATCCTGCCCAAAGTTGGTCCTAATCGGACCACTATATCATATAGCTGTCCGATCAGGCGAAAATCAAGTATGAATTTTTAGCAGTGTTAGCTTTTGTCATAGTAAGTACGGGGTCTCTGACAGTCGAGAATGCTCGACTGTAGCTCCGTCCGACTAGTTTTGTATGAAATGGAACCAAGATTCGAGCCCAAACCTTGGGTTCAGGGAGTATATAACCAATTCGCGAACTGATCCGATGTCCTGCTCTATGGTTCGAGCCACCGAACCGAGCCTTTAATAACATTTTGGAGGTTTGCCTTTATTTTTTTTTCTTTTTTTTTATGATGTGACCATTAAAAACGGACAAAAACGGGTGTAATGTATTTTGTTTTAATTTATTGAAAATTAATTAATTACAATAAAAATTTGTTTGCACTACCTAGATATCTAAGCGGGATTGGCAGCTAAGTTACGCCATTGTAAAAAATGTACACAAAGTGCAGAAAATATATTTTTAAAATTTCAGATCAAAATCTTACTTTCTTAGCCTTTTGAGTGATTTAAATAATCTATTTCTAATTAGAAAATCAAAAAAAAAAATTATTTGCTAATATATTTCATCTGCAACTAGTTACAAAATAAGTAAATAAATCTGAATAAATAAGTTGCACATGATCACTGCGGACGGCAGCTCGCGCTAGTGCCGAAAGCAGCACGAAGGGTGCGAAAGGCGACTAGCAATATATACAGCTAATTTGGAAAATTTGCTGTGACTGTCCGATCAGATCGAGTTATATACCGATCGAAAGGCTTAGTCCTAACTTACAAATTGGCATACTTAAACAATTTATAACTCACCTGGGTCTTGAGATACGGGGGTGTAAGTGGGAGGGGAAAAATTTCAATGATTTCAGCTAATGGGGCTGTTGGGGCCTTTTGGTAAAATTTTTAATTTTTTTAAAATTCTAATTAAAAATACGCATCGGTTGACATCTCGATAACCCAAATCCGATAACTGGTTCAAAAAATAAATAAATTTGAAATTTTTAGTGGACTTCTCAAAATGAAATGAAAAGTCAGTTTGTTTGTCTGTTTGCATCAAAGCGCTAAAAAAGCTTCAATGTAATGATGGGGATCTATTCCATTTCGAAAATCTAGACATGTTTATTCTACGACTTTTTAAAAAAACCGCTAGTTTAGCGGGAAAACGCTAAATCCCGCTAAACTTGAAACCTCAACCGTTTCCGAACCATAGAAGCTACAGATATGTTCTATATATCATTGGAAAGGTGTGCTTAAGGGCTCTTAAGTACTTAGATAACATTTTACAGGTGAAATAAAGTTTTTGAGCTTACATTTTAGCGATTTCTCACAAACACTAACGATTTTTATTAAATTTTAGTGTGTTGTAGTACGTAATCGATATCCAATTTAGTGACGAAACAAAATTGAGTTTAATATAAAAGTTTTAGCTAAAAATATAAATTAATAAAAAAAAACGAAAATTGGCATTCGGCAATGCGCAAAAACTAGTTTTTATGTACAAAGAAGCTCACCCTTTTTGCGCATAGTGCACCATGCCAATTTTCGTTTTCTTTTTTTATTAATTTATATTTTTACTCAAAATGCTTATATTAAACTCAATTTTGTTCGTCACAAAATTGGATATCTGAACTTTTGGGGCTAGAAATTGCTTTCGTCACTAGACTCTTACCTCGTGTAGAGGTTTTTTTTGTGGGATACCCTCACTCGATTAAGTAAAGTTAATAAAAACTAAAGAGCTGGACCCCACGAAACATTTACTTAAAATATAAAACATTAATTATAAATTACTTGATCCAATTTTTGATCGAACCACATTAAAATTTTTGTCACATGGAACTACAAGCAAATTGATTTTTGCTGGTTTTTTGTTTGTTTCGTTTTAAAATATCAGTATGATTTCCATTCACGCAAAAAATTGTTAAATATATGTTACACAGATAGCTCATTAAATAAAAGAGTGACATAAGTCGAAAACTCGATTTTTGAATTATAATTCATAATAATAATTGATGCAAAAATGTTCTTTATATGCTAATCTATGTTGTGAAAAATTTCATTATCCTATCTTTAATACACAGAGCATGACCGCAAAACATACGACACTTAAAAACTTTAAAGCGTTTTTTCGAAATGCCATTTTTTGAGTTAAGTCTCCCTTATATTACACTCTATTATTTCCAAAAGTAAGATTTATTATATAAAATCCATATTTTATTAAAAAGAAAGTCAAAACTGGATACAAGTTTGATGATATCGTCTTGAAAATATACCGAAACTAACCGTTATTCAGAAATTATGAGTTTCAATCAGTTGATACCGATTAACGGTTACGGTTTCGCTTTTAATCACTCCTTAAAAATACAAACTCATAGGGATGCGTGGCAATTTTTAAGTTTATATTAAAAGCAATTTAAATTTTTTTGAATTTGTAAAGGACTACATCTGTAAGAGCAGCTAACTTAAATATAATAATAAAATAATCTTTATATATTAAGAACAAAACAGTATAAATTCAAGTATGATCGTATGAATATAATATTAAATATTATCCAAATGGGATTTATCCCTTTTCTACATATTTGTTTTTAATATAAGTACATATTTTCAACTGATGACTTACTGGTTTGAATCTCAAGTGGTTGGAACTTTTTTAATTTGTTTATTATGTGTTTGGTTTTTATTATAAGTTTTAAATTTTGTCACATATTTAACACTTTATGTATGAAAGTCATTATTTGTTGTACTTAATCTCAAATTTTAATTCGCTTTGCCCAAATTAACCGAATATTGTTTGTGCTTTAGCTTTTCGTTTTCTTGTTGCTTTTGTTGGAGGTTGCAGTTTTTTTTATTTGTTTCTTATCTTAATTTGCGTTTTAAGGATCTCGTTAAAATCGCCTATTGCATGTACCTCACATGCTCAGAAAAATACACACTAATATGCACGCACACATACACACAGCACAAAGTAGTGAAGCAACAGATTCAAACAGGCGAACACGACAATTTATGCAAGCAAAAGCAAAATGTGGCATTCTTTATTTATTACGATATTGCAATTATTAGGTTGATCGCCGGTTTTTTTTTCTTCTTTTCTTTGATCCTGCCCTTTTTAGTTATGCTTCTTTAGTTAGTTTGCAATATGCAGCGTTAAACAAACACTTATCTGCACGCATCTTGCAAAAAAAACGCACACAAACGAACACACTGTCCACAGCTGAAACGAATAGTTCAATTCTGTTAATCGTTGCAGCAGTTTGCTCACTTCTTGTTTTGTATTTTTTCCGCACGACGAAAAACTTTAACGCAGCGAAATTGTACAGAAGTCCTTACGCAAAGGCAACACAATGAAAACTAAACTAAGAACTGGAGTCGGCTTTGTGGCGCGTCGGGTCGCATCGAGTTCCTTGCACAGATTTTTTATACCGAACAAACCCCGAATGTTCCGAAGCCTTCGACTACGAAAAACGACGCACAATACGAAGCTACTGTCGGTTTTGCTTCAACCAAATGCAACAAGGAACAACGACTGTGGGGTGAGCAAAAAAGACGCCAAGAGAAAGGAGTATTGGCTTGAGAACTGTGCCAACAGGGGTTATAAGTGCAGGGGTAATATGTGGTGTAGTAATAAGTTCAGGGGTAATATGTGGTCATAATAAGTGCAGGGGTAATAAGTGAGGGGTAAAAGGTGTAGGGGCAACTTAAGTGGTGGAAGCTATTGCAACTGTGTTACATTGTGAAGTGTCACGCTATACATGAAATTGGAACTGTTTTTAATCTGTCAAGACAATCTGTCATATAAAGTCGGTTTCGTTTTTAAATATCCCAATAGAGCAATGCGATTTTGAAACACTATAGGTTACTTCAACTAACATATAAGTCAAATGTGATTTATAAATAAAACAGTTAAAGAAGCAGTTAAGGATGTAATACAGAAAGCAGTCGACAACAGTTTCTGCTACTTATAATGAAATCGTCTTTATATCATAACAAACTTTTTTGAGGTTTTGGATGATACTGTATTTTAATTGCAGTTATTAGGGAAAAGTGTTCGATCAATTTTGGGGCCGCAACTTGTCGCTTCATTTGTCGATTTTGTTAATTTTTGTTATAAATTTTCTTGAATCACACATTACGCATATTCGTTAAAACAAACCCAATAGACCCCTGTAGTTTATTTTAAGTTCGGGGTCTACTAAAAATTCTCAAACTAGTGACAACAAAATTTAATTTTTTTATCGGTAAAGTTAAAGAAAACCAACAAAATCAGAAATTAGTTACTTAAATTCATACACTTCAAATTGCTTTCACTCTTAAATTTTCTCTTAGTCTTCAAGCTAAACAGTACTTAAAACATAGTTAATTAGGGTCATATAAATATTTATTAATGCTATTTTCTATGAACTTGTACTCATCAACACTTGCAATGTTACAGGTTTGCAAATAAATAGTAAACGTTTTAAAGGCGTGTTTAACATCGCTAATGGAAGGTTGGCTAATATTATACTCCACCGAGTGACTTCTCCGTAAAATTCGACACAGGCCATTATTTTTGTTCGAACTATGAAGAAACTTGACTTTTGAAAATTTGAGGTATGGAAACATAATTGTAATTTGTTCAGTAAACGCTATTGCCACTCAATTTTGTCCGAGTTAGATATAAGTTCGAGCTATAGAAGTTCGAGTTAGGGAAGCTCGACTTTAATTAAAGACGCGTCTTTTCTTTCAACTCCTCTACGTTTATAAATCTGTTGTTAAAAGTGCTGCTTCTTTTTATTGAACCGCTTAACAATTTTTTACCCATTACTGTGCACTGCTTGCATTCCACCACACTAGCTACTAGTCAGCAAATTTCCACCACTCTTTCCCCGAAAATTCAGCAAAAGTTCACCCCACAAAAAAATCGTTGTGTGCTACATTACTTTCCTCACTTTTTTCTCTACTTGCAGCACTGCTTTGTTGAGAAAGAATATTCAAACTTAAATTAAGTTCAACCAATAAGCCTAGGCTACAAATTTTAAATTTTTGAACCCTCTTTTTATACCTAGTAACCATTAACAAATTGGAATGTAGATTTTGTAAAATTTTAATTAAATTTCTTGACTTCACACATTGATGTTGTCACGGGTAACCAAAAATTAACTGCTTTAAAGCGGTTTACAATTCAATGTGATGGATAAGTCTATAAGTTAAATGAAATATTTAAAATGTTTATGAAATACATTTAAAAACAAAACTTTATAAAATGAATAGCTACAAAACAGTTTAAGGAGGCATTGTAAAACTGGCCCTAAATCTTTGTATTTTATTTGCGTTAACATCACTAAATATGTACATATATGCAAATACAGTCGAACTTCTCGAACTCGAATCACCATTATCCAAAGAAAAGTTTGACTTATGAAAAGTTCGAGTTATGGAATTTTTTTTTTTAGTTTATTAAAGAAACTACAATTAATTCATGTTAAATTGTGATCTCTTAATTTTTTTTTATCTTGTAGGGCTTACAAGCTTACCTAAAAAACTAGTTGGACGGAGCTACAGTCGAGCATTCTCGATTGTCGGAGACCGCGTACTTGCTATGGAAAAGAATGCTAAAACTTGAAAAATATTCTGCTCACTTGACGCCCTTACAGAGCGCTGTATTACATTTCCGACTACTTGTTGTAATGATATAGTAAACCGACTTAGGGATTTAAAAAACAAACTTAAAAGCATATTCGGTCAGTTTGTGTACGATATCTTATAAAACAAAGAGTTTTTCATACTTAGGCTTGATTCTCGTCCGATCGAACCTATGGCAACTATATGATATAGTAACACGATTTAAATTAACTTTGGTCAGGATATCTAAAACCAAGTTAAATACATATTGTATTAGTTTGGTTACGATATCTCAAAAATCAAAAAAGGTTTTTCATTCTAAGTCTTGATTTTTGCCCGATCGGTCCTGTTACAGCTATCTGATATAGTGGTTTGATTTGAACCAACATCGGTAAGGATGTATAAGACTAACTCATATGCATATTCTATAAGTTTGGTTGAGATATCTCATAAAACAAATAAATTTGTTGATACTAAGAGTTGATTTTCGGCCGACTGTTCCTATGGGCGCTATACGATATAGTGGTCCAATCAAAAATAAACAAGTTTGATCTGTCTGCAATATAGAGGAATCGACATACCAAGTTCGATGTCACTAGCTTTTAAATTGTTCTTATGATTTGGATTTGAAATTTTCTATGTCAATTTATGGGCGGTAAGGGGGCGTGGACAAATTCTGAAACAAATTTAATCTGCTTGCAATATAGAGGAACTTACAAACCAAGTTTGGTGCCTCTTGCTCTTATAGTCTCTGAGATCTAGGTATTCATACAGACGGACGGACAGACGGACATTGCTATATCGACTTGGCTATTGATGCTAATCAAGAATATATATGCCTGTTACGCACATATTTCTTAAAACAATCCCAATAGACCCCTGTACTTTTTCAAGTACGGGGTCTAACAAAAAGTCTGAAACTAGTGACAACAAACTCATATATTCAAATTGCGAGCTGTTAAAGAAAATAAAAAACAAGTGGGCGGTTACAGTCGAGCAAGCTCGACAGTCGGATACCCTGAGCCCAGGTACTCTTCAATAAAAGTTTATTTTCGACCAATTGTTCCTATAACAGCTATATGATATATAAAGCCGATTTGAACCAAATCTGGTCAGAATGTACAAAACCAACATTAATGCATATTCTGTCAGTTTGGTTAAGATATCTCAAAAAACAAAAAACTTTTTCATACTAAAACTTCATGTATCGTTCCTATGGCAGCTATATGATATAGTTAACCGATTTTAACCAAATTTGGTCAGGATGTATAATACCAGCTTCGATTCATGATCTTTCAGTTTGGTTCTGATATCTCAACAAACACAAAACTTTTTCATACTAAACCTTCATTTTCGATGTATCGTTTCTATGGCAGCTATATGATATAGTTAACCGATTTTAACCAAATTTGGTCAAGATGTATATTACCAGCCCAGATGCATATTATATTAGTTTGGTTATGATATCTCAACAAACACAAAACTTTTCCATACTTCATTTTGGATGTACCGTTCCTATGGCAGCTATATGATATAGTGGTCCGATCCAAAAATAAAACAAACTTGATCTGCGTATGGTATCCAGGAACCTACATACCAAGTTTGATGTCTCTGGCTTTTATGGTTTCTGAGATCGACGCGTTCAAACATCCGGACGGACGGACGGACGGACAGACGGACAGACGGACATGGCTCAATCGACTCGGCTGTTGATCCTGATCAAGAATATATATACTTTTTGGGGTCTGCCACGTCTCCTTCTGCCTGTTACATACATCCTGCCAAACACATTATACCCTATTTTGCCCATTTTTAATGGGCTCAGGGTATAACTAGGAGGCGGTTACAGTCGAGCACGCTCGACAGTTGAATACCCTGTGCCCATGTACACTGTACTGAAAGTAGATTTTCGATCGATTGTTCCTATAGCAGCTATATGATATTTTAGACCGATTCTAACCAAATTTTGTCAGGATGTATAATGCCAGCCAGTTTGGTTCTGATATCTTAACAAACAAAAAACTTTTTCATACCAAAACTTTCATTTTCGATGTACCGTTCCTATGGCATCTATATGATATAGCTAACCGATTTTAACCAAATTTGGTCAGGATGTATATTAGCTGCCCAAATGCAAATTCTATCAGTTTGGTTCTGATATCTTAACAAACAAAAAACTTTTCCATACCAAAACTTCATTTTCGATGTATCGTTCCTATGGCAGCTATATGATATAGTGGGCCGATCCAAAAATAAAAACAAACTTGATCTGCCTATGGTATCCAGGAACCTACATACCAAGCTCGAAGTCGCTAGCTTCTATGGTTTCTGAGATTGACACGTTCAAACATCCGGACGGACGGACAGGCAGACGGACATGGCTCAATCGACTCGGCTGTTGATTCTGATCACGAATATATATAATTTTGGGGGTCTGCCACGCCCCCTTCTGCCTGTTACATACACTCCGCCAAACACATTATACCCTTTTTGGCCATTTTTAATGGCCTCAGGGTATAAAAATCAGAAATAAGTTACTAAAATTCATACACTTCAAATTGATTTTACTTTTAATTTACTATACTTTAACTTTTAAGTTTTCTCTTATTCTTTCAAGCTAAGCAAAGCTTAAAAAATCGGAAATTAGGGTGTGATGAGCATTTTTAATGCTATTTTCATGGAGGGCTGGCAAACATTATCCTCCACCGAGCCTTTGTCATCGCTTTTCGCTTCGCTTGAAATAGTTTCTACTAAATAGGAGCTAGTAAAACGCAATTTATTGGTGATTTTTTCAAAAAATTCGAATTACAGAAGCACATGGTATTATTATTGTTCGAGTTATGGAAAAACTCGACTTATGGATACAGAGTTATGGATACAGAATTGCTTGTAATTTGCTTAGTAAACGCTTAGCCATACCAGGGTACTGCTTGCATTCCACCACACTAACTACCAGCAAACAAATTTTCACAACTCTTTCCCCGAAAATTCAGCAGAACTTCACCACACAAAATAAACGTTGTGTGCTTCATAACGTTGTGTGTTTCATACTGCTTTGTTGAGAAACAAAATTCAAACTTGAATAAAGTTCAATCAATAAGACTGGGCCCAAGTTTTAAATTTTTGCACCCACATTTTATATCCAGTGATCATTAAAAGTTTCAATAATGCGTTTGGCAGAATGTATGTAACAGACAGAAACAGACGTGGCAGACTGAATAAAGTATTACACAGCCACACAAAATAAAAGTGATGCTCTGATCTGGAGGTCTCACTATGCTTACTATATGGATTTTGGACCGCTGAATCCGAAAAAAATTTAACTCTAGCACGTCAAGTTTTGGAAGTAATCCCAAAAAAACAAAATGGCGGACACTGTATTGAAAAATTCATCATTCATTTAAAATGGCAAAAATTTGATTGTGGCTCGATTCAGAATTGGTTCTAGTAATTTATACAAAAAGTATTATATGTTTGGTTTTGGTGGCGTGTGGAGAATTTCAAAATTGAGGTAATTTTCGAAAAAATACGGAGCGATTAGTATATCATTAAATCGAGCTGAGATTTGGTATCAAACTTATATTTAACTGTAAGCGGACTCATATTTAAAATAATTTTTTTTTTTTTCCTATGGACCTGTAATTTTAGGGACTTTTTTAACATTGGGTTGATTTTCAAGCCGAGTTCAGTCGAGTCCACCAAATTTGACTCTTGCTTCTGATTCTGTGAATATTCAAGATGAGATTTAAAAAAAAATAACCATTGCCACAATTGTGCCCTTTGACTATTTTTGTATTTTAGTAACATAACCCACGGTATTTTTCCATGTTACGCCATATAGCCGGTCCTCAGTAGCAAATAACACTAGGTAACAAAATCGAACTTTTTGCGAGTTACAAGAACCAAACCCACTTTTTTGGATAGATTTGGGGCCAAAACCGATGAAAAACATTTTTTTTTTTTTTATGGTGAGATTTTTTTTTAGAATTTTTCAAAATTTGGCTTATTTTTTAATACTTTTTTTCAGAGTTGCGCCCACATTTGTCATCATTACACGAAAATGACAAAACCGATTTATCAAAACTTTACTTTATCTAAAAGCTAATGAATATATCTATATTTCATTTATACACAGTCTTTGATGTAAACCAGTAGTTTAAGAGATATTTTCTTAGCGTTTTTCACTTAAAAATTCGAGGAAAAGTCGAAACAATTTTTATTATGTGTTTTATTTGCGTAATTTCGCGTTGTTTAAGATATGATTCATTAAAATCTATGGTGAGACGGCGATATGATATTATTTTGGGTTGGAGCATGTTTTTGTCGACTTTTTTGACTTCGTTGTGGTGCGGCATGACCCTTAGTATGAACATTTCTTGTGTTTTTTTAAGATATTCCAACCAAACTTACACAATATAAATTTGTTGTTATTTTACACATTATGATCAAAGTTGGTTCCAATCCGTTAACTATATCAAATAGCTGCCATAGGACCGATCGGTCTAAAATCAAGTTTTAGTATGAAAAACTTTTTTGTATTTTGAGATAATTCAACTAAACTGACAGAATATGTATTTAAGAGGGTCATTTAAACTACATAATTTGTTACTATATATTTAGCGTTATTAATTACCCATCGTTAAGTATGTTTGCCATTAAAATCTATGGAAAGACGGCGGAGTTATTAGTATATAAGCAATGAAACAAGTTTTTCGCAAAGGTTGATTTTCGACTGATCGGTCCCATGGCAGCTATATGTTATAGTGGTCCGATTCCAGATTCCAAATTTGGACAGGTTGTATAAGAAGATACGAGATTCTTAATTTGTAAGTTTGGTACAGATAACTTAGAAAACAAAAAAGTTTTTCATACTAGAGCTTGCTTATCGACCGTTCGTATCGATTGTTCCTATGGCAGCTATATGATATAGTGCTCCGATTTCAACCAAACTCGGTAGGGATGTGATGAGCAATTAAAAATACTCAATTCATGAGTTTGATTGAGTTATCTCAAAACTAGTGGGCCGGTGCTACAGTCGAGCATACTCGACAGTCGGGGACCCCGTACTTACTATGGAAAAAACTTATAATGGAAAAAAATTAAAAATAATTTAGTTAACTTAAATGCATATTCTATCAGGTTGATTACGATGTCTCATGAAACATACTTAGACTTAATTTTCGCCCGATCGGTTCTATGAGAGCTATAAGATATAGTGGTCCCATTAGAACCAACTTTGGTAAGGATGTATAAGACTAACTTAAATGCATATTCTATAAGTTTGGTTACGATATCTAATAAAACTAAAAAGTTTTTCATACAAAGACTCGATTTTCGCCCGATCGATCCTATGACAGCTATATGTTATAGTAGTCCGATTTAAACCAACTTTGGACAGAATATATAAAACCAAGTTTAATTTATATTCTATAAGTTTGGTTACGATATCTCATAAAACAAAAAGTTTTTCATACTAAGGCTTAATTTTCGTCCGATCGGTCCTATGACAGCTATATGTTATAGTGCTCAGATTTGAACGAACTTTGGACAGGATACATAAAGTCAAGTTTTATGTATATTCTGTAAGTTTGGTTACGATATCTTATAAAACAAATAAGTTTTTCATACTAATACTTGATTTTCGCCCGATCGGTCCTATGACAGCTATATGTTATAGTAGACCGATTTGAATCAACTTTGGCAAGGATGTATAAGACTAACTCAAATGCATATTCTTTAAGTTTCGTTACAATATCTCATAAAACAAAAAAGTTTTTCATACTAAAACTTGATTTTAGACCGATTGTTCCTATGGGCGCTATATGATATAGTGGTCCGATTCAAAAAAGAAACAAACTTAACCTGCCTGCAATATCGAGGAATCTACATACCAAATTTGGTGTCACTAACTTTTAAATTGCTCTTATAATTGGGATATGAAATTTTGTTTTTCGAATTGTGGGCGTTAAAAGGGGCGTGGCCGAATTTTGAAACAAACTTGATCTGCCTGCAGTATAGAGGAACCTACATACCAAGTTTGGTGTCTCTAGCTCTTATAGTCTCTGAGATCTAGGTGTTCATACAGACAGACGGACAGACAGACAGACAGACAGACAGACAGACAGACAGACAGACAGACAGACAGACAGACAGACGGACATTACTATATCGACTCGGCTATTGATGCTGATCAAGAATATATATATACTTTATGGGGTCTGCCACGCCTCCTTCTGCCTGTTACGCACATATTCGGTAAAACAAACCCAATAGACCCCTGTACTTTTTTTAAGTACGGGGTCTAAAAACATAAAGTTTTTCATACTAAAACTTGGTTTTCGACCCATCGTTCCTATGAAAGCTATATGATATAGTGGACCGATTTAACCAAACTTTGGTAAGGATGTATGAAGCTTACTTAAATGCATATTCTATAAGTTTGGTTACGATATCTTATAAAACAAAAAAGTTTTTTATACTTAAACTTGATTTTAGACCGATCGGTCCTATGGCAGCTATATGATATAGTCGACAGATTTAAACCAAAATTGGTGAAGATATAAAGGACAACATAGAATACACAATGTGTGAGTTTGGTTAAAATATCTTAGAAAATAAAAAAGTTTTTCATTCTAAAGGTGGATTTTTGACCGACCGATCCTATAGCAGCTATATTGAATAGTGATCCGATTTGAACCAAACTTGGTAGGGATATTTAACACATTTCCAGATATACAACCTGTGCGATTGGTTGATATATCTCAAGAAAATACACAATTCAATATAATATCATATCGCCGTCTCACCATAGATTTTAGTGAATCATATCTTAAACAACGCGTAATTACAACAGCTACGCAAATAAAATAGTTAATAAAATGTAAAAAAATTGTTTCGAATTGTTTGGTGAAAAAAGCTAAAAAAAAAAGCCAAGAAAAAATCATCATTTTCTTAATTCAAAAATTGATATCTCTTAAACTTCTAGTTTACATCTAAGACTGTGTATGAATAAAATATAGATATATTCATTAGCTTTTAGATAAAGTAAAGCTTTGATAAATCGGTTTTGGCATTTTCGTGTAATGATGACAAATGTGGGCGCACCTCTGAAAAAAAGTATTAAAAAAAAAAGCCAAATTTTGAAAAATTCTAAAAAAAAAATCTCACCATAAAAAAAAAAAATGTTTTTCGTCGGTTTTGGCTCCAAATCTATCCAAAAAAGTGGGTTTGGTTTCTCTAACTCGCAAAAAGTGCGATTTTGTTGCCTAGTGTAATAGGCAAAAAATGTTATAATGTGTTTGGCAGAATGTATGCAATAGACAAAAAAAGGTATATATATTCTTGATCAGGATCAACAGCCGAGTCGATTGAACCATGTCCGTCTGTCTGTCGGTCTGTTTGAACGCGTCGATATCAGAAACCATAAGAGCTGGAGACTTCGAACTTGGTATGTAGGTTCCTGGATACCATAGGCAGATCAAGTTGTTTTTATTTTTGCATCGGTCCACTATATCATACAGCTGCCATAGGAACGATACATCGAAAATGAAGTTTTGGTATGGAAAAGTTTTTTGTTTGTTAAGATATCAGAACTAAATTGATAGATAGCACAGATGCAAAGGGCTGCTAATATACATCCTGACCAAATTTGGTTAAAATCGGTTAGCTAAATCATATAGCTGCCATAGGAAAGGTACATCGAAAATAAAGTTTTAGGATGGAAAAGTTTTTTGTTTGTTAAGATATCAGAACCAAACTGGCTGGCATTATACATCCTGACAGAATTTGGTTAGAATCGGTCTAAAATATCATATAGCTGCCATAGGAACAATCGTTCAAAATTCTACTTTCAGTACAGAGTACATGGGCACAGGGTATTCAACCCCCCCTCACAACAAAAAAAAAAAAAAATTAAATATTTTTTTTTTTTTTTTTTAATTTTTTAAAATTTATTATTTATATATAAAAAAAAAATCCTAAAAATATTTTTTTTTTTTTTTTTTTCTTCTTTCCCCCGCCTTTATATTATATTTTTTTTTTTTTTATTTATCCTACCAACCTCACACAATTGTTATTTTTTTTTTTCTTCCCCCCCACCTTTTACTATAAACACACAATACATAAGGGAGGGGTCCATACAAAAAACGACCCCCCCACACCACCACAAAAAAAAAAAAAAAATTTAAAAAAAACAAAAAAAAAAACTCCCACACAAAAAAAAAAAAAATTTTTTTTTTTTTTGGCCCCATATCTATCCAAAAAAGTCGGTTTGGTTAAATTAAGAATTGGGCTGTTGCCAAGTGTAATAGTACCTGCAATTTTCCCTGCTTTGTTTTAACCCCATGCTCACGTTTGGAAAGTGCTTTAATTAGCACGAGCGTGTTCAACCAAAATAAACTTATTACCTTATCAAAAACTAGTTGGCCGGTGCTATAGTCGAGCATACTCGACTGTCGGAGACCCCGTTCTTACTTTGGCAAAAGTAATAATGGAAAAAATTAAAAAGAAATATTTAGGTTACTTATGCATATACTATCATATTGATTACGATGTCTCATAAAACATAAAAGATTTGCATCATCTTGTGAAATTCACACATACACACAAAGATCGACTTGTAAAATTCACGCATACATACACAGATCAAGCGACAGTATACATAAAAAATAATAAAATGAAAAAGATAAAGAACAATATAAAAGCGTTTGACGGAAAAAAGTATGGTGTATGAAAGTTTCGAATTCGAGCACTCATGGAAGAGCTCGAGGTGTTAAAAGTGATAGACGAGAACTTGCCAGACAAAATTGACGATGGCTGAAATAAGGCAGAGAGGCGTGCAAAAAGCACATTGATTCAGTATTTGAGTGACTCGTCTTTAAACTTCGCGACAAGCGACAATACAGCGCGACGAATCTTTCAGAACTTAGACGCCACCTATTAGCGAAAAAGTCTTGCATCGCAGTTGTCGCTTCGAAAAAAATTATTGTCTCTCAAACTTAAAAGTAAGATGACACTATCGACTCATTTTTTAATATTTGATAATATAACTAGTGAATTATTGGCCTTAAGTATCGCATTTATTGCTGACTTTACCATTCTCATACAACGGAGTGATTACTGCCATTGAAACATTGGCAGAAGAAAATTTGACATTAGCTTTTGTGAAATACAGATTGTTATATCACGAGATTAAAATTAAGTTCGATTCTAGCGATACTAGCAAAAAGGTTATGAATGCAAATAGTTACAACAGTAGAAATAATGTTAGAAACGGACAATATAAAAATAATTTAAAAAAAGGAAATAATAATATTGGACGCAAGTATTTTAATCACCATTGTGGAAAAGAGGGACACATATTAAATTTAGATAAAAATAAAGAAAACTAGTGGGCTGGTGCTACATTTGAGCATACTCGACAGTCGGAGACCCCGTACTTACTATGAAAAAAACTTATGATGAAAAAAAATTAAGTTAACCTAAATGCTTTTTCTATCAGGTTGATTACGATGTCTCATGAAACATAAAAGATTTTCAAACTAAGACTTGATTTTCGCCCGATCGGTTCTATGACAGCTATATGATATAGTGGACCGATTTGAACCAACTTTGGTAAGGATGTATAAGACTAACTTAAATGCATATTCTATAGGTTTGGTTACTTTATCTTATGAAACAAAAATGTTTTTCATACTAAAACTTGATTTTCAACCGATTGTTCCTATGGGCGCTATATGATATAGTGGTCCGATTCAAAAAAATAACAAACTTAACTTGCCTGCAATATAGAGGAATCTACACAACAAATTTGGTGTCACTAGCTTTTAAATTGTTCTTATAACTTCGATATGAAATTTTTTTTTCTGATTTGTTGGCGACATAGGGAGCGTGGTCGAATTTTGAAACAAACTTGATCTGCCTGCAGTATAGAGAAACCTACATACCAAGTTTGGTGTCTCTAGCTCTTAGAGTATCTGAGATCTAGGTGTTCATACAGACAGACGGACAGACAGACAGACGGACATTGCTATATCGACTCGGCTATTGATGTTGATCAAGAATATATATACTTTATGGGGTCTGCCACGCCTCCTTCTGCTTGTTACGCACATATTCTGTAAAACAAACCCAATAGACCCCTGTACTTTTTTTAAGAACGGGGTCGAATGAAAAGCAAACACAAGCCGCAACAACCCAGCCCGGATTTCCATTTAGGCTTAAGCGTGCAAATCAAAATCTGACAAAGTCCGATACGAATGTCAGCTTCATATTGGATTCCGGTGCCAGTGATCACATTGTGAACGACCAATAACTTTTTGTGGATTCAGTCCAATTGGAGCCTTCAATTAAAATTGCGGTGGCGAAGAAAGGGGAATACATATATGCAACATAGCGTGGAATTGTGCGTCTTCATAATGGAAGTCAAATAACATTGGAAGATGTTCTATATTGTGAAGAAGTTCCCGAAAATTTAATTTCGGTGAAGCGACTGCAGAAAGCTAGTATGACAGTAGGAGCTCATATAAGCCGAGGAAAAATGTTAGAGATAGAAAGAAAAAAATTTCTTTAATGATAATAAATTTCTAGACAAAGTTCAACCTGTAAATGAAATATGTGAAGCTTGTCTTAATGGTAGACAAGCTAGATTACCTTTTGCAAAACATAAAAATAAAGATTATATTAAAAGAGAACTCTTTGTAATGCATTCAGATGTTTGTTGCCCCATAACTCCTTCTTCAATTGATGACAAAAATTATTATGTAATTTTTGTCGATCAATTTACACATTATTGTGTAACTTACTTAATGAAACATAAATTTGATGTATTAAACATGTTTAAAGATTTTGTAGCAAAGAGTGAGGCGCATTTTAATCTAAAGGTTGTTAATTTATACATAGACAGTGGAAGGGAATACTTGTCAACTGATATGCAAGTATTCTGTGTCCAGAGAGGGATTAGTTACCATCTAACTGTACCATATACACCGCAGTTAAATGGAGTTTCGGAGAGGATAATAAGAACACTCACCGAAAAAGCGCGTGCTATGGTAAATGGTGCAAAATTAGAATAAAACTTCTGAGGTGAAGCTGTATTGACAGCCACATATCTTACCAACAGAGTTCCAAGTAGAGCACTTAGTAATTGTACAAAAACACCATATAAGATGTGGCAAGATAGAAAGCCAAGTTTAAATCCTCTAAGAATATTTGGATCAACAGTTTATGTTCACAATAAAAATAGGAAGAGAAAATTTGATGAAAAATCATTTAAAACAATACTTGTTGGTTATGAACTAAAAAGTTTTAAATTGTGGGATTCAAATAATGAAAAATTTATTGTTGCAAGAGATGTGATAATAGACTAATTAAATATGGTCAATTCTAGAGCTGTGGTAAATGATTTGGAGTTTCTGAATAACAGTAAGGAAAATAATAAATCTGATAAACTGAACTTCCCGAATGATAGTAAGGAAGATGACTCAACAGATGTCCTGAATGAGAGTAAGGATGGTGATCACATATAACTCTTGAATGACAGTAAGGAGAAATACAGCGATCTTCGCCGGAATGAGAGTACGGAATCCAGACCAAAACAGCGAACCCCTTTTGATACTGTAACAATGAAGGTCTTGAACAACTCATTGAAGGTGAGACTAGACGAAGTAACAGATTAAAGAACAAAAATATCTTATAAAGAAGATGAAACTTAATAATTATTTATTAAATGCTCACACCATTCTCAGTGATATTCCCAGCTTCTTCGATGAAATACAAAGTAGAAGTAATAGGTGTTCATAGGAAAAAGCTATCGAAGTAGAATTAAATTCCCATGAATTAAATAATACCTGGTGTATTGTTAAGAGGCCTGAAAACAAAAATATTATTAACAGCAAATGGGTATTTACTTTAAAATACGATGAATTGGGAAACCCTATAAAATATAAAGCAAGATTAGTTGCGCGTGGGCTTACGCAAAAATTTCAAATTGATTATGAAGAGACATTTGCACCAGTTGTCCGCATTTCAAGTTTTCGTTTTATAATGTCAATATTAAATCAATATGGTTTCAAAGTATATCACATGAATGTGAAATTTACCTTCCTGAATGGCACGTTAAAAGAAGAAATTTAGATGAAAATCCCTAACGGAGTATCATGTAGTAAAGACAAAGTATGTAAACTAAATAAAGCAATTTACGGACTTAAGCAAGCAGCAAGTTGCTGGTTTGAAGTGTGTGAGAAAGCACTAAAAGAATGTGGATTTGAAAATTCACATGTTGACCGCTGTATATATATTCTTGATAAAAACGATATCAAGAAGAACATATATGTACTACTATATGTACATAGATGACTTGGTGATAGCAACGTCAGATATGGAGAGGATAAATAGTTTTAAAATGTATTCAATGAACAAATTTAGAATGACTGATATGGACCAAATAAAATTTTTTTATTGGAATGAGGATAGAGATATATGTGACGATAAAATATATTTAAGTCAATCTGCATATATAAAAAAGGTTTTAAGTAAGTTTAAAATTGAGGATTGTAGAGCAGTTAGTACACCGCTCCCAACTAAACTTAATTATGAATTATTGAATTCTGAAGAAAAATATGCACCTTGTCGTAACTTAATTGGTTGCTTAATGTACATTATGTTATGTACACGAACAGATATTACTACTGCAGTCAATATTTTAAATCGTTATACTAATAAAAATAATGACGAATTATGGCAATACTTAAAAAGAATTCTAAGATACCTTAAAGTAACTGCAGAAATGAAATTAGTTTTCAAGAAAAATACAAATTATGAAAATATATTTACAGGTTATGTAGACTCTGATTGGGGTGGGAATGAAAACGATAGAAAGAGTACAACAGGTTATATATTTAAATTGTTTAATTCCGACTTAATCTGTTAGAATACGAAAAGGCAAATTTCAGTAGCTGCTTTATCAACTGAAGCGGAATATATGGCTTTGCTCGAAGCTGTAAGAGAAGCCTTATTGGTAAATTCTCTTTTAAAAAGCGTTAATATTCAACTTAAAAAACCTATAAAAATATTCGAAGATAATGAAGGTTTCATAAGTATTGCTTGTAATCCCATATTGATATAAAATATCATTTTTTTTAGAGAACAGGTTGAAAATAATGTTGTTTCTATTGAGTATATTCCCACAGAAAACCAATTCACTGACTTCCTTACCAAGCCGTTACCTACTGAAAGAGTCATCGCCCTAAGAAGCCAAATGGGACTAATATAAATCTTTGCTTATTAAGTTAATTAAAAAACTATGAAATTATGAATACGAACTAATATGTTAAGAGAATTTATGAAATCCTATAATTATAATTTAATCTAATTTAAATGACTGAAAATGGAGTTTGGTATTAACAAAATTTAATTGAAATATTTCCAAAATGAATTTATTATTTACATGAAGTATACGTTAACAAATCTTATATATTAAGAATGATTTAATTGGGTTTTTCTGGGTTTTCCCCGATCCCCGCAGCGAATGCTGGATCATGACATTGTAACTTCCCAAAATGCAAACTAGTACTACCAAACTAAACTTGTAATGATAATTTTGATGGGGCGTGTTGGAATATGGTATCAAACTAAACATAACATGCCATGGTCACACTGCCAAGCCCTTTACTTAAGGGGTTATATACAGTTAGGAGGTCGAAAAAAAGGCGTTTTTTAATAAATTTTTCTAAGCAAACTATTTGGTTTATTGATTTGAAACTTGGCAGGTATATTATGACAACCTTAAACTATATTCACATATTTTTTACTGCCAAAAATAATTATCGGGAACGTTGATATTGCCAATTTTGCAGATGTCCTCAAAAAAAAGGCCTCTTTCTGGGAGCACGATATCTCTGGACTGGATCATCCAAAACGCAAAAACCAAATAAATTTCATTAATAAAAATAATAATCTACAGATTAATCGAAGGAATTAGCAAAAAAAAATTGTTTGACCAAAATTCGGCTCTTTAATTGTTTATAAAAATATAAAATTTTTATCGGATGGGGAAATCTTTCGATTAATTCCTAAAAAATATAGTTAAGAAGCTTGTGTAAAAATTTCAGACCGATCGGCTTAGCCGTTTCTGAGAAATCTTGCTCACCGACTTTGAAAACACCGCTTCGAGAAAAACGCGTTTAAAGTTTTAAAAGCACTTTACATGTAGTGTCCCCTACTGCGAGATCTTTTGGCGCGCCTTCACAAATGTGTCTATAGCTTCGAAAATATTCGTCGGATCGACTTGAAATTTTGTGTGTGTATACTCAGATATATATATATATATATATATATAAAAAAAAAAAAAAAAAAAAAAAAAAAAAAAAAAAAAAAAAAAAAAAAAAAAAAATAAACGAAATTGGATATATATATATATATATATATATATATTAAGAAAATGCAAAAAAAATTCGATTTTTTGAAAATCTTAACTGTATATAACCCCTTAAAGTATGGATATCGATAACTCTTTCTTATTCTTTTGCGATTGTCAGAGAGGCTGGTTGTGCGTGCATAAAATATAAAGAATGTAAATGAAAGTGAAATAATATTAAACACAAACTGACTTTTTCTTTAATTCAAAATAGTGAATTTACAATAACAGGAAAAAAAAACCAAATTTTGAATACACGAAAAAAAAACTCTGCCTAGTCGGACGGAGCTACAGTCGAGCATTCTCAACTGTCGGAGACTCCGTACTTACTATGGCAAAAACTAATAATGGAAAAAATTTAAAAAATATTAAGTTAGCTTAAATGTATATTCTATTAGATTGGTTACGATGTCTCATAAAACATACAAAATTTTCATACTAAGACCTGATATTCCCCCGATCGGTCTTTTGACAGCTATATGATATAGTTGTCCGATTCGAACCAACGTTGGACAGGATATATAAAGCCAAGTTTTATGTATATTCTATAAGTATCGTTACGATATTTTACAAAACAAAAAATTCATTCATAGACTTGATTTTCACCCGATCGGTCCTATTACAGCTATATGATTTAGTGGTCTCATAAAACCAAAAATGTTTTTCATACTAAAACTTGATTTTCTAACGATTGTTCCTAGGGACGCTATATTATATTATAGAAACACTACTATATTATTAGAAACAATCTTGACCTGTGTGCAATATAGAGCAATCTACATACCAAATTAGGTGTCACTAGCTTTTAAATTGTTCTTATAATTTGGATACGAAATTTTTTTCCAGTTTGTAGACGATATAGGGGGCGTGGCCGAATTTTGAAACAAACTTGATCTGCTTGCACTATAGAGAAACCTACATACCAAGTTTGGTGTCTCTAGCTCTTATAGTCTCTGAGATCTAGGTGTTCGCACATATTCGGTAAAACGAACCCAATAGACCCCTGTACTTTTTTTTAAGGTACAGGGTCTAAAAAAAACCCTCATCAGGAACAGGAAAAGTCTCAAAAAAAGATGTGATGCAGCTTTTTGGAATCTCTTTGAAGCACGAATTAGAGCAACTCGTTGAAATATATCAGTAAATTGTCATAAGCAAAACAAATTCAAGTTATTTTTATATGACCTCAGCAACTGTAACAGCATAGTTACAGTTCATCAGCCTGCAAACATACTACTAATCCCACAAATATGCATGCACACATACGTAAACATTCGCATACTGCACTCTGTTGGCCATCAGATACTTGGCAAGCTTCGAAAGTCTGTGCTCAAAATAATATAAACGACGCAGACTACTGGAGACCATAAAGTCATTTGTATGGATGGGTATCGGCGAAAAATAACTGAAAGTGACATCGGAAAAAAATGTCATATGGTACTAGACAACAGTTGACAAAAAACATAAACTTTTAGACACCTAAACCTCAGACACCAAACTTGGTAAGTAGGTTTCTCTATGTTGCAAACAGATGAAATTTGTTTCCGAATTTGGAGTTTGGTCAGGCGCGTTTATCAGTGGCAAAGTGGTGACTCACGGATTGACTTAACATTGTACAGTCCAGACGGTTTGACGTACGACCTTGAAACTTGGCCACAATATTTTTAAGATAATTTCATCGCGAGATAAGGCTGCGTTTTTGAAAATTCGAAGTGCAAAGGCAGTTCAAAGCTCACATGTATTTTCTGTTTACATGTGTTTGTAGTGTAGTGGAGTTTGGTAAGGCGAGGTATTCAGTGACAAAGTGGTGCAGAGGATGGTGTGTTAGACTTAGCCCCCTTCACCTCCCAAAAATCGACATAGAAATTTCATATCCAAATAATAAGAGCAATTTAAAAGCTAGTGACATTAAACTTGGTATGTCGATTTCTTTATATTGCAGGCAGATCAAGATACTTTCTTTTTTTTGATTGGACCACTATATCATATAACGCCCAAAGCGGCAATCGGTCGAAATTCAAGTTTCAGTATTGAAATCATTTTTGTTTTATGAGATATCATAACCAAACTTATAGACTAGCATTTAAGTTACTTTAATACATCCTTACCGAAGGTGGTTCAAATCGGACCACTATTTCGAATAGCTGTAACAGGACCGATCGGGCGAAAATCAAGACTTAGAATGAAAAACTTTTTTGTTTTTTGATATATTATAACCAAACTAATACAATATGTATTTAACTTGGTTTTATATATCCTACTTAAGTTAATTTAAATCGTGTTACTATATCATATAGCTGTCATAGGATCGATCGATCGAGAATCAAGTCTAATAATGAAAAACTCTGTGTTTTATTAAATAAAGTAAACAAACTGACAGAATATGTTTTTAAGTTTGTTTTATACATTCCTACCAGCTAAATCGGCTTACTATATCATATAGCTGCCATTGAAACAAGAAGTCGAAAATGTAATACAGCGCTCTATAAGGGCGTCAAGTGAGCAGAATATTTTTCAAGTTTTAGCAGTCTTTGCTTTCCATAGCAAGTACGGGGTCATCGGCCGGTCGAGAATGCTCGTCCAACTAGTTTTTTAATATTTTTAAAATTTTACAGTACTTAGCAATTTGATAAAAATCGGGATACTATATCATATAGCTTCCGTAGGAACAATCGAGTGCTAATTAACCTTTGGTGTAAAAAATCTTATTGGTTTTTGCGATATCATACCCAAAATTACAGACTAGGTTTTGCACGCCAAAACTTGAATTTTTCTACCAGGCATTTTTCCCATTAAATCTTACTTTTTACCGGCAAAATCTAGATTTATTCCTTTGCCAAATCAGGTGATTTTTCCAACAGCTAACAGCGTGAATATAATTGATTCCGTTTTTTTAGATCCCGTACTAAAAAAAAGTACAGGGGTCTATTGGATTTGTTATCAACGAATATGTGCTTAACAGGCAGAAGGAGACGTGGCAGACCCTATAAGGTGATTCTTGATTAGCACAAATAGCCGAGTCGATATAGCAATGTCCGTCTGTCCGTCTGTATGAGCGCCTAGATCTTAGAGACTATAAGAGCTAGAGACACCAAACTTGGTATGTAGGTTCCTCTATATTTCAAGCAGATCAATTTGTTTTAAAATTCGGCCACGCCAACTTTATCGCCCACATATCAAAAAAAAAAATTTCATATCCAAATTATAAGAACAATTTAAAAGCTAGTGACACCAAATTTGGTATGTAGATTTCCCTATATTGCAGGCAGATAAGGATTGTTTTTTTTTTGGATCCGACCACTGTATCATATAGCGGTCGAAAATCAAGTTTTAGTATGAAAAACTGTTATGTTTTATGAGATATCGTAACCAAACTTATTGAATATGCATTTAACTTGGTTTTATATATCCTGTCCAAAGTTGGTTCAAATCGGACCACTATATCATATAGCTGTCATAGGACCGATCGGGTGAAAATCAAGTCTAATTATGAAAAACTTTTTTGTTTTATGAGATATCGTAACCATCTGATAGAATATGCATTTAAGCTAAGTTAAGTTTTTAATTTTTTCCATTATTAGTTTTTGGTATAGTAAGTGCTTGGCAAAGATTTATTTAATTTACATATAGCAGTCTTTGGTCAGCTGGCGAGTTCAGTACCTAGTAACAGAGAACGGCAAGGTGTGATTGCAAAAACGTTCATACACAAAAATAGCCGAATAATCGTGCCATTCGGCTCAACCGATCAAACTTGCATAAGCACCCGAAGTCACTGCTGAGTTAAATTCACTCTAATGTGCGTATATATTTTTGCTCACTGAGTTTATTCACGCTCATGTGCAAACCGGTCATTTGGGCGTATGTTGATTTTACTCAACATTGAATTTTTTTGTTGATTTGATACGCCCAAATTCTTACTCAATTCCACTCACTGAACGAAAGTCAGCGTTGAATAAAAATCAGCTCATGCTGATGCACGAAACGAATAACTCAACTCGTGTTCGTGCATTAGCGTTTTAATTTTGTTTTTGCTGTTTCTTTTTGTTTTTGAGAATGCTCGCGATTGCTGGTTGAAATGAACACAATTAGTTTAAATTTGTCATCTTAGCGCTATGGAGCACACTGTACTTAAAAATACGTACAAATACCTACACGTTGGCGGCCCGGCATAAGGGAAGAAGCTCTGTCTGGAGCATTTTAGGCGAAATAATCAAGAAGGATGGCACTATTTTACCAGGATTTTTATACTGTCGATCGTACAGCAATATTCTGAAATACTCAGAAAAACAGTCATCAAATTTAACGCGACATAAGTGCTGTGAGTCGCTGAAGGAAACGAAATTGCTTAAAACTGTTACGCCGGAGGAAAAAAAGCAGCTTTAGATACTTGTGTTGCATGGGTAACTGAAGATTGCCAACCCTTTTCAGCAATCAATGGGCTAGGATTCCAAAAACTTGCGAGATTTTTTATTCACATTGGATCATATTATGGAGAGGATGTGGACATTGACGATATGCTGTCAGATGCAACAACGTTGTCGCGAACAACGCACAAAATCGCAGACGAAAAAAAAACCAACTTAACCCTCTAACAGGAAAAATCGAAATAGTCATTCAATCAAGCTGATATTTATTTTATAAGTAGATATATGTTAAATAAGCTTAAGTTTGAAATTTCATAATTTTCCGTTAGTTGGAACGACCGTCAGGTGCAAAATACTGAAGACCGTCTGTAGACGGTCTTGTCGGCTTGAGCGAAAAAAAATATGGCTGTTTGCTTGAAGCACAAGGGAATATCCCACGCAACATTTGGCGATAACTTTTGCTATTTATTGGTTCTAACGTTCTTTTTGAGTTAGTAATCAAAAATATAATTATAAGAATATTCCATTTACTTAAATTCAAATAATTATTATAAAATATATCAATTTGTAAGCAATTTTAAATGAACAATTACTTGAGTTGACCGTTATATGTGGAAAATTCCTATTTACAGGTATTTTTTTAAGTTGGATGTCTTCAAATATATTTATTTTGTAATGGTAGTCTCAAAAAAAATTTTGGGAGACTGATTTGTATAAAATGAGCATTCACTTCAACCAAAATACTAAATATATGCATATTTTTCCTCTTTATCCAGCCAAATTGAAAAATGATTTACATTATAATATCTTTATCTGATATCAGATGAACTGCTCTTTTCCAGTGATTGCTAAGCCGGCCAATGCATTTCATTCCATTCCTTGAAGGAAACAAGTCCTGCTGTTGTTTTTGTAAGGAACTCTGCATGCTCCAGCTTTTCTCCCATTTTCTGAATCGGACACTTTCTATACAAGAACCCACTTGTATAATATGTTTGCATTTTTGGTATTTATGTTAATGAAATGATAGATAAGCCACTTATCATATAGTAGAATAGCTTTCCTTATGTTTCCTATCCTCGACCTTGGATTTTAACTGCCCTTAAGGCCGTCCATCAAAGGGACTCCTTCAAATGTGATTATTGTATTCCTCATTTATTGGCAGGCAACTGATTTCTATATATAGCTTCAGCATCCTGCCATAATGCAGTGCTTTAGCTCTTTTCTCATTGTAATTGGCTCAGAGGAGTGGAGCAATTCCAAAATATATAGATGCCAGCCTACCGTACTTGTTATCTTCCCACAATACCGAATTAACGATAACTCCTTGAATCTTGGAGCAGAACTGGGCGGGAAGTAGACTGTATTTGGGGACTAGTTGGTTCAAGTATGGGCAATGATGATCGAATGCTTTCGAAAGGTTTGAAGCACTCAGTTGTTGATAAGGATAGTTCTTCTATATCGATGGGCATACGATCAGCACTTCAGGTAAAACTGTAGCCTGAGTGTCTTGGGAAGCATTGAATGAAAGGCTTAAATCTTGAAGAAATGCATCGGAATTATCATTTTCAATAATTTTCTAATAGTTTTGGAATAGTATGGACTGCTAGATCAAATGATGTCGACAACATAATCGGAGTCCCATCACTTTTATCACTGCTCAACTTATCATAGCTTTTACCGAATCTATCAACTCAAGCAAATGTTCATTTAAAATCGCTTACAATTTATATATTTTATAAATAATAGACACTTTAATTTAAGTAAATTGCATATTTATAGTTATATGAGTGATTACCAACTCAACTAGTGGGCGGTTACAGTCGAGCATGCTCGACAGTTGAATACCCTGTGCCCATGTACTCTGTACTGAAAGTGGCAGCTATATGATATTTTAGACCGATTCTAACCAAATTCGGTCAGGATGTATAATGCCTAGGTGTATATTCTATCAATTTGGTTCTGATATCTCAACAAACAAAAAACTTTTCAATACTAAAACTTTATTTTCGATGTACCTTTCCTATGGCAGCTATATGATATAGTTAACCGATCTTAACCAAATTTGGTCAGGATGTATATTAGCAGCCCAGATGCATATTCTCTCAGTTTGGTTCTGATATCTTAACAACCAAAAAACTTTTCCATACCAAAACTACATTTTCGATGTATCGTTCCTATGGCAGCTATATGATATAGTTAACCGATCTTAACCAAATTTGGTCAGGGTGTATATTAGCAGCTGAGATGCATATTCTATCAGTTTGGTTCTGATATCTCAACAAACAAAAAACTTTCCCATACTAAAACTTCATTTTCGATGTTCCGTTCCTATGGCAGCTATATGATACAGTTAACCGATCTTTACCAAATTTGGTCAGGATGTATATTAGCAGCTGAAATGCATATTCTATCAGTTTGCTGCTGATATCTTAACAAACAAAAAACTTTTTCATACAAAAACTTCATTTTCGATGTATCGTTCCTATGGCAGCTGTATGATATAGTGGACCGATCCAAAAATAAAAACAAACTTGATCTGCCTATCGTATCCAGGAACCTACATACCAAGTTCGAAGTCTCTAGCTCTTATGGTTTCTGAGATCGACGCGTTCAAACATCCGGACGGACGGACGGACAGACAGAACGGACATGGCTCAATCGGCTCGGCTTTTGAACCTGATCAAGAATATATATACTTTTGGGGGTCTGCCACGCCCCCTTCTGCCTGTTACATACATTCTGCCAAACACATTATACCCTTTTTGCCTATTTTTAATGGGCTCAGGGTATAAAAAGTACTTCAGAAGCGAGAAATTACAATACTTATCGTCAAAAGTCGCGTACGATATTCCCTTGTGATGCAAGCGAGCGGCAATATTTTATAATGCGTTTGGCAGGATGTATGTAACAGGCAGAAGGAGGCGTGGCAGACCCCACAAACTATATATATTCTTGATCAGGATCAACAGCCGAGTCGATTGAACCATGTCCGTCTGTCTGTCCGTCTGTTTGAACGCGTCGATCTCAGAAACTATAAAAGCTAGAGACATCAAACTTGGTATGAAAAAGTTTTGTGTTTGTTGAGATATCAGAACCAAACTAATAGATTATGTATCGGAGCTGGTATTATACATCCTGACCAAATTTGGTTAAAATCGGATAGCTATATCACATAGCTGCCATAGGAACGATGCATCGAAAATAAAGTTTAAGTATGAAAAAGTTTTTTTTTTTTTTTGAGATATCTTAACCAAACTGATAAAATATGCAGTAATGTTAGTTTTGTACATTCTGACCAGATTTGGTTCAAATCGGCTTTATATATCATATAGCTGTCATAGGAACAATTGGTCGAAAATTAACTTTTAAACCAACTTTTGCAACGATGTATACGACTAACTTTAATGCATACAATACAAGTTTGGTTACGATATCTCATAAAACAAAAAAGTTTTTCATACTAAGACTTGATTTTCGCCGGATCGGTCCTATGACAGCTATAGGATATAGTGCACCGATTTGAACCAACTTTGGTAAGGATGTATAAGACTAACTTAAATGCATATTCTTTAAGTTCGGTTACGATATCTCACAAAACAAAAAAGTTTTTCATACTAAGACTTGATTTTCGCCCGATCGGTCCTATGACAGCTATATGATATAGTGAACCGATTTAAACCAACTTTGGTTAGGATGTATAAGACTAACTTAAATGCATATTCTATAAGTTTGGTTACGATATCTCATAAAACAAAAAAGGTTTTCGTACTTAAACTTGATTTTTGACCGATTGTTTCTATGGGCGCTATATGATATAGTGGTCCGATTCAAAAAGAAACAAACTTAACCTGCCTGCAATATAGATGAATCTACATACCAATTTTGGTGTCACTAGCTTTTAAATTGCACTTATAATTTGGATATGAAATTTTTTTTTCCGATTTGTGGGCGATATAGGGGGCGTGGCCGAATTTTTAAGCAAATTTGATCTGCTTGCAGTATAGAGGAACCAACATACCAAGTTTGGTGTCTCTAGCTCTTTTAGTCTCTAAGATCTAGGTGCTCATACGGACAGACGGACAGACAGACAAACGGACAGACGGACTTTGCTAAATCGACTTGGCTATTGATGCTGATCAAGAATATATATACTTTATAGGGTCTGCCGCGCCTCCTTTTGCCTGTTACGCACATAATCGGTAAAACAAACCCAATAGACCCCTGTACTTTTTTTAAGTACGGGGTCTAAAAAGCCATGATCAAGCGAGATTCGAGCCCGGAGGTTCTGCTTTTGAATCTAGCATACCATCTTGTGCACCACTTTGTCATTGAATACCGCAACTGACCAAACTCTACTACACTATAAAAAAATGTAAACAGAAACTACATGCGAACTTTGAACTTTAGCTTATCGCAGTTGCACTTGAATTTTTAAAAACGCAGACTTATCTTTCGATGAAATTATCTTAAGAATATTGTCGCCAAGTTTCAAGTTCGTACGTCAAACCGTTTGGGTTGTACAATGCTAAGTCATTCAGTTGGACAAACAACTTTATATATATAGATCTGTATATATTTGATAAGAAATTTACACAAGCTTTGTACTTTTGCGTTGAAAATTTTTTTTAACCTTTAATCTATGAACCTATTCAGTTAAGCCAAAAAAGCATTCCATTTTAGGTACGCTTTTGGAAAATGAAATAATTTTAATATTTGTATTTATGTTAATAACCGGAAACTCTTACATTTAATTAGCAACAAAATGCTCTATTAAATAAAAATTATTTCATCAAAATTGACCTATGGGTTTAAAAGATCTGGCAAATATAATTTGACGAAAGTCGTGAACCTATTCGGTTGAGCGGAAGTGTATAGTCTCAAAAGTGCGTGCGTTGTTCATGCTATTAGAAGTATTCATATATTGTAGACGTATTCAAATCTAAGAGGAACTTATATCTTAATCTACACTAACACTTTTTTCAATAATGTGTGCGACTATTTAATTAAAACACATTTTTTTGCCAAAATTCGTTTTTATTCATCAACATAGTTTCCTTTTAGGGAGATACAATCATTCCAACTCTTTTTCAATCTTTCTTTGACTTCAAAATAGGCGGTAGTTTTGGCGATTACTTCATCATTAGAGCGAAATCTCTTAAAACGGAGCATCTTTTTAAAGTCTGCGAAGAGCCAGTAGTCGCTGGGGGCCAAATCTGGAGAATACGGTGGATGGGGAAGCAATTCGAAGCCCAATTCCTTCAATTTTGCCATCGTTTTCATTGATTTGTGACACGGTTCATTGTCTTGATGGAACAACACTTTTTTCTTCGTCAAATGAGGCCGTTTCCTTTGCGATTTCGTCTTTCAAACGCTCGCTTTGGGCGGCTTTCTCCGGCTGCATGCCACTCAGCAGACTGCCGATTTGACTCTGGAGTGAAATGGTGGATCCATGTTTCATCCATTGTGATGTACCGACGCAAAAACTCCGACTTATTGCGCGTAAACATGTCCAAACAGCTCTTTGATTCATCGATTCGTTGTTGTTTATGCTCCGGTGTGAGCAAACGCGGCACCCATTTGGAAAACACCTTTTTCATACCCAAATGTTTGTGAATTATGGTGTGTACACTGCCTGCTTATATCTTTAGAATGTCAGCAATCTCCCTCACTTTCACTTTACGGTCGGACATAGTGATTTTCAGTGTTTTTTCAACGTTTTCCGGAATAAGAGCGTCATTTGGCCTTCCAGTAGATTGAATGTCATCGGTGTCTGTACGACCACTTTTGAATTCGGCATACCAATAATAAATACTTCTTTTTGATGGAGCAGAGTCCGAATAATGTTCTTCAAGCCATTCCTGGCAATGAACAGTATTTTATTTCTTTAAAAATGATGAATCAGCACACGGAATTGCTTTGAATTCATTTTTTTTAACTCAAAAGTAGCGTCACTTAAAGCACTGTAACTTGTAAACAAATGGTCGGATTAATATATGATTTTGACAGAAAGCCTAAAAAGGTTGCCACTTTCGAAAAAAAATATTGATTTAGTACTAGTGCCGCCATCTATGTGTCAGTCACACACATTACACTAGGCAACAGCCCAAGAGATACAAGAGCCACACCCACTTTTTTTGATAGATATGGGGCCAAAACCGACGAAAAACATTTTTTTTTAATGGTGATATTTTTTTTTAGAATATTCCAAAAATCTGGCTTTTTTTATTACTTTTTTTCAGAGGTGCATCCAAATGCCAAAACCAATTTATCAAAGCTTTACTTTATCTGAAAGCTAATGAATATATCTATATTTCATTTATACACAGTCTTAGATTTAAACCAGTCGTTTAAGAGATATAAATTTTTAAATTAAAAAAATTATGATTTTTTCTTAGCTTTTTTTTTAGCTTTTTTCACTTTAAAATTCGAGGAAAAAAATATATTACATTTTATCTACTATTTTTTTGGATAGCATAAATTACGCGTTGTTTAAGATATGGTTCATTAAAATCTATAGAGAGACGGCGATATAATATTATTTTGTGTCCAGGCATGTTTTTGTCGACTTTTTTGACTTCGTTGTGGAGCGGCATGACCTTTAGTCTGAAAATTTCTTGTGTTTTCTGAGATATCCCAACCAAACTCACAGAATTAAAATTTTTTATTGTTTTACACATTATGACCAAAGTTGGCTCAAATCAATAGGAACAATAGGTCAAAAATTCATCTTTAGTATGAAAAGTTGTGTTATTTCTTGAGATATATCAACCAATCGCACAGGTTTTATATCTGGGAATGTGTTATATATCCTTACCAAATTTGACTCAAATCGGATCACTATTCAATATAGCAAATAAAATAGTAAATAAAATGTAATAAAATTTTTTCGACTATTCCTCGAAATTTAAAGTGAAAAAAGCTAAGAAAAAATCATCATTTTCTTAATTAAAGAATTGATATATCTTAAATTACGGGATTAAATCTTAAACTTTGTATAAATGAATTGTAGATATAGTCATAAGCTTTCAGAAACAGCTTTGATAAATCGGTTTTCGTATTCTCGTGTAATGATGACAAATGTGGATGCACCTCTGAAAAAAGTATTAAAAAAAAGCCAAATTTTAAAATTTTCTAAAATAAAAAAGTTTTTCGTCGGTTTTGGCCCCATATCTATCAAAAACTAGTCGGCCGGTGCTACAGTCAATCATACTCGACTGTCGGAGACCCCGTACTTACTATCCAAAATCAGTGACTTCTAAAAACTAAATAATATTTAAGATTACCATAAACTCTTATATATTAAATTTTTCGCCGCTCAAATTTACTCAGTAAATTTATAATAAACACGAATTTAACATAGAATTTTAACTTAACGTTTATATAAATACCAATATAAAATTATTTAAATTAAATGATTAAACATGTATTCAAAATTAAATGTCAGTATAACATTCATAAAGAACAATTTCATTAAATTGTAAAAATTATAAAAAATTGCTTAAAATCAGCTGGAAAAAAAGTTGTTCCCGCCGGGAGTCGAACCCGCGACAAAATTGCAAAAATTTTCAAAAGACAAAGGCTCAACGTGTTGAGCCACTCTCGCACTTATGTCTTTATCCTCCAATATGGCCATATTGCTTGTTTTAGTGCTCAATTAAAAAGTAAATGAAATAATTTATATTTTAACATTTAATGTTAATATTACATTTTAAATAAGCACTGAGTTTGTTTTAATATAAAATGAAATTGAATTCGAACATAAATAAATTAAAAATCTGTCACCCACGGCAGGACTCGAACCCACGAGCACTGTCCGACTCCGCGACTCAGTACACTACGCCACCGAAGCTCACGTCTGAATGGACGCCAATTTGTTATATAATATGTTAATATCAATTTTTTGTTTTATCAAGATATTCAAGTTTTAATTACTGCCAACGCGCCATCAACGAATTTAACAGCAAAATTTATTATTTGAATATCTTCGCTATTTACTGTGCGATCAGAATGAAATTTTTAGTAAAAATTTAGGACAATTATATCTTCATCTGTGCAAAATCTGGAGTTTCTGGCTTATAAAATGCTCTTATAATTTGGATATGAAATTTTCAATGTCGATTTGCACGCGGTTAAGGGGGCGTGGCTGATTTTTGAAGCAAACTTGATCTGCCTGCAGTATAGAGGAACCTACATACCAAGTTTGGTGTCTCTAGCTCTTATAGTCTCCGAGATCTAGGTGTTCATACAGACAGACAGACAGACAGACGGACATTGCTATATCGACTCGACTATTGATGCTGATCAAGAATATATATACTTTATAGGGTCTGCCACGCCTCCTTCTACCTGTTACGCACATATTCGGTAAAACAAACCCAATAGACCCCTGTACTTTTTTTAAGTACGAGGTCTAAAAAAAGGGTTTGGTCCTTGTAACTGCCAAAAAGTTCGATTTTGTTGCCTAGTGTTATTGAAGAAAGTGTTAGATCCTCTTAGAGAGCGTAAGCACAGATTAAAATCTCCTAAGACTATGGAATTGATATTTAGAAATGAAAACCTTTGAAATAAGTCCTGAAATTCTGTTTTAAAACTAGGTAATGGATAAGTTAGAGTCAGCGCCGCACACTGGGGCAGGCGGCCGAAAGCGTGGCAAAAATCATTTTTTTGACGAAAGCGTTTGTAAAAAGTAATAATGGCATGCGATAGAGAAAACTCGAAAGATTACGAATCCAAAAGATTTTTTAAATCAGGTAAAAATTGTGGGCGTGACAGTCTCTCAAAGTTGACCCATTTTATAAAAAATGCCAACTTTAAAACTGATTTGATGACAAGTTATATGACCGATCTTTATGTTTTTGTTTTCATATGAAATGTACATTTATTTCTAATTAAATGCCGTAGAATTTTGTTTCTTCACTTGTTGATCTTTTATCCTAGCGATGTTTAAAAAAAAGCACTTAAATTAGGCTATTTTTTGACTTTGATGGAATAGAACAAAAAGTCCAATTTTTGGACTCGATCCCATTACCACAGGAGTCTTTGCTAATCAATTCTCTAACGAAATAACCCCGGTCTTTCATGCGTCCAGCTGCGTCTGGGGAAGTTATAGGACAAAAACAGATGCAACCTCGCAAAAAAATGGTGATAGAAGAGGAAGAGCGCAGTACAATTACATACGTTTTCGACATGTCAGGCATCGTACGAAATTTTTGCAAAAAAAAAAATTTTTTTTTTTTATTATCGTAACTCAACTATTTAAAATACCAATTACACTAGGCAACAAAATCGCACTTTTTGCGAGTTACAGAAACCAAACCCACTTTTTTGGATAGATTTGGGGCAAAAACCGACGAAAAACATTTTTTTTTTTTTATGGTGAGTTTTTTTTTTAGAATTTTTCAAAATTTGGCTTTTTTTTTAATACTTTTTTTCAGAGGTGCGCCCACATTTGTTATCATTACACGAGAATGCCAAAACTGATTTATCAAAGCTTTTCTTTATCTAAAAGCTAATGAATATATCTATATTTCATTAATACATAGTCTTAGATTTAAACCAGTAGTTTAAGAGATATCAATTTATGAATTAAGAAAATGATGATTATTTCTTGGCTTTTTTCTTAGCTTTTTTCACTAAAAAATTCGAGAAAAATTCGAAACAATTTTTTTACATTTTATTAACTATTTTATTTGCGTAGCTGTTGTAATTACGCGTTGTTTAAGATATGATTCATTAAAATCTATGGTGAGACGGCGATATGATATTATGTTGAATCGAGGCATGTTTTTGTCGACTTTTTTGACTTCATTGTGGTGTGGCATGACCTTTAGTATGAAAATTTTTTGCGTTTTTTAAGATATCCCAACCAAACTTACAGAATTTGAATTTGTTATTGTTTTACACATTGTGACTAAAGTTGGTTCAAATCGGTTAACTATATCATATAGCTGCCATAGGAAAGATCGGTCGAAAGTCAAGTTTTAGTATGAAAAACTTATTTGTATTTTGAGATATTTTAACTAAACTGACAAAATATGTATTTAAGAGGGTCATTAATTTGTAACTATATATTTAGCTATATTATTTACCCATCGTTAAGTATGTTTGCCATTAAAATCTATCTATTGGGCTGTTGCCTAGTGTTATTGTTGCTTAAAATATGAAAAAAGATTTAAATGTATGTTTTGGGCAGATTTTTGCAACGCAAAATGAGGATCTGCCCCACTGTGCGTCGTAATTTGCAAATATAGTTCATACAATGCTCACTTCTTTAATAATTTAGTTTGATATTTGACACTTATTAAGTTAATACACTTATTAACTATTCTCATTCAAAACCCTTTTTTTGGACCCTTATTCGAAAACGCAAAGAATAATTGAAAACTTTTTTTATTTATTGTATTACAAAAGGTTCAAAGTAAATAAAAAAAATTTTTTTGCCCCGATACGAGGGGTGTTCAAAAAGTAATGAGACTTCAAAGTTGGGGGTTGAAAAAAAAGGTGTCGTCACGGCGGCCACGATTCCGGGTCTCCGGAGCGTCGGAAATGGAAAAAAAACGGGGTTATAATCAGCATAGATATAATTCTGGCCCGAAGTAAAATAAAAATTTTTTTTGACAAAATGGCGGCCATTCAAAAAAAAATTTCAATTTCGGGCTTTTCTTTGTAGTTTAGTGTAAAAAAAAAAGAGTAAAAAAATCGCAAAATTTTTATTTTACTTCGGGCCAGAATGGTGACAATTCTACGTCGATTAAACTTTGTTTCATCCAAATCGGTTCAGTAGAACTGGCGGAATCGTGGCCGCCAGCTCGAAAAACGTGGTTTCGAGATAAACGCGTTTAAAGTTTGAAGTTTGAAGAAAATAGCTCATTTTGACGAAGACCTTGCTTCACAAAAATGGCCATATCTTCTAAAGTATTTCGAATTTCAAAAAACCCTTTTGGGGTTATATTCTAAAATGTCCAAGCTATAAAAAAATGCAAAAAAGTCGAAAAACATTTTTTGCTGAAAGAGAATAGGGTCTTAAAACAATTCTTCGTTACGTCATTTACTTATATTTCGAAGGTTGTGCACTGTGAGCAAAAAGGGTGAGCTTTTTTGTACATAAAAATTACTTTTTGCACAGTGCCGAATGCCAAGTTTCACTTTTTTTTTATTAATTTATATTTTTATTTAAAATTTTTAGATTAAACTGAATTTTGTTCGTCACAAAATTGGATATCAAAAATTTTGGGGCTAGAAATTGCTTTCGTCACTAGACTTTTACTAAACTAGCAGTTTTTTCAAAAAGTCGTAGAACAAACATTTCTAGATTTTCGAAAAGGAATAAATCCCCGTCATTACATTTAAGCTTCTTTAGCGCTTTAATGCAAACAAACAAACAGACAAGCAAACTGACTTTTCACTTCATTTTTAGGAGTCTTCTAAAATTTTCGAATTTATTTATCTTTTGAACCAGTTATCGGATTTGGGTGATTGAGGTATCAATCGACGCGTATTTTTAAGTAAAATTTTTAAGAAATAAAATATAATAAATTTTACTAAAAGACCCCAACAGCCCCATTAGCTGCGATCAAACAAATTTTTCCCCTCCCAATTACACCCCCGTATCTCATGACCCAGGTGAGTTAAAAAAAGTTTTAGTATGCCATTTTGTAAGGACTAAACCTTTCGATCAATATATGACTTGATCTGATCGGACAGTCGTAGCAAATTTTCCAACTTAGCTGTATATATTGTTAGTCGCCTTTCGCACCCTTCGTGCTGTTTTCGTCACAAACGCGAACTGCCGTCCGCAGTGATAAAAGTATTTGTAGTTTAGTAACAAGTGAAATGTTTGAAGTGAAATAATAAGTAATTTGAATTCGTTTCTTTGTCAATAATGCGTTCGTATTTTCGCAAGTTGTTTGCATCTGGGTCTGAGCAAATTAATAAATGGCTATATTTTCTTTATCGATATTTCAATATCTCAAATCTGTTCAGCGCAGTCTTCACCGATGGACCCGAATATGGGTCAAAGCCAAGGGCGATCGGCCGTTGACTCGGTTGGGACCGTTGGGCGTGGGCGAGAGAGGAACTGATAGGCAAAATGGGAACGGGAGAGAAGTAGAAAAGGCAAGTTTAGCAACAGGGAGTTTTGGCAGGCAGCGTAGGCAAATGCGCTGGGAGTTTTGTCGGCCCAAAAATTTCGAGTCGTGTGTGGTGCGGTATATATATATATATATACAGATATATAAATTAGATTAAATAAATACACACACATACAGACGGAGCAATAGTATCACTGCACTGTGTTGTTCACTGAATGTATATATATATATATATACATTCGCTTTGTTGTTGTTTTTCTCCTCGTTTCCCGCAACTTGCCACTTTCTCCACCCACATTTAATTATTTTCTACTCGTTGGTGCCAATATTGACATGTCATCTGAGCATCTATTTGGTACGTTTTGGATATATTTTGTATAGAATTGATATATATTTTATATATATTTTATTTTTTTTAAATATATTTTAATTATTTCGAAGTTTTTCTGCGTTTTCTCCTATAACCTGGTCGTTCAGAAGTGTACAAAAGAGCAACAAAGGTCAAGGACTAGACCCACTGCCAACCCCTCCACGCTAGTGGTGATTGGAGACGGGGCTCTGGTGACCGAGTTGAGGCGATATAACCTCCATCAGTGAAGTCAAAGGGATTTTTGGCCAACGGTGAAGTGCTCGTCTGATATCGCGTCAGGCAGGTTACTCCGCTTTTGACAGGCACCACTGTACTGATGATGAAGGAGTTACTGAGCCGCGCCGAAGCATCCGGCACATCCGTCACACCCATAAATGGTGCATTGGATAATGCGATAAGGATGCAAGCAGTAAACCCCTTTGCGAATAGTTCGAAGATCCCACGTTCACCACCAGTAGTACCGCATTCGGTTCCACCAGCGATGCATGGAGAGGTCTTCACGTTCACTGTTCAGAACGACAACGTCGAGACTCCGAAGCGGAACCGAGAGCAGGCCAGTTCACAAGGCCAGCTGCGAAAAATACCGCCGAAGAGGCAACGAGGTCCCTGCACATTTTAGATGACCTGATATTTCAGACCATGGAGAAAAAGCCTGCAGTTCGACACGTGACGTTGAAGCAGAGAGAAATGTTTGCTAGGATGAAGCAAATTCAGATGTCTGTTAGCCGTTACCTTGAAATGGCGGCTAGTTTCCAAAATCCACAGGGTAGCAGCTGCGAGTTCAATCCTCTGAGTCATTCGCCCCTGTGCAAGAACTAAGAAAACGCGTCTCAACGACCCCATCCCTTCTAGAGAAGGATATAACTTAGAAAAGTCAGGTTCATTACTCTTCGAGTGTAGCGAGTGCAGCAGCATTCCCAAGCTGAGCTTCACAGATAGCGGAGAAGTGGACTGTTGCGAAGAACCGCCAATCCACGGACAGGCGCGCTATAACCACCGCATCTGTCGGTGTCAGGCTCAGCGGAAAACATGACTGTCCAGCTTTCGCGGCAGCCGTTAGCAAAGACTTTAAGAGACAGCACAGACCAGCGTACTGATGGAATCCCGAAATTGCCAACGCACGTAGGAACTGTCTTTTAGCAAGAAGGCAATATCAGCACTCAAGGAAAAGGGGCAGTATAAACTGGCCAGTACTGCAAAACCAATTCATAGAGGCAAGGAGAAGGTTGGATAGAGCAATCAAGCAAGCGGAAGTGCTTCCTTGAACTATGCGACTCGGCAGAAGATCCCCAGGGCAAGGCGTACAAAACAGTGGTCAAACGAATCTACGCCAATAGGCAAGAGTCCCTGACTGACCCCGTGCGCCTCAAAGACATTGTGCAGTCACTCTTTTCAAACAGGGAAGACAATCTGGAGGCCAGAAGAGGCGGTATTCTCGCCACAGGCCAGATGCTTAAATTCGAGGTGCAGGCTGTCACCACCGACGAGATTAAAGCCGTAGGCCGGAATATAAAGCCTGGCAAAGCCCCTGGCCCAGATGGCATTCCAAACCGTGCCATGAAGCTGGCCATGTCACTGCACTCTAAAGTGCTTGCAAAAGCCTACACTCAATGCCTCCGCGAAGGCATTTTTCCACACCATTGGAAGCTACAGAAGCTTGTCCTGATCCCAAAGCCTGGTAAGCCACCGGAAGAAGCGTCTTCGTATAGGCCAATCTGCCTGATCGACATACTGGGTAAAACTTTCGAGTGACTCATCTGTGCAAGACTGGAGGCTGCAATCAGCAACAGCGGTGGGCTCTCGCCACACCAATATGGCTTCAGGAAGTCAAGATCGACCATTGACGCTATCGGGGAAGTCACAGAGATGACGTTGCACTCGTGGTTGTGGCTCAACAACTATGCAAGGCGGAGGCAGCCTGCAGCGAGTCAATCCGAATTGCGATGCAATGGCTCAGTTCAGTGGGTCTACAGCTGGAGACACATAAAACCGAGGCAGTGCTTGTAAGCAGCCAAAAGAAAGTGGAAACAGCGCAAATACGAATAGGAGATAACGTCGTGGAGTCCAAAGGGGCGATTCGTTAGCTCGGCGTAGTTATCGACACACGCCTAAACTATCGAGAACACACGACGCACTCGAATCGGTCACTGTCATGGATAATGCTAAACACTTGAGGGCCCGAACAGAAGAGAAGAATGCTGCTAACTAACGTCACCAGATCGATCATTTTATATGCGGCACCGATCTGGGCAGATGCGCTCAAGGTAAAGAGCTACGCCAGGGGTATCCAGGCTACTCACCGTCTCTGTGCGCTTCGTGTGTGCAGCGTCTTTTGGACGGTGTCAGATGACGCAGCTCTGGTCATCGCGGGCACGGTGCCGATAAAGATATTTTAATTCAAACTAGTGGGCCGGTGCTACAGTCGAGCATACTCGACAGTCGGAGACCCCGTACTTACTATGGAAAAAACTTATAATGGAAAAAAATTAATAAAAACTAGTCGGCCGGTGCTACAGTCGAGCATACTCGACTGTCGGAGACCCCGTACTTACTATCCAAAATCAGTCACTTCTAAAAACTAAATAATATTTAAGATTACCATCAACTCTTATATATTAAATTTTTCGCCGCTCAAATTTACACAGTAAATTTATAATAAACATGAATTTAACATAGAATTTTAACTTAACGTTTATATAAATACCAATAAAAAATTATTTAAATGAAATGATTAAACATGTATTTAAAATTAAATGTCAGTATAACATTCATAAAGAACAATTTCATTAAATTGTAAAAATTAAAAAAAATAGCTTAAAATCAGCTGTTCCCGCCGGGAATCGAACCCGCGACAAAATTGCAAAAACATTTAAATGACGGAGGCTCAACATGTTGAGCCACTCTTGCACTTATGTATTGATCCTCCTAAATGGCAATATTGCTTGCTTTGGTACTCAATTACAAAGTAAAAGAAATAAATTATATTTTAACATTTAATGTTAATATTACATTATTTTAAATAAGCCCTGAATTTTAATATAAAATGAAATTGAATTCGAACATATATAAATTAAAAATCTGTCACCCACGGCAGGACTCGAACCCACGAGCACTGTCCGACTCCGCGACTCAGTACACTACGCCACCGAAGCTCACGTCTGAATGGACGCCAATTTGTTATATAATATGTTAATATAAATTTTTTGTTTTATCAAGATATTCAAGTTTTAATTACTGCCAACGCGCCATCAACGAATTTAACAGCAAAATTTATTATTTGAATATCTTCGCTATTTACTGTGCGATCAGAATGAAACTTTTAGTAAAAATTTAGGACAATTATATCTTCATCTGTGCAAAATCTGGAGTTTCTGGCTTACAAAATGCTCTTATAATTTGGATATGAAATTTTCAATGTCGATTTGCAGGCGGTTAAGGGGGCGTGGCTGATTTTTGAAACAAACTTGATCTGCCTGCAGTATAGAGGAACCTACATACCAAGTTTGGTGTCTCTAGCTCTTATAGTCTCCGAGATCTAGGTGTTCATACAGACAGACAGACAGACAGACAGACGGACAGACAGACGGACAGACGGACATTGCTATATCGACTCGACTATGACTATGCTGATCAAGAATATATATACTTTATAGGGTCTGCCACGCCTCCTTCTACCCCTGTACTTTTTTTAAGTACGGGGTCTAAAAATTAAGTTAGCCTAAATGCATATTCTATCAGGTTTATTACGATGTCTCATGAAACATAAAAGATTTTCATACTAAGACTTGACTTTCGCCCGATCGGTTGTATGAGAGCTATATGATATAGTGGTCCCATTTGAACCAACTTTGGACAGGATATATAAAACCAAGTTTTATGTATATTCTATAAGTTTGGTTACGATATCTCATAAAACAAAAAAATTTTTGATACTAAAACCGATTGTTCCTATGGGCGCTATATAATATAGTGGTCCGATTCAAAAAAGAAACAAACTTAACCTGCCTGCAATATAGAGGAATCTACATACCCAATTTGGTGTCACTAGCTTCTAAATTGCTCTTTTAATTGATCTGCCTGCAATGTAGAGAAATCTTTAACCAAATTTGATGGCACTTGCTTTTAAATTGTTCTTATAATTTGGATATGACATAAAGGGGGCGTGGCCGAATTTTGAAACAAACTCGATCTGCTCTCTAGCTCTTATAGGCTCTGAGATTGAGACATTGTTATATCAAGAATATATATACTTTATAGGGTCTGCCACGCCTCCTTCTGCCTGTTACGCACATATTCGGTAAAACAAACCCAATAGACCCCTGTACCTTTTTTTAAGTACGTGGTCTAAAAGAAAAATCAATTGGCATTCGGCACTGCGCAAAAACGAATTTTTATGTGCAAAGAAGTGCACAATGCGCAATGCCAATTTTCTATTGCCTTTTTTCATTATATTATATTTTTATTTAAAATTTTTATATTAAACTGAATTTTGTTCGTCACAAAATTTAATATCAGAAATGTTGGGGCTAGAAATTGCTTTCGTCACTAGACTTTTATCTCGTGGAGAGTTTTTTTGTTGGAGCTCATTTCTGGCGCCGAATGGTATTTGAAGGGAGGGCGAAATAATGCCTCTACGTCATCTGAGGATCAGTAGAGTTCTAGCGATCGTGTCTGTGTGTGAATAATAGTTTCCAGTCCTCTGTTACCACTGTGTCTCTTCGTTGGTTGTCCTTGCATGCATTTCTTGTCTAATTGTAATTCCAAGGGCACCTATGGTGCCAGAGCAAGCCCACCACATCAATTGCCGACAAACCAGAGCCGGAATATCAACGTGCGCTCTCGGCAATGTTAACACCATATCGTATAGTAATACGCCAAAAGATTAAATCGTAACTTTCATTCTCTGTATCCTCAAAATTGTACCACTAACTGGGCTTTGCATGAACCTTTTCGTATTCGGTATGCTGACTAGCTAAAGATATGAATTTTATTTTATCGTCGTTTCTCCATAGATTTCAATGAATCATATCTTAAACGCTCAATTACTGCAGCTTTGCAAAAAAGGAAATTTTTTTTATTTATTTATATATGCGCGACTAAAAGCAGTCGGCAAGGAACAAAAAAAATCATATAAAGAATTAAATTAAAGATTAACAACTATAGATAAAATTAAAATTAAATATAAATATAAACTGTAAAGAAAGATTTAAATTAGATTTAGAATTAGATCTGGGGTGAGCAAAAAATTATAAATGATCCAACATTTGTTGCAAGGATTGGGGAAAACCCAGAAAAACCCAATCAGATCAATAAGGATTAGTAATGTTGTTAGTAATTGTAAGAATGTTAAACAACTAGAATGTAATAAAACAAGTTATTAGTGTTACTTAGGTCAGGAATTAAGGGAAAGATAATGGAAAAGTGCGGATTTTAAGGACAGGGGGAGAGAGCTCTGAGGAGAAAACGTGAAAGAGGCTATTATAGGAAGTGCATAAGACACGAAACGAATCGTGTAAAGCGTAATCAGTTGTGCATGTAGGTAAAAATAAAGGCTTGTAATTCCTAGTAGACCTGCGGGGGACTGAAAAGGTGAGGCGGGCTAGAAGGGAACTAGAATCGATCTTGCCAATAATCAATTTGTGAAGAAGAACAACACCAAGAGTTTTCCTACGATTAATTAAAGACGGAAGATTGAGAAGACGAAGCCTATGGGAGTACGGTGGTAAACGAAGGTTGGGATCCCAGTTAAAACCACGTAAGGCGAAAAGCAAGAATTGCTTTTGAACTGATTCAATTCGATTCTGGTTTATTTGATACTGCGGGCTCCAAATGCATGAACAGTATTCCAGGATGGGACGAACTAAAGAGACGTAAAGGAGTTTCGTGGTAAAAGGATCATTAAATTCTTTCGACCAACGTTTAATGAAACCAAGTACTCCTTTGGCGTCATGAACTATAGTGGAGATGTGTAAATTGAAGCATAATTTGCAATCAAATAAAATTCCAAGATACTTTACAGATTTTATACGTTTCAAAGGGGTATTGTCAATCGTATAAGAAGCTAAATAGGGCCTAGAACGACTAAATGTCATGAACATACACTTTGAACAATTTAGATGCAACTTATTGGCCGAGCACCATAGTTGCATAGCGTTCAAATCGTCTTGCAGACGATTATGAAGAAGGGGATCAGTGTATGAAAAAATAAGCTTTACATCATCCGCATACATTAAAATATATGAATGGGCCAGAATAGTGGGTAGATCGTTAATGAACAGAGTAAAAAATATAGGCCCCAAGTGACTACCTTGAGGTACACCAGAAGTAACGTAAACCGAACTCGAAATAGTTGACTTAAGAAGCACTTTTTGGGTCCTACCTTTTAGGTAGGTGGAAACCCAACGTAAAAAGGCAGAGGGGAAACCTATGCACCTAAGTTTGTAAAGTAAGAGGTCATGGTTCACAGAGTCAAAGGCTTTACTGAAGTCAGTGTATATGACATCCGTTTGCTTTTTCTCTGAAAATGCATCATTTACCAGGGAGGTAAACTCAAGCAAGTTGGTCGTAGTGGACCGACCCTTAATAATGCCGTGTTGAGTAGGGGAAATTATCGATTTACAGAGATGCTGCAAAGACGAAACGAGGATTTTTTCAAATAATTTAGGAATGGCTGATAGCTTTGCAATGCCTCTGTAGTTCGAAATATCAAACTTACCACCTTTTTTGTGGAGAGGAATGATATAAGATTCTTTCCAAAGATATGGAAAGGTTGAGGATTCAAGGGATAGATTAAAATGCTTATGCAACGGAGCAGCTAAAGAAGAGCAGCATTCCTTAAGAAGACAACTAGGAATATTGTCTGGCCCAGGGATGAAAGAAGATTTTAAAGAAATAAGAGAAGAGATTATAGTGTTATAAGAAATAGAGGGAGCAAAAATTGTGTTTGATTGAAAAATAGAATAAGGGTAAGATGATTTGGAAGTGGAGATTGGAGAGTAGGTGGATTGAAAAAAGTTAGCAAAAAGTTCAGCGGCTGCAGAATCGTTATCTATCCCATAAAAAAAAGAAGAAGGTAAACCGTGAGACTTACGCTTCAAGTTAACAAATTTGTAAAATTGTTTAGGGTCATGGGAAAACTGTCTTTTGCATCGAGTTAGATAGTTCTCGTAGCATAGCGAGTTTAAATTGGCGAAGTTCGACTTGGCAACTGTGTACTTACACCAGTCAAGACTTGAACCAGACTTCTTATATTTTTTAAAATATTTAGATTTAATATTTTTTAAATAAGAAAGTCTAGGTGTAAACCAGGGAGGCTTTATAGAACCAGACGGTGGAACATAATTTGGAATGCACACATCTAAGAGTGCATTTAGGGTCTTATAGAAAGAACTAAGGGCAATATCGATGTCAGTCGCTTTATCTAAAAAGCACCAGTCGGTAGCAAGGATAAGTTCATTAAGCAATGAATAATTTCCCTTGCGAAAACAACGACGAGGCAATTGTTGACTTAATAGAGGTGAACTAAAGGGTTTGGAGATTGAGGTAGAAATTTCTATAGTGGGATGATGTAAATCTTCAGGGATACTTAATGGAGATGCCCTAGAGACGGCAGTATTTGCGAAGTCATTAATAAAAACCAGATCAAGAATACGATCATTATGATTTCTTATTGAATTCATTTGAAACAATGAGAGATCAAGTAGGTTATCTAAAAAATTACCTTGGTTTAAGAGAACAAGGTAATTGGTGCTACTAAAAAATGACCAAGAAATTTTAGGCAAATTAAAATCACCCAGCACAATAAATAATTCATTATCTTTGACTTGAAGACTAATTTCATCAATACAGGCAAAATGCTGCAAGTAAATTGCCGGAGATGCTTTTGGAGGGATATAAGAGCAGGTGATAAAAATTGATCGAGTTGAAACAGTTACTTTGACGGCAACAATTTCAACATCAGAAGACACATTAAAAGTAATGCGTTCAGACTGAAGTGTCGATTTAGTGGCAATAAGTACGCCACCACTTCGAGTTGGTCGATCATTTCTATATAAAAGATAATTATTTGACATAACTTCAGAATCAGATACTGTAGGATTTAACCAAGTTTCTGACAAAGCAATTATATCAGAATCTAAAGACATACTACTCAAATATAGATTTTTGAGCTTAGTAAGGAGGCCTCTAAAATTTTGGTAATGAATTCAGGCAAAATCGGGCCGCAGGTCTAGTTTTTTGAAGCCGTACTAGCGGGCTCCTGTACATTGGAACTGCCGGCTGTAAGAAAAACAGGAGAGGATTCACTTCGTTTTTTGGGCTTAAACTCATGAACTATCATATGTGGTGGCCAAAATTTTGGGTCACAAATGACAGTAAATACGTCGTGAGGGACACTTATTTTAAAAGATGCTATTTCCCGGGCAATAGCACAATTAAATTTACTGACTGAGACGTTAGCAGAGACTTTGCTAGAAATGTATGCCGCTACAGATTCACAAGTAGTGTCCGAGTATAACCTAGACACAAATACTTGCTTACGAGGAGCAACAACATTTAAAATAGGGAGCTCAGGAGTAGTGGCAGCTAAGTTGTCAGTCCTATTGTTAGGCGCTGCAGTGCGAGGAGGTCTACCCTTCCGACCAGATCCAGCCCGCACCGAAGACACGATGACTTGGGCTGATTCCGTTGTCTGATTGGTAGAATCACCTGCAGAAGATATAGGAGAATTAAAAAGGTTGTCAATACCCGGAGAGGCCGATAAAGTCAAAGTTGGCGAAGTGTCTTTATTTATAATAAATAATTAAAACCGAAGTTAAAAAGAAAACAAAATTTTCTTAATTCAAAAGTCAATAGCTCCTGAACTACTAGCTTGAATCTTAGACTGTGTATTGATGAATCACAAGTATATTCATTAGCTTTCAGGAAAAGTAAAGCTTTTGAAAATCGGTTTTGGCATTCTCGAGTAATGCTGATAAAAAAGGGCGCACCTTTAAAAAATGACTTAAAAAAGCCAAATTTAAAAAAAAATCACAAAAAAACTAGAGGACCCCGTACTTAAAAAAAGGTACAGGGGTCTATTGGGTTTGTTTAACTGAATATGTGCGTAACAGGCAGAAGGAGGCGTGGCAGACCTTATAAAGTATATATATTCTTGATCAGCATCAATAGCCGAGTCGATATAGCAATGTCCGTCTGTCCGTCTGTCTGTCTGTCTGTCTGTATGAACACCTAGATCTCAGAGACTATAAGAGCTAAAAACACCAAACTTGGAATGTACACTGATAAAAAAAATGTTCTAAAATCAAGATTTTGGTCTCAGAACTAAGATTTTTGGTTTAAAAAATGCGTCGAGAACATCAAATTCCTAAATTAAGAGAACACATCTTGATTTTAAGAACATTTTAAATAAGACCAAGTTCTTATTATAAGAATAAATGTTCTTAAAATTAAAATCAAAAAATAGAATAAATAAAAATTAATATTTTATATTTATAATTTTTTGTTATTTTTAATTTTTGATTTATTTACCATTTTATTCTGGTTTAGTAAACTTTTAAATTTTGTTATAATTTGATACGAGTGGGTTTTAAACCGCCGGCCTGCTGCTTCACAACTGAAGCGGCCTCTCTAACCAGAGCGCCACGGTGCCACCATTTGTTTGATACGAAATAATACCTATTTATACTTTTCTAACAATTTAAGATTTTTATTCTTATATTTAGAATTTAAAATTTTTTAGATTAATAATCTTAGTTTTAGTAATTTGGTTTTAAAATAATTAAAATTATTTTAAGAACAAAATATTTAAGATGAATGTTCTTGATTTTAGAACTTGGTCTTCTTTCTGTGTTTGGGTTCTTCTATGTTGCAAGCAGATCAAGTTTGTTTCAAAATTCGGCCACGCTCCTTTTAACGCCCACAAATCGGAAAAAAAAATTTAATATCCAAATCATAAGAACAATTTAAAAGCTAGTGACACCAAATTTGGTATGTAGATTCCCCTATATTGCAGGCAGATAAAGATTGTTTCTTTTTTGGATCGGACCACTATATCATATAGCGCCCATAGGAACAATCGGTCGAAAATCAAGTCTTAGAATGAAAAACATTTTTGTTTTATCAGATATTGTAACCAAACTGATACAATAAGCATATAACTTGGTCTTATACATCCTGTCCAAAGTTGGTTCAAATCGGTCCACTATATCATATAGCTGTCATAGGACCGATCGGGTGAAATTTAAGTCTTAGTATGAAAATTTTTTTTTGGTTTATGAGATATCGTAACCAAACTGATACAATAAGCATTTAACTTGATCTTATATATACTGTCAAAAGTTGGTTTAAATCTGTCCACTATATCATATAGCTGTCATAGGACCGATCGGGTGAAAATTAAGTCTTAGTATGAAAATTTTTGTTGTTTTTTGAGATATTGTAACCAAACTTATAGAATATGTATCTAACTTGGTCTTATATATCCTGACCAAAGTTGGTCCCAATCGGACCACTATATCATAAGCTGTCATAGGACCGATCGGGTGAAAATCAAGTCTTAGTTTGAAAAACTTTTTTGTTTTTTGAAATATTGTAACCAAACTAATAGAATATGTATCTAACTTGGTCTTATATATCCTGACCAAAGTTGTTTGAAATCGGACCCCTATATCAAATAGCTGTCATAGGACCGATCGGTTCCAAATCAGTATGAAATTTTAGCAGTCTTAGCATTTGACATAGTAGGTACGGAGTCTCCGACAGTCGAGAATGCTCGACTGTAGCTCCGTTCGACTAGTTTCATTATATTATATTTAGACCCCGTACTTAAAAAAAGTACAGGGGTCTATTGGGTTTGTTTTACCGGATATGTGCGTAACAGGCAGAAGGATGTGTGGCAGTCCCTATAAAGTATATATATTCTTGATCAGCATCAATAGCCGAGTCGATATAGCAATGTCCGTCTGTCTGTCTGTCTGTATGAACACCTAGATCTCAGAGACTATAAGAGCTAGAGACACCAAACTTGGTATGTACACTGATAAAAAAAATGTTCTAAATGTTCTGTGTAGGCTCTTCTATGTTGCAAGCAGATCAAGTTTGTTTCAAAATTCAGCCACGCCCCTTTCAGCGCCCACAAATCGAAAAAAAAAATTTCATACCCAAATTATAAGAACAATTTAAAAGCTAGTGACACCAAATTTTGTATGTAGATTCCTCTATATTGCAGGCAGGTTATACTTGTTTCTTTTTTGAATCGGACCACTATATCATATAGCGCCCATAGGCACATTCGGTCGAAAAACAAGTCTTAGTATAAAAAACGTTTTTGTTTTATTAGATATCGGAACCAAACTCATAGAACATCTATTTAAGTTAGTCTTATACATCCTTACCAAATCGGACCACTATATCATATAGCTGTCATAGGACCGATCGGGCGAAAATCAAGTCTTAGTATGACAAACTTTTTTGTTTTTTGAGATATTGTAACCAAACTGATAGAATATGTATCTTACTTGGTCTTATATATCCTGACCAAAGTTGGTTCAAATCGGTCAACTATATCATATAGCTGTCATAGGACCGATCGGGTGAAAATTAAGTCTTAGTATGAAAATTTTTTTTGGTTTATGAGATATCGTAACCAAACTGATACAATAAGCATTTAACTTGGTCTTATACATACTGTCAAAAGTTGGTTCAAATCTGTCCACTATATCATATAGCTGTCATAGGACCGATCGGGTGAAAATTAAGTCTTGGTATGAAAATTTTTTTTGTTTTTTGAGATATTGTAACCAAACTTATAGAATATGTATCTAACTTGGTCTTATATATCCTGAGCAAAGTTGGTCCCAATCGGACCACTATATCATAAGCTGTCATAGGACCGATCGGGCGAAAATCAAGTCTTAGTTTGAAAAACTTTTTTGTTTTTGAAATATTGTAACCAAACTAATAGAATATGTATCTAACTTGGTCTTATATATCCTGACCAAAGTTGTTTGAAATCGGACCCCTATATCAAATAGCTGTCATAGGACCGATCGGTTCCAAATCAGTATGAAATTTTAGCAGTCTTAGCATTTGACATAGTAGGTACGGAGTCTCCGACAGTCGAGAATGCTCGACTATAGCTCCGTTCGACTAGTTTCATTATATTATATTTAGACCCCGTACTTAAAAAAAGTACAGGGGTCTATTGGGTTTGTTTTACCGGATATGTGCGTAACAGGCAGAAGGATGTGTGGCAGTCCCTATAAAGTATATATATTCTTGATCAGCATCAATAGCCGAGTCGATATAGCAATGTCCGTCTGTCCGTCTGTCTGTCTGTCTGTCTGTCTGTCTGTCTGTATGAACACCCAGATCTCAGAGACTATAAGAGCTAGAGACACCAAACTTGGTATGTACACTGATAAAAAAAATGTTCTAAAATCAAGATTTTGGTCTCAGAACTAAGATTTTTGGTTTAAAAAATGCGTCGAGAACATCAAATTCTTAAATTAAGAGAACACATCTTGATTTTAAGAACGTTTTAAATAAGACCAAGTTCTTATTATAAGAATAAATGTTCTTAAAATTAAAATCAAAATATAGAATAAATAAAAATTAATATTTTATATTTATAATTTTTTGTTATTTTTACTTAAACTTAAACTTTTAAATTTTGTTTTAATTTGATACGAGTGGGTTTTAAACCGCCGGACTACTGCTTCATAACTGAAGCGGCCTCTCTAACCAGAGCGCCACGGTGCCACCATTTGTTTGATACGAAATAATACCTATTTATACTTTTCTAACAATTTAAGATTTTTATTCTTATATTTAGAATCTAAAATTTTTTAGATTAATAATCTTAGTTTTAGTAATTTGGTTATAAAATAATTAAAATTATTTTAAGAACAAAATATTTAAGATGAATGTTCTTGATTTTAGAACTTGGTCTTTTCTTCTGTGTAGGCTCTTCTATGTTGCAAGCAGATCAAGTTTGTTTCAAAATTCGGCCACGCTTCTTTTAACGCCCACAAATCGGGAAAAAAAATTTAATATCCAAATTATAAGAACAATTTAAAATCTAGTGACACCAAATTTGGTATGTAGATTTCCCTATATTGCAGGCAGATAAGGATTGTTTCTTTTTTGGATCGGACCACTGTATCATATAGCGGTCGAAAATCAAGTTTTAGTATGAAAAACTTTTATGTTTTATGAGATATCGTAACCAATCTAATGAAATATGCATTTAAGTTAACTTAAAATTTTGTAATTTTTTTCATTAATTGTTTATGCCATATTAAGTGCGGGGTCTCCGATAGTCGAGTATGTTCGACTGTAGCACCAGCCCACTCGTTTTTATTAATTTGTACTATTATTAGTGCAGACAGATAATAACACAGTAAATTTATTTGTTAATTTTTTTAAATTATTGTTTTAATAATAATATTAATAATAATAATAAAAATTTTTTTTTATTATTTAAAAAAACTTGTCTTCTTTAATAATAATGAGAACAAGGAGGCTCCGGCCCTGCTCGTTTCGCTTACGATGAGGAGTGGCTAGAGTCGAGCACGCTCTGAGCCCAGGAACTCTTTTATAAAAGGTGATTTTCAACCAATTATTCCTATGCCAGCTATATAATAAGTTGAACCAATTCGAACCTAATCTGGTCAGAAAGTACAAAACCAATATAAATACATATTCTATCACTTTGGCTAAGATATCTCATAATAAAACAAGTGGGCGGTTACAGTCAAGCACGCTCGACAGTAGGATACCCTGAGCACAGGTACTCTTCAATAAAACTTTATTTTCGACCAATTGTTCCTATATCAGCTATATGATATATACAGCCGATTCAAACCACATCTGGTCAGAATGTACAAAACTAACATTAATGCATATTCTATCAGTTTGGTTAAGATATCTCAAAAAACAAAAAACTTTTTCATACTAAAACTTCATTTTCGATGCATCGTTCCTATGGCATCTATGTGATATAGTTATCCGATTTTAGCCAAATTTGGTCAGGGTGTATACTACCAGCTCCGAAACATAATCCATCAGTTTGGTTCTGACATCTCAACAAACGCAAAACTTTTTCATACTAAATCTTCATTTTCGATGTATCATTCCTATGGCAGCTATATGATATAGTTAACCGATTTTAACCAAATTTGGTCAGGATGTATAATACCAGCTCCGATACATAATATATTAGTTTGGTTCTGATATCTCAACAAACACAAAACTTTTTCATACTAAATCTTCATTTTCGATGTAGCGATTGTGTCTGTGTGTGAATAATAGTTTCCTGTCCTCTGTTACCAATGTGTCTCTTCGTCTGGTTGGTTTGCTTGTCCTTGCATGCATTTCTTGTCTAATAATAATTCCAAAGGCACTTATGGAGCCAGAGCAAGACCACCACACCAATCGCCGACGAGCCAGAGCCGGAATATCAACGTGCGCTCTCGGCGATGTTAACACCATATCGTATAGTAATAAGTAGTATAGTATAGTATAGTATAGTATAGTAAATTGTAACTTTCATTTTTTTTAACTAAACTGACAGAATATGCATTTAAGAACCATTTAATTTGTTCTATATATATAGCTATATTATTTACCCATCGTTAAGTATGTTTACCGTTAAAATCTATGGAAAGATAGCTAAGTTATTAGCATATAAACAATGAAACAAGTTTTTCGAAAAGGTTGATATTCGACTTTTCGGTCCCATGACAGCTATATGTTATAGTGGTCCGATTCCAACCAAATTTGGAGAGGTTGTATAAGACGATACTAAATTCTTAGCTTGTAAGTTTGGTAGAGAAAACTTAAAAAATAAAAAAGGTTTTTGTATTAAAGGCTGCTTATCGACCGTTCGTATCGATCGTTCCTCTGGCAGCAATATGATACAGTTAACCGATTTGAGCCAACTTTGGTCATAATGTGAAAGACACAATCAAATTCTGCGAGTTTGGTTAGGATATCTCACAAAATATTAAATATAATTTCGCCGTTTCTCCATAGATTTTAATGAATCATATTTTAAATGCATACGAACGGTCTGTTAGCAAGTTTTAGTATGAACAACTTTTTTAAGTTATCTGTACCAAACTTACAAATTAAGAATCTCGTATTGTCTTATACGACCTGTCCAAGTTTGGTTGGAATCGGACCACTATAACATATAGCTGTCATGGGACCGATCAGTCGAATATCAACCTTTGCGAAAAACTTGTTTCATTGCTTATATGCTAATAACTTCGTCGCCTTTCCATAGATTTTAGCAGTAAACATACTTAACGATGTGTAATTAACCCTCTAACAGGCTAAATCGAAATAGTCATTCAATCAAGTTGATATTTATTTTATAAGTAGATAAAAATAAGCTTAAGTTTTAAATTTCATAATTTTCCGTTGGATGAAACGACCGTCAGGTGCAAGATACTGAAGACCGTCTGTAGACGGTCTTGTCGGTTTGAGCGGAATAAAATATGGCCGTTGGCTTGCATTACTAGGGAATATCGCACGCGACTTTTGGCGATAACTTTTGCTATTTATTGGTTCTAACGTTCTTTTTGAGTTAGTAATCAAAAATATAATTATAAGAATATTCCATTTACTTAAATTTAAATAATTATTATAAAATATATCAATTTGTAAGCAATTTTAAATGAACAATTACTTGAGTTGACCGTTATATGTGGAAAATTCCTATTTACAGGTATTTTTTTAAGTTGGATGTCTTAAAATATATTTATTTTGTAATGGTAGTCTCGAAAAAAAATTTTGGGAGACTGATTTGTATAAAATGAGCATTCACCTCTACCAAAATACTAAATACATGCATATTGAAATGATTTGCATTTTCATATCTTTATCTGATGTCAGATGAACAGCTCTTTTCCAGTGATTGCTAAGCCGACTAAGTCATATAATGCCATTTTCTTGAAGGAAACAAGTCCCTTTGCTATTTTTGTAAGGAACTCTGCATGCTTTAGCAGCTCTCCGATCCCATACTCTGAATCGAAAACTTTCTATACAAGAACCAACCTGTATAATATGTTGGTATTAGTGGTGATCATGTTCACGAAATGATTGCAAAGCCACCTATCATATAGTAGAATAGCTTTCTTTACGTTTCCTATCTTCGTCCTTGGATTGTAACTTCGCATAAGGCTGTCCATCAAAGGGACTCCTTCAAATGTGATTATTGTATTTCTCATTTATTTTCAGGCAACTGATTTATCTATATAGCTTCAGCATACTGCCATAATACAATGCTTTAGCTCTTTCCTTATTGGAATTGGCTCTGAGGAGTGGTGCTACTCAAAAATATACAGATGCCAATGGACAATGAAGATTGAATGCTTTGAAGAGGCTTAACCCTCTAACGGGTAAGACCGTCTGTAGACGGTCATCCGTTTTTAAAATGTAAATGGAAAACAAAAAAATATTTTTTTTGAAATATATTTATTATTTATTAAGAATTGATTTACTGAAGCTTAAAAAAATATTTGATTATTTTCGGATGAACTGTTATTTTACAGAATTTTGTTAAACATTGAAATTGTGGAAAATACCAAATTTAATTATGACATAATAAATTGCAATTTCAATCGCCATAAAAATATATATTGACTAAGTCTATCGATTTGTGAATTAGACTTCTAGTAGGTAATATTATTCTCTTATGATTTGTAGAAAAATAAATACAAAAATACATCGAAAAGTATTCTTGAAAAGCTTAAAACTGAAGACCGTCTGTAGACGGTCTTGTCGGTTTGAGCGGAAAAAAATATGGCCGTTCGCTTGCATCACGAGGGAATATTGTACGCGAGTTTTAACGATAAGTTTTGTCATTTCTTGCATCTAATGATCTTTTTGAGTTGGTTATCACTAATATAACTTTAAATACACAATTTTCTTAAATTTAAGTGTATTTAATTTATAAAATATATTAATTTGTAAACAATTTTAAATGAACAATTGCTTGAGTTGATAGATTTAGTAGAAGCAATGATAAGTTTAGCAGTGATAAAAGTGATGGGGCTCCGATTATGTTGTCGACAACATTCAATCTAGAAACCCATACTTTTCCAAAACCTTTAGAAAATTGGAAAGTTATTGAAAATGATAATTCCGATGCATGTCTTCAATATTTAAGCCTTTCATTCAATGCTTCCCAAGACACTCAGGCAACAGTTTTACCTGAAGTGTTGGTCGTATACCCTTCGATATAGAAGATCTATCCTTATCAACAACTGAGTGCTTCAAACCTTTCGAAAGCATTCGATCATCATTGCTCATACTTGAACCAACTAGTCCCCAAATACAGTCTACTCCCCGCCAAGTTCTGTTCCAAGATTCAAGGAGTTATCGTAAATTCGGTATTGTGGGAAGATAACAAGTGCGGTAGGCTGACATCTATATATTTTGGAATTGCTCCACTCCTCAGAGCCAATTACAACGAGGAAAGAGCTAAAGCACTGCATTATGGCAGGATGCTGAAGCTATATATAGAAATCAGTTGCCTGCCAATAAATGAGGAATACAATAATCACATTTGAAGGAGTCCCTTTGATGGACGGCCTTATGGGCAGTTAAAATCCAAGGACGAGGATAGGAAACATAAGGAAAGCTATTCTACTATATGATAAGTGGCTTATCTATCATTTCATTAACATAAATACCAAAAATGCAAACATATTATACAAGTGGGTTCTTGTATAGAAAGTGTCCGATTCAGAAAATGGGAGAACAGCTAAAACATGCAGAGCTCCTTACAAAAACAGCAGCAGAACTTGTTTCCTTCAAGGAATGGAATGAAATGCATTGGCTGGCTTAGCAATCACTGCAAAAGAGCAGTTCATCTGATATCAGATAAAGATACGATAATGTAAAACATACTTCAATTTGGCTGGATAAAAAGGAAAAATATGCATATATTTAGTATTTTGGTTGAAGTGAATGCTCAATTTATACAAATCAGTCACCCAATATTTTTTTTTTGAGACAACCATTACAAAAATAAATATATTTTAAGACATCCAACTTAAAAAAATACCTGTAAGTTGGGATTTTGAACATATTACATAGTAAAGATCAACTAAAGCAATTGTTCATTAAAAACTGCTAATAAATTTTATAATAACTATTTCAATTTAAGTAAATTGCATATTATTAAAATTATATTTGTGATTACTAATTGAAAAAAACTTTAGAAGCAATAAATAGCTAAAGCTATCGCCAAAATTCGCGAGCGATATTCCCTTGTGATGTAAGCGAACGGCCATATTTTTTTACGCTCAAACCGACAAGACCGTCTTCAGACGGTCTTCAGTATTTTGCACCTGACGAACATGACACTTAAGCTTATTTAACCTATATCTACTTATAAAATAAATATCAGCTTGATTGAATGACTATTTCGATTTTGCCTGTTAGAGGGTTAAAGCATGCAGTTGTTCATGAGGATAGTTATTCTAGATCGATGGGTATAGGATCAACACTTTAGGTGAAAGTGTTGCCTGAGTGTCTTGGGAAGCATTGAATGAGAGGCTTAGGTCTTGAAATAATGCGTCGGAATTATCATTTTCAATAATTTTCCAATTTTGGAATAGTATTGGTTTCTAGATCAAATTTTGTCGACAAAATATTCGGAGTCCCATCACTTTTATCACTGCTAAACTTATCATCGCTTCTACCGAATCTATCAACTCAAGCAAGTGATCATTTAAAATTGCTTACAAATTAAAATATTTTATAAATAATAGACACCGTAATTTAAGTAAATTGCAAATTTATAGTAATATTTGTGATTACCAACTCAAAAAGATCTTTAGATGCAAGAAATGACAAAACTTGACGTTAAAAGTCTCGTACAATATTCCCTCGTGATGCAAGCGAACGGCCATATTTTTTTCAGCTAAAACCGACAAGACCGTCTACAGACGGTTCTCAGTTTTTAGCTTTTTAAGAATACTTCTAGTTGTATTTTTGTATTTATTTTTCTACAAATCATAAGAGAATAATATTACCTACTAGAAGTCTAATTCACAAATAAATAGACTAAGTCAATATATATTTTTTTGGCGATTGAAATTGCAACCTATTTGGTCATAATTAAATTTGGTATTTTCCACAATTTCAATGTTTAACAAAATTCTTTAAAATAACGGTTCATCGGAAAATAATTATATAGTTTTTTAAACGTCAGAAATTCAATTCTAAATATAAAATAAATACATTCGAAAATAAATATTTATTAGTTTTCCATTTATATATTAAAAGAGGGATGACCGATTACAGACGGTCTTACCCGTTAGAGGGTTAATATAGCTAAATATATAGAAACAAATTAAATAGTTCAAATGATCCTCTTAAATGAATATTTTGTCAGTTTAGTTGAAGATCTCAAAATACAAATAAGTGTTTCATACTAAAACTTGATTTTCGACCGATTGTTCCTATGGCATTTTTATGATATAGTTAACCCATTTGAACCAACTTTGGTCATAATGAGTAAGACAATAAGAATTTCAAATTCTGTGAGTTTGGTTAGGATATCTCAAAAAACCCAACAAATTTTCATACTAAAGGTTATGCCGCTCCACAAGGAAGTCATCAAAGTCGACAAAAAACATGACTGGACACAAAATAATATTTATCGCCGTCCCTCCATGGATTTTAATGAATCATATCTTGAACAACGCGTAATTAATGCAGCTATGGGAATAAAATAGATTTTTCCTCGAATTTTAAAGTGAAAAAATCTTAAAAATAATCATAATTTTCTTAATTCTAAAATTGATATCTCCTAAACTACTGGTTTAAATCTAAGACTATGTATATGAAATATAGATATATTCATTAGCTTTCAGATAAAGTAAAAATCGGTCTTGTCATTCTCGAGTAAAGATGACAAATGTGGGTGCACCTCTGAAAAAAGGTAATAAAAAAAACCACATTTTTGAAAAATTTAAAAAAAACAAGTGGGCGGTTACAGTCGAGCAAGCTCGACAGTCGGATATCCTGAGCCCAGGTACTCTTCAATAAAAGTTTATTTTCGACCAATTGTTCCTATAACAGCTATATGATATATAAAGCCGATTTGAACCAAATCTGGTCAGAATGTACAAAACCAACATTAATGCATATTCTGTCAGTTTGGTTAAGATATCTCAAAAAACAAAAAACTTTTTCATACTAAAACTTCATGTATCGTTCCTATGGCAGCTATATGATATAGTTAACCGATTTTAACCAAATTTGGTCAGGATGTATAATACCAGCTTCGATTCATGATCTTTCAGTTTGGTTCTGATATCTCAACAAACACAAAACTTTTTCATACTAAACCTTCATTTTCGATGTATCGTTTCTATGGCAGCTATATGATATAGTTAACCGATTTTAACCAAATTTGGTCAAGATGTATATTACCAGCCCAGATGCATATTATATTAGTTTGGTTATGATATCTCAACAAACACAAAACTTTTCCATACTAAAACTACATTTTGGATGTACCGTTCCTATGGTAGCTATATGATATAGTGGTCCGATCCAAAAATAAAAACAAACTTGATCTGCGTATGGTATCCAGGAACCTACATACCAAGTTTGATGTCTCTGGCTTTTATGGTTTCTGAGATCGACGCGTTCAAACATCCGGACGGACGGACGGACGGACGGACGGACGGACAGACGGACATGGCTCAATCGACTCGGCTGTTGATCCTGATCAAGAATATATATACTTTTTGGGGTCTGCCACGCCTCCTTATGCCTGTTACATACATCCTGCCAAACACATTATACCCTTTTTTGCCCATTTTTAATGGGCTCAGGGTATAAAAATCTCACCATAAAAAAAAATGTTTTTTTGTCGTTTTTGGTTCCAAATCTATCCAAAAAAGTTCGTTTGGTTCTTGTAATTTTTGGGCTGTTGCCAAGTGTAATCGACGAAATTTCTATTGTCGGAGAGAAAATGTTGTCCTATTTGGATTGTCGCCTTAAACAAATATTTTCCAATAATGTGTTTGGCGATCTCAGACAACTGCGACCACTAGGTGATCGATGAATTTTTCAATCTAGCACAACATCCCATAATCCATATTAGTGCTTTAATTGGGTCTTCTTTGTGGAATAATTTTCTATACTTCGAACTAACAGAAATAATGCGCCAGCGAGATGCCACCAAACCATGCCCCAATCCAAAAGTTTTCTCTTAGAACCTTCATTTCCGACGCATTTCAAGTTCCAGGTGATGGAATTCAACCTTTTTCAACAGATCAGGAGACTGATTCTTATAGTAGAGAAAAACCATCCTCAATTCCTCCTGAACAGTATATGTCCAAAGCAATAGATTCTGATTAAGCCACTCATCTTAGCTCAGAGACTAGGAACAGATGTCTAGAATCTGCTAAGAATTTCAAAACGTCGAATACACAAGGTTTGTGTACTTTATTAATTTTGAAAACCACAACCGAATATATATGGTAACAGTTCACATAGACATTTCCGATTGCCTTGTGAATGGAGCTTCTGGCGTTCTAAAAGAGATTGGATTTCTTTCAACTAATACTCCAGATGATCTATGGATCTCTTTTCTTGATGATAGTTTATATGTTAGTGCACGGACTCAGTGCAGTCATCGAGTGGAAAACTTATGGACCCCTATTCATTAAACTATTAAAAATTTTCAATTTCAGATTACAATCGATCGAAAGCAGTTTTCGGTTGTACCAGCCGAGGCAATCCATAAGAGTCGAGGAGCTACATATAGCCAAGTTGTGGTTTACACTAGTTTAGGACTGCGAAGAGAAGCAGTATATGTGGCCTGTAGAAGAGTGACAAGTTCTGCTGGTCTTTTAATTGTTGGACAATCCAAGCCACAAAAATCTGAAAGAGCGCTTCGAGAAAAGTTTTGATCCGAAAAACTACTTCAAACGCACTTCAACTGTTTATTTAATTGTTCAAGTTTGAATGTTTTCTATCAGAATACGAAAAGCTTGCACTGCCATATAAGCGATGTATGTGCAGCTCTGCTAATGCTCCAATCTTTTATTTTGAGTTCCGTTGAGACTTCTACATACTCAAACGAAACATACAATATTCCTGGCTTTACTACAGCAGTGCGACTAGATTGCCAGTCTTTACCTCACGGAAATCGACCAAAGAGAGGCACTCTCATATTTATTAAGACTGATCTTTTTGAGAATATCAGTTTTTCTACTAGTGATCGCATTTACGCTAATAGTAGGAACTTGTCTTCCACTGTTCCACAAACACTGGGTTTTTTTTTTTTTTTTTTTTTTTTTTGAATTTATTTTATTTATTTATTTATGCACGACTAAAAAGCAGTCGGCAAGGAACAAAAAAAATCGTATAAAGAATTAAATTAAAGATTAAAAAAATAAAGATAAAATTAATATTAAAATTAAATATAAATATAAACTGTAAATAAAGATTTAAATTAGAATTAGAATTAGATCTGAGGTATGCAAAAAATTATAAATGATCCAACATTTGTGGCAAGGATTGGGGAAAACCCAGAAAAACCCAATCAGATCAATAAGGATTAGTAATGATGTTAGTAATTGTAAAGAATGTTAAATTAGTAGAATGTAATAAAACAAGTTATTAGTGTTACTTAGGTCAGGAATTAAGGGAAAGATATTGGAAAAGTGCGGATTTTAGGGAAGGGAGAGAGAGCTCTGAGGAGAAAACATGAAAGAGGCTATTATAGGTTGTGCATAAGACCCGAAACGAATCGTGTGAAGCGTAATCAGTTGTGCATGTAGGTAAAAATAAAGGCTTGTAATTCCTAGTAGACCTGCGGGGGACAGAAAAGGTGAGGCGGGTAAGAAGGGAACTAGAATCGATCTCGCCAATAATCAATTTGTGAAGAAAAACAACAACAAGAGTTTTCCTACGATTAATTAAAGACGGAAGATTAAGAAGACGAAGCCTATGGGAGAACGGTGGTAAACGAAGGTTGGGATCCCAGTTAAAACCACGTAAGGCGAAAAGCAAGAATTGCTTTTGAACTGATTCAATTCGATTCTGGTTTATTTGATACTGCGGGCTCCAAATGCATGAACAGTATTCCAGGATGGGACGAACTAAAGAGACGTAAAGGAGTTTCGTGGTAAAAGGATCATTAAATTCTTTCGACCAACGTTTAATGAAACCAAGTACTCCTTTGGCGTCATTAACTATAGTGGAGATATGTAAATTGAAGCATAATTTGCAATCAAATAAAACTCCAAGATCCTTTACAGATTTTATACGTTTCAAAGGGGTATTTTCAATCGTATAAGAAGCTAAATAGGGCCTAGAACGACTAAATGTCATGAACATACACTTTGAACAATTTAGATGCAACTTATTGGCCGAGCACCATAATTGCATAGCGTTCAAATCATCTTGCAGACGATTATGAAGAAGGGGATCAGTGTATGAAAAAATAAGCTTTACATCATCCGCATACATTAAAATATATGAATGGGCCAGGATAGTGGGTAGATCGTTAATGAACAGAGTAAAAAATAAAGGCCCTAAGTGACTACCTTGAGGTACACCAGAAGTAACGTAAACCGAACTCGAAATGGTAGATCTAAGGAGCACTTTTTGGGTCCTACCTTTTAGGTAGGTGGAAACCCAACGTAAAAAGGCAGAGGGGAAACCTATGCACCTAAGTTTGAAGAGTAAGAGGTCATGGTTCACAGAGTCAAAGGCTTTACTGAAGTCAGTGTATATGACATCCGTTTGCTTTTTCTCTGAAAATGCATCATTTACCAGGGAGGTAAACTCAAGCAAGTTGGTCGTAGTTGACCGACCCTTAATAAAGCCGTGTTGAGTAGGAGAAATTATCGATTTACAGAGATGCTGCAAAGACGAAACAAGGATTTTTTCAAATAATTTACTCGAGAGTGCCAAAACTGATGCCAAACTGAGATTAATTAAAATATCTCAAAAAACAAAAATTGCTTCATTCTAAGTCTTGATTTTCCACCGATCATTCCTATGGCAGCTATATAATACAGCTAACCGATTTCAACCAACTTTGGTCATAATGAGTAAGGCAATAAGAATTTCAAATTCTGTGAGTTTGGTTAGGATATCTCAAAAAACCCAACAAATTTTCATACTAAAGGTTATGCCGCTCCACAAGGAAGTCATCAAAGTCGACAAAAAACATGACTGGAAACAAAATAATATTTGATCACAGTCTGTCCATGGATTTTAATGAATCATATCTTAAACAACGCGTAATTAATGCAGCTATAGGAGTAAAATATAAATTAAAATGTAATAAATTTCTTTTTGACTTTTTCTTGAATTTTAAATTGAAAAAAGCTTAAAAAAAACCTAAAAAAAATCAGATTTTCTTAATTCAAAAATTGATATCTCTTAAACTATTGGTTTAAATCTAAATATAGATATATTCATTAGCTTTCAGATAAAGTAAAAATCTGTTTTGTCATTCTCGAGTAAAGATGACAAATGTGGGTGCACCTCTGAAAAAAAGTAATATAAACAAGTAGGCGGTTACAGTCGAGCACGCTCGACAGTAGGATACCCTCTCTATAAAGAATAATACCCTTTTTTGCCTATTTTTTAGTGGGCACATGGTATAATAATTTGATAACAATAGGATTGATTATATATATATATATAAATATGTATATCTAAAAATTTCGCCGCTCGAATTTGCATCCGATTTAAGAAAATCGGTTCCCAGGGAACACCACGTGGAGGCCATTACAGTTGTACGTGGTACTTGATGACCTACGAGTCGACATGAGCTGCCCAAAAACTCCTTAGTTCCACAAAATAAAATTTTAAAAATTTCAAAAGCAGATAAAATAAAGAAGATAATAAACTGATAAATTATAATTAAGGAATAAATAATAAATACAATCTGCAAAATTCAATAGCAGATATTATAATTCATAAGTAAGAATAAAGTGAGATATATATATATATATATATATATATATATATAAATATATAAAGTAACTTACTAATAAATAATATGGAAGATGTAATTAATAAGATTTGCAAAATTCATAAGCAGATATAATAATATTGGAAAGACATAAGAATAAAATTAGATATATATAAAGTATATGTACATGTATGTATACTGTTTCTAAGTACCTGCCAACTGTATCTATACTATCTTCAACACTAAGAGAAAGACCACTGTGGTAACTATAAACTGTCTCAAAAGTCCTGATATTTGAAAACGCCCAATCAATACGTGTGTCCAAATTGGTAGTGGACGTATTCAATCCTAGTAAGCTCCTAAATCCCCTACTCTGCAGATTATTATATATTCCCACTGTGGAGCGCTCAAACGTTTTTAAACATAAATTAAAATCACCTAATATGATCGTATTCCCATTTAAAAATTCATATTGCCGAAATAGATCCTCAACTTCTGTTTTAAACACTGATGGGGGATATGAAGGATTTTTTCATATAATGAGAAAAGCTATGGATTTGTATCTAAAAATGACATACTCGAAAAAGCACGAATCAGTTATATTTTTTCTACCGCTTACTTTAAAAGAAATTCCATCTACTATTTCATTCTTGGCATAAACTAAAATACCTGTTGAGCGTCGTACAGACTCAAGCTGGACAGCAATACTGAACCCAGGAATTTCTATATTTATATTTCTAAAATTCCACAAAACACATAATAGACGAAAGAAGCATCTGATCGAATATCTGCAATATGCAGATTAAAACTTTGGGTGTTGTGAAAGAAAATGTCTAAGGCGAAACTGCTAACCAAGTGATCATAATGTGTTCGAAGAAGTTTAGCAGTCCGCCAATTTTCTAATTGAATTTTGACCTTATCATTGTCTTAGGGAGGCTTAGGAGGATTGAAATTTCCTTCCCCCCCCCCCCCCCCCCCCCCCCTCCCTCCCCCTCCTCTCTTTTCCCCCCCATTCAACTTCCCCCCCCCCCCCACCCCCCCTATTTTTCCCCAATTTAAACTCCCAAACCTCAATTTTTTATCCCCCCTTTCAGTCCCCCCCGATATCACCATCTCCCCATCCATTTATTTCTCCATACTGGTCGTCCCGCTGACGCATGACTTCTGAGAGCTTAAAGTACTTAAACATGTCCCACAGAGAAGACCCAAAAATAGCATTGTAAGGATCAGTGCTATTGGATTCAAAAATCCAACGACCACCAACTGGTCGTAATTGTCTTAGATCACCGAAAACAATGACAGAAATATTTTCAAAGGGAGCGGAATTTTTAAAATTTGTTTTAATCGGGAATCCAACTGTGAGAACATTAATGAACTAACCATTGAAATTTCATCAATAATAATTAATTTAAGGTCTATTAAGCTTGAATGCATTGTATAAACTAAATCATGACTTAATGGTCTCAAATGAGAGCGAGACTGGTTGACTGGAAGAGAAAACATAGAATGCAAAATTGACCCACTGATTCCAAATGCGGCCTTTCCGGTAGGGGCACATAGAAGAATATATTTATTGTTATCATAAATAGACCCATGAAATTTCTGAAGTAAGTCGTCTCTTTCCAACACCAGCACCGCCTCCAACAAATTCGTGGTACACGGACTTTATTTTGGCATTGTGCATAACATGTGTTAAATATGTTTTTTGTTTTAAATTGAGGACCCCAACAATAATAGATAAGATTTCTTCAGATACTAAATGTGAGAGCTTAATCAAGCGAACATTGTTATCACCTATATTGTTATCATCCCCATTGACGTTTAAGACATTCAGTTGAGGATCTATCTCAGGCAATCCTAACACTCTAAACTCATTATCTTCTGGGTTTTTTATAGTATCCTCATATTCTGTCTGATCTGCATTATCCAATGCATTTTCAAGCTCACAAGCATCTAATACATTATATTTCCTACGATTGTTTGCTATTAAATCTTTGTAAGTATTACAAAATGCCTCACAATCCCTAGTTAGTAACTCAACTTGTTCATTCCATCATGGTGCATAGAGCATTATTAATTCCCTAAAATAGTCCCTTCTCTCAGTATTAATATTAAATCTTCTATATCTAATGATGCTTGGACTTAGCCAATTTCTAATAAAGCCGCTTTCATCGCGAAGGGCATAAATAATCGATTTGGTAGCCCTAGGCTGTTCGTTATCGCCTTCTGTTTCATCTGGATTTCTTTCTGAACTGTTTCGTGGAAGCAGCGAAATCGGCTAGGCACAAGCTTTCAAAAACGCTTGGACGTTGAATGTAATGCTCTGCAAGTTCTATTTCGAAAATGTCTTCACTATCTTCGGGAAGATTTTAAAGCTTTTCTCTTGATTTCATAATTCTCACCCGTTTTTCTGGCTTTGCTGTATTTATAAATCCTACAAAAAAAACCTCTAAACGAGGTAAAAGTCTAGTGACGAAAGCAATTTTCTGATATCCAATTTTGTGACGAACAAAATTGAGTTTAATATAAAAATTTTAAATAAAAATATAAATTAAAAAAAAATATAAAATATATATAAATATATATATATATATATATAAATATATAAATTACAACATACTAAAATTTAATAAAAATCGTTAGAGCCGTTTTGTCAGAAATCGCCAAAATGTAAGCTAAAAAACTTTATTTCACCTGTAAAATGTTACCTGAGTACTTTAGAAAAAAAGTTTAAAGGTACGCCTAAAAGCCCTCAAGCACACCTTTCCAATGATACCCAGAACATATCTATAGCTTCTATGGTATGGAAATTGGTGAGGTTCAAATTTAGCGGGATTTAGCGATTTCCCGCTAAACTAGCGGGAAATTGAAAAAGTCGTAAAACAAACATTTCTAGATTTTCAAAAATGAACAAATCTCTCAAATCAAATCATCATAACATCTACGCTTTTTTAGCGCTTTGATACAAACAGACAAACAAAGAAACTAACTTTTCACTTCATTTTTAGTATTCTACTAAAATTTTCAAATTTAATTATCTTTTGAACCAGTTATCGGATTCGGGTCATCAAATTTTACGTAAAAGCCCCAACGGCTCCATAAGCTGCGATCATATAAATTTTTCCTCTCCCACTTACACCCCCGTATCTCATGACCCAGGTGAATTGGCAAATGTTTTAGTAAGCTATTTTGTAAGTTAGGACTAAACCTTTCGATCGGTATATAACTCGATCTGATCGGACAGTCGTAGCAAATTTTCCAACTTAGCTGTATATATTGTTAGTCGCCTTTCGCACCCTTTGTGCTGCTTTCGTCACTAACGCGAACTGCCGTCCGCAGTGATACTTCACTAGAACTGCTTCCAGACAGAGGCATCCCTAAACAGCAATAAACGGCTTCCTTAGCAGAGATCTCAGTACCACAAATAAATTGGTGTCCTATGTTGTAAATTTTGCTTGACTGTTACATTACCCCCACTAATTTCACTAACTAACTTATTATACCCGTTTACCTTAATAGCACTAAAAGATCGCTTTAAGTGCATACGTTCATAAGACGCAATGTAATTATATATTCGCGCTGCCGCTGCGATTTATTCGCTCTGGTTTGAGAGATGCCTTAAGAAAATTTTGGGTTTCTTAAGACTCGATCTTAGTGCATTAATATACTTCTCATAAGTTAAGTTATGATGCACGTGGGACAGGAAGTTATTAAAATCTTTAAATAATTCTAAGTATTCATTATTAAATGGATACTCTAACGCTACTAAAATTTTTTCAAAATTTCTTCTATGCTCCTCTAAATTTTCAGTGTTTTCTCCTAACGGGAACAAAATTTCAGTTTGAGGCATAGGAGGGTATGGAATACCGAATCGACAAATTAGGTTTCCTCTAACTTGTCGCTTGCAAGAATGTCCGTGATTGTGAGTTTAATACTCCAGAAATGGTTAAACTTCTTGGCAATTAGTATCAGTTGTAATAAACTGATCAATAAATGACTTGATATGTTGAATACTGGATTCATCATTTAAGTCGAGCTTTAGGGCATCTTTCAACATATGTCATGCACATGTGGAGAGCCTCTCTGCTGAAATTCAACTCGCCAATAAAACTGAATGACCCTATGACAACCCAAAACGCCGCCTAATAATCAAAATACCTAGCACATGTTACAGGATCTGCTCTAATAAGTCGGGATTTTGTATTAAAACTTAAATTTGATGCTGCTTCTTCTGTTATAGTTTGCTTATCTACATTATAATATAGGATGACTAAAAGCTCAGGCCATCGAGTCTCAGCTGCCGAAAATGTTATGAAAAGGTTGGCAGACCAATTTGCCTAATCATAGCCATAACCTTTTTCTTTTCAGCTTCCCAATGGGCAGGAGAAGTGCGAATACCCTTCAAAACCCTAAATCCATCGTCATGCCTTATTAGAGATTCTATGTAATCCTCACTAAGGGCGTTTGCAGCCGAAATGCCATGAGTGGCGCTATGCTTACGTAAGCAAATGGAAGTATTATTCCTAATTTTAATCATTTCTAACGTTTTATAGTTAAGAAATAATTTGTCAGCTCTACAACCTCTCCTATCACTATTCCTGAGTTCTGACCTTACTATGGTTGTAAAACTTTTCTGACACTTTCATTTATTGCCAGTTGAATTACATCAGCTCGATCAAACGCCCTTGGAAGTGACGTTACAACATTGGCCACTGGAATTGGCACCTTTACCACTGCTCCTTTAATAGCATTTTGGCGACCATATCCCAGAGACTTAAGTTTTATAAAAGGAAGACGTGAAAATAAGCCTTTCTTTCAAAGGCGTCAAGCCTTTCAAACATTCATTAAGCTCTGGAAAATCAAGACCATTTGTTATTGAAGCTCGTGGTTTTTTGCCTTTTAAAATTTCTTTATCACAAGTCTTGCAAAAGTTATATTTATTATCTGTTGGGGATTCAATTCTCTAACTGAAGTATTTGCTCGACGAGCAGCATGTGCTAAATTGTCGGTTTGTCGTTCCCTATCCCGAAATTCTTGGTCCTGTCTGTGCAACTGGTGTTGCAAGGTATTAGCTGCTTGCTCCAATTCTCTAACTGGAGTATCAGCCCGACGAGCAGCATGTGCTAAATTGTCGGTTTGTCGTTCCCTATCCCGAAATTCTAGATCTAATCTGTGCAACTGGTGTTGCAAGGTATTAACTGCTTGCTCCAATTCTCTAACTGAAGTATCAGCCCGACGAGCAGCATGTGCTAAATTGTCGTTTTGTCGTTCTCTTTCTCGAAATTCTAGATCTTGTCTGTGAATTTCATGTTCTAAACTATCTCTTTGTCGCTCTCTTTCTCGAAATTCTTGGTCCTGTCTGTGCAACTGGTGTTGCAAAGTATTAGCTGCCTGATCAGAAATCGCAGAAATTGTATTACTTCGTCTAAGTTGATGTCGTCTATTATCCCTAACCCTTTGAACGTGACTATATTTTTCATTTTCCCTACGATCTCTTTGAGATAAAGCATTATCTTGTCTCTCACGCTCAGCGTATTCTGAATCTGACCTATTCAAATTGTTTCTATTTTGTTGTCTTCTAGACCTAGCGGAAGCTGACAATCTTTTATGTCTTGGCATTTTGATATAATATTATAATTAATAAGTAAAAATGTTATTGTTTATAAATATATAAAACATAAAATATAAATATATATAAAATATGAAAATATATAAAATATAAAAATATATAAATTATTAAAATATTAAAATGAAAATATATAAAATAAATAAAAGTTAATAAATAAATAAATGTAAATAATATTTGTTATTAATATTGCAAAATAATAATAATAAGTTTTATATTTTCAAAATATAATAATAATTATTAGTTATGTAATATTATTAAAAATATTAGTATTATTAAATATGAAATTTAGTTATTGGTTTAATGTATAACTTGCGATTATTACAGTTCAGTCACAGCAAAAGATAAACACAACCGATACCGATACCGATACCTTGAGTTGCACTCAAGCGCTCACACACAATATACATACAGTCGACGGCATAACTATTTTGACAAAATAATTGTTATGAAAATATGGACATAACTTTTTTAAATAACCATACAAAACTAGTCGGCCGGTGCTACAGTCGAGCATACTCGACTGTCGGAGACCCCGTACTTACTATCCAAAATCAGTCACTTCTAAAAACTAAATAATATTTAAGATTACCATAAACTCTTATATATTAAATTTTTCGCCGCTCAAATTTACTCAGTAAATTTATAATAAACATGAATTTAACATAGAATTTTAACTTAACGTTTATATAAATACCAATATAAAATTATTTAAATGAAATGATTAAACATGTATTCAAAATTAAATGTCAGTATAACATTCATAAAGAAGAATTTCATTAAATTGTAAAAACTAAAAAAAAACAGCTTAAAATCAGCTGGAAAAAAAGTTGTTCCCGCCGGGAATCGAACCCGCGACAAAATTGCAAAAATTTTCAAAAGACAAAGGCTCAACGTGTTGAGCCACTCTCGCACTTATGTCTTTACCCTCCTAAATGGCCATATTGCTTGTTTTAGTGCTCAATTAAAAAGTAAAAGAAATAATTTATATTTTAACATTTAATGTTAATATTACATTTTAAATGAGCACTGAGTTTGTTTTAATATAAAATGAAATTGAATTCAAACATAAATAAATTAATAATTTTTCGCCCACGGCAGGACTCGAACCCACGAGCACTGTCCGACTCCGCGACTCAGTACACCGCGCCACCGAAGCTCACGTCTGAATGGACGCCAATTTGTTATATAATATGTTAATATAAATTTTTTGTTTTATCAAGATATTCAAGTTTTAATTACTGCCAACGCGCCATCAACGAATTTAACAGCAAAATTTATTATTTGAATATCTTCGCTATTTACTGTGCGATCAGAATGAAATTTGCAAAAATCTAGGACAATTATATCTTCGTCTGTGCAAAATCTGGAGTTTCTGGCTTTCAAATTGCTCTTATAATTTGGATATGAAATTTTCAATGTCGATTTGCAGGCGGTTAAGGGGGCGTGGCTGATTTTTGAAACAAACTTGATCTGCCTGCAGTATAGAGGAACCTACATACCAAGTTTGGTGTCTCTAGCTCTTATAGTCTCCGAGATCTAGGTGTTCATACAGACAGACAGACAGACAGACAGACAGACAGACAGACGGACATTGCTATATCGACTCGACTATTGATGCTGATCAAGAATATATATACTTTATAGGGTCTGCCACGCCTCCTTCTACCTGTTACGCACATATTCGGTAAAACAAACCCAATAGACCCCTGTACTTTTTTTAAGTACGGGGTCTAAAAATTCAATATACCGAAAGTATTTTGACAATAGCTTTTAATGATCAAAACTACCAAAAAATTAAGTTTAAATGTAGTAATTCTTATTTTTACTAAAAAATATATCCACCCTTAGCACTTATAACTTTTTGTAAGCGTCTGGGAACTGACTCAACCAAGTTACGGATATAATCCAAGGGTACATCCCTCCAGAGCGCTTCAACCTCCGAAATGGTGTCCTCGCGTGTCCTTTGTAAGTCAGCACACCGCTTTCGTTTAATGTAAACCCACAGATTTTCGATTATATTCAAATCGGGACTTTGGGGTGGCCAATCTAGGATATTAACTCCGATCTCACTCAAAAAACTTGTGATCATTTTAGCCTTATGGCATGGAGCATTGTCCTGCTGGAATATAATGCGTTTGGCAGGATGTATGTAACAGGCAGAAGGAGGCGTGGCAGACCCCAAAAAGTATATATATTCTTGATCAGGATCAACAGCCGAGTCGATTGAGCCATGTCCGTCTATCTGTCCGTCTGTCCGTCTGTTTGAACGCGTCGATCTCAGAAACTGTAAACTTGGTATGTAGGTTCCTGGATACCATACGCAGATCAAGTTTGTTTTTATTTTTGGATCGGACCACTATATCATATAGCTGCCATAGGAACGATACATCGAAAATGTAGATTTAGTATGAAAAAGTTTTTTGTTTGTTGAGATATCAGAACCAAACTGATAGATTATGTTTCGGAGCTGGTATTATACATCCTGACCAAATTTGGCTAATATCGGTTTACTATATCACATAGCTGCCATAGGAACGATGCATCGAAAATGAAGTTTTAGTATGAAAAAGTTTTTTGTTTTTTGAGATATCTCAACCAAACTGATAGAGTATGCATTAATGTTAGTTTTGTACATTCTGACCAGATTTGGTTCAAATCGGCTAACTATATCATATAGCTGCCATAGGAACGATACATTGAAAATGAAGTTTTAGTATGAAAAAGTTCTTTGTTTGTTGAGATATCAGAACCAAACTGATAGATTATGTTTCGGAGCTGGTATTATACATCCTGACCAAATTTGGCTATAATCGGTTAACTATATCATAAAGCTGCCATAGGAACGATACATCGAAAATGAAGATTTAGTATGAAAAAGTTTTGCGTTTGTTGAGATATCAAATCGAAACTGATAGAATATGCATCTAGACTGGTACTATATATCCTGACCAAATTTGGTTGGAATCGGTCTAAAATACCATATAGCTGCAATGGGAACAATCGATCAAAAATCAACATACAGTAAAGAGTACCTGGGCACAGGGTATTCAACTGTCGAGCGTGCTCGACTGTAATCGGCCAATAGTTTATAGATATCATTGCGGACGGCAGTCAGCGCTAGTGACGAAAGTATCAGCTACGGCTGTCCGATCAAATCGAAAGGCATAACCCACCTGGTTTTTTCTTTACTTCTTATGGAACAGTAACCAGTACCTTCGAAATGACATAATAGTTTCTTATAAAAATCAGACTACTACGTATTTCACGTTCGTACGAAGCAATTGTTTTCAGTTATTTGAGAAGAATTTAAAATTGTTAGTTGTTGAAAATTTCCTGCTGAAGGTAATAAGTAGCAACAAATTTATATAATTTGGTGGGAAAGTTCCAGATATGGAAGAGAAATTTAGGACTTGGCGTGCAAAAGCGAGTCTGTGAGCTTGGTTAAAAATCTTATAATGGAAAAAAATTACAAATAATTTAGTTAACTTAAATGCATATACCGAATTTTGAAACAAACTTGATCTGCCTGCAGTATAGAGGAACCTATATACCAAGTTTGGTGTCTCTAGCTCTTATAGTCTCTGAGATCTAGGTGTTCATACAGACAGACAGACAGACAGACGGATATTGCCATATCGACTCGGCTATTGATGCTGATCAAGAATATATATACTTTATGGGGTCTGCCACGCCTCCTTCTGCATGTTACGCACATATTCGGTAAAACAAACCCAATAGACCCCTGTACTTTTTTTAAGCTCGGGGTCTACAAATAATAATAAAATCTTTCTTGGTCCGTGTTCGAGCTCGCGACCCCGTGCCCATGAATCAACGACACCATCCCAATATTAGTTTTGATTTGATAAAATACGGATGACAATAAATTAAAAAAAAGGAATATTTAAGCTCTACCATTTTTATTTAATAAAATACGAATAACAATAAATTAAAAAAAAAGTAATTTTTGCCTGGGCTGAAAACCCTCTTCAAGACTAAGACTCTTCCAAGATTTAAGTTGTGTGCGGCGGATTTTCAATTGAACGGACTGTTCTTTGGTCTGATTCTGAAGCCAAGCTTCATTGGATTAATCGTTCTTGTCAAAATTTGTGTTGAGTCGTGTGGCTGAAATCCAAGAGTGGACAGAGAAATCTGAAAGGCTCCTCGAACCGACAAAGCAGATATCGTTTCGAGAGGCCGCGATGTTGACGAATTGCTATAGACTATTTGGCTTGATGGGCCTTCGTTTTTGAAGGAACCAAGAGACTCTTGTAAATTTTGATAAAATTGTTGAAGTCATCCATCAGTATGAATTTAAAGATGACATTAATAGGGTTCGAACGTATTTATAATGGAACTTGCTCCTTTACTTTGATGCGATTAGGGCGTCGACTTGCAAATGTTCCTCTTAAGTTTTCATACTCCTTCCTAAAAGCTTGCAATTTGAGCTCGTTGGACTTCTTCGTCTGCTAATCCAAATAATGGGTAATTTGCCAGCAGACCAATACCGAGCACACCGCTCATTTCCTATGTGTGGTGTTAATTTTTGTGGCCCGATTAGCAGAACCTTTCGAATGCGTGGAAAGCCCAAGTATAAGTCGTATCTCGCACCAATGGTTTACTTTGTCTCCAAAGCGGTTTACTTAAAAATAGTTGTCGACTTACTAACATAATGGAAATGGCTTTTTAAAGGATCATCGGCCGTCGAGGAGTCCCACAGACCGTGCGAAAACGTGACGAACTTCGTGGGAGCAGCGGAGTCGCCAGGCAGGAGTTGCGGACTCGAATCGAGGAGGAGATTTCAAGACGCCAATACACAAATTGGCGCGGCTGGCATTTAGATTACCCCCACAGCGCTTCATGGGAGCCGGTGTTGGCGCACATCAGCGCTTTGAATTTTATATTTAAAATTTTTTTTTTTTTTTTTGCATTTGAATAATTAATGCTTTGCACCCTAGTGTAAGCTAGGCTTAGGGCGAATTGTTATACATTATAAAGCTGTCTTTGGTCGCTCTGAGAGCGAATTTGCAACGCTTCGCTAGATAAGCTAGACTTAGAATATGCAAATCAATTTTCAAATTACATTAAACACATCAGCACGAATCACTCTCTTTTTCTGGTTTCGATCAACTTAAACGCCACCAAACTCTATACGTTGCTAAAGAGCGCTAATTATAAATTACATAAACTCATATAATTTTTCAGACAGTATGCATACAGAGCGTCAATCATTTGTTGAATGCTTGAAGAGCTATCCACGAGCAACACCATGTCATCAGCATACATTAAGACTTTTACGCGTACCATTTCTATTTCAACACCGCCGAGCCAAATGAAAGCTGTATCATATACTTCCAAAGAGAAAAATTGTGGACATAGGAGGAATTATTGTTTTACACCAAGATTAGTATCGAACCATTTGGATAACTGCTTACCGTCCCACACTGTTGTCGTGTTCAGACTATAAAGACTTTGGATATTATCAATCATCTTTTTTGAGACTCTAATATTGCTGAGCTTAAGATAGAGACTATGATTGTCAATGGTCTCAAACCCATTCTTTAAATTAATAAAAAATGCAAACATTTTTGAGTTCCAGGTGGTGCTTTGCAATGGATGAAAGTGCCAAGTCGCTGTCAACAGTCGAGTATCCTTCTCTAAATTCAGCTTGGTATTCTCCCAGTATATAATACTGCTTTACCCATTTACTCAGTCTGGATAAAATTATTGATGTAAAAACTTTTACTATCGCATTCATAAAGGATGATCCTCTGTAAATTTCCGGCTGCTGCATGTTTTCCCTTTTACCAGGGACAGTAATCATTGTAAGTATTATTATTAAGCTCAATAAACAATCATTATTCTATGAGTTTTGTTATTTTACTTTTACAAAAAATAAAACTCATAGAATAATGATTATCCTAGGCAACAAATTTGGACTTTGTTCTTCTGAATTTAGACAAACCGACTTTTTTGGATAGATATGGGGCCCAAACGACAAAAAAAATTTTTTTTTCTATGGCAGGGTTTTTTTTTAAGCTTTTATAAGCTTTACTTTCTTAAATGCTAATAAATATATCTGTAATTCATTAATACACAGTCTAAGATTTATAATAGCAGCTTAAGAGCTATTTATTTTTGAATTTTTTGTTTTTTTCTTTAAGCTTTTCTTTGTATCTTTTTTTTACTTTAAAATTCGAGGAAAACTCGAAAAAATTTCTCAACTTCGGCTTAAACTATTTTTTGCAAAGCTGCATTTATTAAGCGTCGTTTAAGATATGATTCATTTAAATCTGTAGAAAAACGGCGATATCATAAAATTTTGTGTCTCTGCACCTTCTTCTTGATTTTAATGACTTTCTAGTCGAGCGGCATGACCATTAGTATGAAAATTTTAGGCGTTTTTTAAGATACTCATATCCTATTCAAGTTCACAGGAAATAAATTTTCTGTTGTCCTACACATTTTGACCACAAAAATCAATCTTTAGTATGAAAAGTTGTGTTGTCCAATCGCATATATCCTTATATATCCTTACCAAATTTGGTTTAAATCGTCTCACTATTCAATATAGCTGCTATAGGAACGATCGGTCGAGAATCCACCTTTAGTATGAAAATTTTTTATATTTCCTAATATATTTTAGCCAAACTATTTCTTATGGAACAGTAACCAGTACCTTCGAAATGACATAATAGTTTCTTATAAAAATCAGACTACTACGTTTTTCACGTTCGTACGAAGCAATTGTTATCAGTTATTTGAGAAGAATTTAAAATTGTTAGTTGTTGAAAATTTCCTGCTGAAGGTAATAAGTAGCAACAAATTTATATAATATAACATTTTTTGAAAGAGGAAATAATAATTATATTCACGCTGCCCCTGCAATTGGACTTTGGGAAAATCGCCAGATTTGACGGGAAAAAGGCGGATTCGGTGGGAAAGTTCCAGATATGGAAGAGAAATTTAGGACTTAGCGTGCAAAAGCGAGTCTGTGAGCTTGGTTAAAAATCTTATAATGGAAAAAAATTACAAATAATTTAGTTAACTTAAATGCATATACTGTCAGGTTGATGTCTCATGAAACATAAAAGAATTTCATACTAAGGCTTGATTTTCGCTGGATCGTGTTCTTGGTCCGTGTTCGAGCTCGCGACCCCGTGCCCATGAATCAACGACACCATCCAAATATTAGTTTTGATTTGATAAAATACGGATGACAATAAATTAAAAAAAGGGAATATTTAAGCTCTACCATTTTTATTTAATAAAATACGAATAACAATAAATTAAAAAAAAGTAATTTTTGCCTGGGCTGAAAACCCTCTTCAAGACTAAGATTTTCAATTGAACGGACTGTTCTTTGATCTGATTCTGAAGCCAAGCTTCATTGGATTAAGGTACATCCCTCGTTCTTGTCAAAATTTGTGTTGAGTCGTGTGGCTGAAATCCAAGAGTGGACAGAGAAATCTGAAAGGCTCCTCGAACCGACAAAGCAGATATCGTTTCGAGAGGCCGCGATGTTGACGAATTGCTATAGACTATTTGGCTTGATGGGCCTTCGTTTTTGAAGGAACCAAGAGACTCTTGTAAATTTTGATAAAATAGTTGAAGTCATCCATCAGTATGAATTTAAAGATGACATTAATAGGGTTCGAACGTATTTATAATGGAACTTGCTCCTTTACTTTGATGCGATTAGGGCGTCGACTTGCAAATGTTCCTCTTAAGTTTTCATACTCCTTCCTAAAAGCTTGCAATTTGAGCTCGTTGGACTTCTTCGTCTGCTAATCCAAATAATGGGTAATTTGCCAGCAGACCAATACCGAGCACACCGCTCATTTCCTATGTGTGGTGTTAATTTTTGTGGCCCGATTAGCAGAACCTTTCGAATGCGTGGAAAGCCCAAGTATAAGTCGTATCTCGCACCAATGGTTTACTTTGTCTCCAAAGCGGTTTACTTAAAAATAGTTGTCGACTTACTAACATAATGGAAATGGCTTTTTAAAGGATCATCGGCCGTCGAGGAGTCCCACAGACCGTGCGAAAACGTGACGAACTTCGTGGGAGCAGCGGAGTCGCCAGGCAGGAGTTGCGGACTCGAATCGAGGAGGAGATTTCAAGACGCCAATACACAAATTGGCGCGGCTGGCATTTAGATTACCCCCACAGCGCTTCATGGGAGCCGGTGTTGGCGCACATCAGCGCTTTGAATTTTATATTTAAAATTTTTTTTTTTTTTTTGCATTTGAATAATTAATGCTTTGCACCCTAGTGTAAGCTAGGCTTAGGGCGAATTGTTATACATTATAAAGCTGTCTTTGGTCGCTCTGAGAGCGAATTTGTAACGCTTCGCTAGATAAGCTAGACTTAGAATATGCAAATCAATTTTCAAATTACATTAAACACATCAGCACGAATCACTCTCTTTTTCTGGTTTCGATCAACTTAAACGCCACCAAACTCTATACGTTGCTAAAGAGCGCTAATTATAAATTACATAAACTCATATAATTTTTCAGACAGTATGCATACAGAGCGTCAATCATTTGTTGAATGCTTGAAGAGCTATCCACGAGCAACACCATGTCATCAGCATACATTAAGACTTTTACGCGTACCATTTCTATTTCAACACCGCCGAGCCAAATGAAAGCTGTATCATATACTTCCAAAGAGAAAAATTGTGGACATAGGAGGAATTATTGTTTTACACCAAGATTAGTATCGAACCATTTGGATAACTGCTTACCGTCCCACACTGTTGTCGTGTTCAGACTATAAAGACTTTGGATATTATCAATCATCTTTTTTGAGACTCTAATATTGCTGAGCTTAAGATAGAGACTATGATTGTCAATGGTCTCAAACCCATTCTTTAAATTAATAAAAAATGCAAACATTTTTGAGTTCCAGGTGGTGCTTTGCAATGGATGAAAGTGCCAAGTCGCTGTCAACAGTCGAGTATCCTTCTCTAAATTCAGCTTGGTATTCTCCCAGTATATAATACTGCTTTACTACTATTACTCAGTCTGGATAAAATTATTGATGTAAAAACTTTTACTATCGCATTCATAAAGGATGATCCTCTGTAAATTTCCGGCTGCTGCATGTTTTCCCTTTTATCAGGGACAGTAATCATTGTAAGTATTATTATTAAGCTCAATAAACAATCATTATTCTATGAGTTTTGTTATTTTACTTTTACAAAAAATAAAACTCATAGAATAATGATTATCCTAGGCAACAAATTTGGACTTTGTTCTTCTGAATTTAGACAAACCGACTTTTTTGGATAGATATGGGGCCCAAACGACAAAAAAAATTTTTTTTTCTATGGCAGGGTTTTTTTTTAAGCTTTTATAAGCTTTACTTTCTTAAATGCTAATAAATATATCTGTAATTCATTAATACACAGTCTAAGATTTATAATAGCAGCTTAAGAGCTATTTATTTTTGAATTTTTTGTTTTTTTCTTTAAGCTTTTCTTTGTATCTTTTTTTTACTTTAAAATTCGAGGAAAACTCGAAAAAATTTCTCAACTTCGGCTTAAACTATTTTTTGCAAAGCTGCATTTATTAAGCGTCGTTTAAGATATGATTCATTTAAATCTGTAGAAAAACGGCGATATCATAAAATTTTGTGTCTCTGCATCTTTTTCTTGATTTTAATGACTTTCTAGTCGAGCGGCATGACCATTAGTATGAAAATTTTAGGCGTTTTTTAAGATACTCATATCCTATTCAAGTTCACAGGAAATAAATTTTCTGTTGTCCTACACATTTTGACCACAAAAATCAATCTTTAGTATGAAAAGTTGTGTTGTCCAATCGCATATATCCTTATATATCCTTACCAAATTTGGTTTAAATCGTCTCACTATTCAATATAGCTGCTATAGGAACGATCGGTCGAGAATCCACCTTTAGTATGAAAATTTTTTATATTTCCTAATATATTTTAGCCAAACTACTTCTTATGGAACAGTAACCAGTACCTTCGAAATGACATAATAGTTTCTTATAAAAATCAGACTACTACGTTTTTCACGTTCGTACGAAGCAATTGTTATCAGTTATTTGAGAAGAATTTAAAATTGTTAGTTGTTGAAAATTTCCTGCTGAAGGTAATAAGTAGCAACAAATTTATATAATATAACATTTTTTGAAAGAGGAAATAATAATTATATTCACGCTGCCCCTGCAATTGGACTTTGGGAAAATCGCCAGATTTGACGGGAAAAAGGCGGATTCGGTGGGAAAGTTCCAGATATGGAAGAGAAATTTAGGACTTAGCGTGCAAAAGCGAGTCTGTGAGCTTGGTTAAAAATCTTATAATGGAAAAAAATTACAAATAATTTAGTTAACTTAAATGCATATACTGTCAGGTTGATGTCTCATGAAACATAAAAGAATTTCATACTAAGGCTTGATTTTCGCTGGATCGTGTTCTTGGTCCGTGTTCGAGCTCGCGACCCCGTGCCCATGAATCAACGACACCATCCAAATATTAGTTTTGATTTGATAAAATACGGATGACAATAAATTAAAAAAAGGGAATATTTAAGCTCTACCATTTTTATTTAATAAAATACGAATAACAATAAATTAAAAAAAAGTAATTTTTGCCTGGGCTGAAAACCCTCTTCAAGACTAAGATTTTCAATTGAACGGACTGTTCTTTGATCTGATTCTGAAGCCAAGCTTCATTGGATTAAGGTACATCCCTCGTTCTTGTCAAAATTTGTGTTGAGTCGTGTGGCTGAAATCCAAGAGTGGACAGAGAAATCTGAAAGGCTCCTCGAACCGACAAAGCAGATATCGTTTCGAGAGGCCGCGATGTTGACGAATTGCTATAGACTATTTGGCTTGATGGGCCTTCGTTTTTGAAGGAACCAAGAGACTCTTGTAAATTTTGATAAAATAGTTGAAGTCATCCATCAGTATGAATTTAAAGATGACATTAATAGGGTTCGAACGTATTTATAATGGAACTTGCTCCTTTACTTTGATGCGATTAGGGCGTCGACTTGCAAATGTTCCTCTTAAGTTTTCATACTCCTTCCTAAAAGCTTGCAATTTGAGCTCGTTGGACTTCTTCGTCTGCTAATCCAAATAATGGGTAATTTGCCAGCAGACCAATACCGAGCACACCGCTCATTTCCTATGTGTGGTGTTAATTTTTGTGGCCCGATTAGCAGAACCTTTCGAATGCGTGGAAAGCCCAAGTATAAGTCGTATCTCGCACCAATGGTTTACTTTGTCTCCAAAGCGGTTTACTTAAAAATAGTTGTCGACTTACTAACATAATGGAAATGGCTTTTTAAAGGATCATCGGCCGTCGAGGAGTCCCACAGACCGTGCGAAAACGTGACGAACTTCGTGGGAGCAGCGGAGTCGCCAGGCAGGAGTTGCGGACTCGAATCGAGGAGGAGATTTCAAGACGCCAATACACAAATTGGCGCGGCTGGCATTTAGATTACCCCCACAGCGCTTCATGGGAGCCGGTGTTGGCGCACATCAGCGCTTTGAATTTTATATTTAAAATTTTTTTTTTTTTTTTTGCATTTGAATAATTAATGCTTTGCACCCTAGTGTAAGCTAGGCTTAGGGCGAATTGTTATACATTATAAAGCTGTCTTTGGTCGCTCTGAGAGCGAATTTGCAACGCTTCGCTAGATAAGCTATACTTAGAATATGCAAATCAATTTTCAAATTACATTAAACACATCAGCACGAATCACTCTCTTTTTCTGGTTTCGATCAACTTAAACGCCACCAAACTCTATACGTTGCTAAAGAGCGCTAATTATAAATTACATAAACTCATATAATTTTTCAGACAGTATGCATACAGAGCGTCAATCATTTGTTGAATGCTTGAAGAGCTATCCACGAGCAACACCATGTCATCAGCATACATTAAGACTTTTACGCGTACCATTTCTATTTCAACACCGCCGAGCCAAATGAAAGCTGTATCATATACTTCCAAAGAGAAAAATTGTGGACATAGGAGGAATTATTGTTTTACACCAAGATTAGTATCGAACCATTTGGATAACTGCTTACCGTCCCACACTGTTGTCGTGTTCAGACTATAAAGACTTTGGATATTATCAATCATCTTTTTTGAGACTCTAATATTGCTGAGCTTAAGATAGAGACTATGATTGTCAATGTTCTCAAACCCATTCTTTAAATTAATAAAAAATGCAAACATTTTTGAGTTCCAGGTGGTGCTTTGCAATGGATGAAAGTGCCAAGTCGCTGTCAACAGTCGAGTATCCTTCTCTAAATTCAGCTTGGTATTCTCCCAGTATATAATACTGCTTTACCCATTTACTCAGTCTGGATAAAATTATTGATGTAAAAACTTTTACTATCGCATTCATAAAGGATGATCCTCTGTAAATTTCCGGCTGCTGCATGTTTTCCCTTTTATCAGGGACAGTAATCATTGTAAGTATTATTATTAAGCTCAATAAACAATCATTATTCTATGAGTTTTGTTATTTTACTTTCACAAAAAATAAAACTCATAGAATAATGATTACACTAGGCAACAAATTTGGACTTTGTTCTTCTGAATTTAGACAAACCGACTTTTTTGGATAGATATGGGGCCCAAACGACAAAAAAAATTTTTTTTTCTATGGCAGGGTTTTTTTTAAGCTTTTATAAGCTTTACTTTCTTAAATGCTAATAAATATATCTGTAATTCATTAATACACAGTCTAAGATTTATAATAGCAGCTTAAGAGCTATTTATTTTTGAATTTTTTGTTTTTTTCTTTAAGCTTTTCTTTGTATCTTTTTTTTACTTTAAAATTCGAGGAAAACTCGAAAAAATTTCTCAACTTCGGCTTAAACTATTTTTTGCAAAGCTGCATTTATTAAGCGTCGTTTAAGATATGATTCATTTAAATCTGTAGAAAAACGGCGATATCATAAAATTTTGTGTCTCTGCATCTTTTTCTTGATTTTAATGACTTTCTAGTCGAGCGGCGTGACCATTAGTATGAAAATTTTATGCGTTTTTTAAGATACTCATATCCTATTCAAGTTCACAGGAAATAAATTTTCTGTTGTCCTACACATTTTGACCACAAAAATCAATCTTTAGTATGAAAAGTTGTGTTGTCCAATCGCATATATCCTTATATATCCTTACCAAATTTGGTTCAAATCGTCTCACTATTCAATATAGCTGCTATAGGAACGATCGGTCGAGAATCCACCTTTAGTATGAAAATTTTTTATATTTCCTAATATATTTTAGCCAAACTACTTCTTATGGAACAGTAACCAGTACCTTCGAAATGACATAATAGTTTCTTATAAAAATCAGACTACTACGTTTTTCACGTTCGTACGAAGCAATTGTTATCAGTTATTTGAGAAGAATTTAAAATTGTTAGTTGTTGAAAATTTTCTGCTGAAGGTAATAAGTAGCAACAAATTTATATAATATAACATTTTTTGAAAGAGGAAATAATAATTATATTCACGCTGCCCCTGCAATTGGACTTTGGGAAAATCGCCAGATTTGACGGGAAAAAGGCGGATTCGGTGGGAAAGTTCCAGATATGGAAGAGAAATTTAGGACTTGGCGTGCAAAAGCGAGTCTGTGAGCTTGGTTAAAAATCTTATAATGGAAAAAAATTACAAATAATTTAGTTAACTTAAATGCATATACTGTCAGGTTGATGTCTCATGAAACATAAAAGAATTTCATACTAAGGCTTGATTTTCGCTGGATCGTGTTCTTGGTCCGTGTTCGAGCTCGCGACCCCGTGCCCATGAATCAACGACACCATCCAAATATTAGTTTTGATTTGATAAAATACGGATGACAATAAATTAAAAAAAGGGAATATTTAAGCTCTACCATTTTTATTTTATAAAATACGAATAACAATAAATTAAAAAAAAAGTAATTTTTGCCTGGGCTGAAAACCCTCTTCAAGACTAAGAATTTTTTTTTCAATTGAACGGACTGTTCTTTGATCTGATTCTGAAGCCAAGCTTCATTGGATTAAGGTACATCCCTCGTTCTTGTCAAAATTCGTGCTGAGTCGTGTGGCTGAAATCCAAGAGTGAACAGAGAAATCTGAAAGGCTCCTCGAACCGACAAAGCAGATATCGTTTCGAGAGGCCGCGATGTTGACGAATTGCTATAGACTATTCGGCTTGATGGGCCTTCGTTTTTGAAGGAACCAAGAGACTCTTGTAAATTTTGATAAAATAGTTGAAGTCATCCATCAGTATGAATTTAAAGATGACATTAATAGGGTTCGAACGTATTTATAATGGAACTTGCTCCTTTACTTTGATGCGATTAGGGCGTCGACTTGCAAATGTTCCTCTTAAGTTTTCATACTCCTTCCTAAAAGCTTGCAATTTGAGCTCGTTGGACTTCTTCGTCTGCTAATCCAAATAATGGGTAATTTGCCAGCAGACCAATACCGAGCACACCGCTCATTTCCTATGTGTGGTGTTAATTTTTGTGGCCCGATTAGCAGAACCTTTCGAATGCGTGGAAAGCCCAAGTATAAGTCGTTTCTCGCACCAATGGTTTACTTTGTCTCCAAAGCGGTTTACTTAAAAATAGTTGTCGACTTACTAACATAATGGAAATGGCTTTTTAAAGGATCATCGGCCGTCGAGGAGTCCCACAGACCGTGCGACAACGTGACGAACTTCGTGGGAGCAGCGGAGTCGCCAGGCAGCAGTTGCGGACTCGAATCGAGGAGGAGATTTCAAGACGCCAATACACATATTGGCGCGGCTGGCATTTAGATGACCCCCACAGCGCTTCATGGGAGCCGGTGTTGGCGCACATCAGCGCTTTGAATTTTATATTTAAAATTTTTTTTTTTTTTTTTGCATTTGAATAATTAATGCTTTGCACCCTAGTGTAAGCTAGGCTTAGGGCGAATTGTTATACATTATAAAGCTGTCTTTGGTCGCTCTGAGTGCGAATTTGCAACGCTTCGCTAGATAAGCTAGACTTAGAATATGCAAATCAATTTTCAAATTACATTAAACACATCAGCACGAATCACTCTCTTTTTCTGGTTTCGATCAACTTAAACGCCACCAAACTCTATACGTTGCTAAAGAGCGCTAATTATAAATTACATAAACTCATATATTTTTTCAGACAGTATGCATACAGAGCGTCAATCATTTGTTGAATGCTTGAAGAGCTATCCACGAGCAACACCATGTCATCAGCATACATTAAGACTTTTACGCGTACCATTTCTATTTCAACACCGCCGAGCCAAATGAAAGCTGTATCATATACTTCCAAAGAGAAAAATTGTGAACATAGGAGGAATTATTGTTTTACACCAAGGTTAGTATCGAACCATTTGGATAACTGCTTACCGTCCCACACTGTTGTCGTGTTCAGACTATAAAGACTTTGGATATTATCAATCATCTTTTTTGAGACTCTAATATTGCTGAGCTTAAGATAGAGACTATGATTGTCAATGGTCTCAAACCCATTCTTTAAATTAATAAAAAATGCAAACATTTTTTTTTGAGTTCCAGGTGGTGCTTTGCAATGGATGAAAGTGCCAAGTCGCTGTCAACAGTCGAGTATCCTTCTCTAAATTCAGCTTGGTATTCTCCCAGTATATAATACTGCTTTACCCATTTACTCAGTCTGGATAAAATTATTGATGTAAAAACTTTTACTATCGCATTCATAAAGGATGATCCTCTGTAAATTTCCGGCTGCTGCATGTTTTCCCTTTTATCAGGGACAGTAATCATTGTAAGTATTATTATTAAGCTCAATAAACAATCATTATTCTATGAGTTTTGTTATTTTACTTTTAAAAAAAATAAAACTCATAGATTAATGATTACACTAGGCAACAAATTTGGACTTTGTTCTTCAAACGACAAAAAAAATTTTTTTTTCTATGGCAGGGTTTTTTTTTAAGCTTTTATAAGCTTTACTTTCTTAAATGCTAATAAATATATCTGTTATTCATTAATACACAGTCTAAGATTTATAATAGCAGGTTAAGAGCTATTTATTTTTGAATTTTTTGTTTTTTTCTTTAAGCTTTTCTTTGTATCTTTTTTTTTACTTTAAAATTCGAGGAAAACTCGAAAAAATTTCTCAACTTCGGTTTAAACTATTTTTTGCAAAGCTGCATTTATTAAGCGTCGTTTAAGATATGATTCATTTAAATCTGTAGAAAAACGGCGATATCATAAAATTTTGTGTCTCTGCATCTTTTTCTTGATTTTGATGACTTTCTAGTCGAGCGGCATGACCTTTAGTATAAAAATTAAATGCGTTTTTTAAGATACTCATATCCTATTCAAGTTCACAGGAAATAAATTTTCTGTTGTCTTACACATTTTGACCACAAAAATCCATCTTTAGTATGAAAAGTTGTGTTGTCCAATCGCATATATCCTTATATATCCTTACCAAATTTGGTTCAAATCGTCTCACTATTCAATATAGCTGCTATAGGAACGATCGGTCGAGAATCCACCTTTAGTATGAAAATTTTTTATATTTTCTAATATATTTTAGCCAAACTCCCAAATTGTCTCTTCTAAGTTGTCCTTAATATCTTCACTAATTTTGGTTCGAGTCTGTCCACTATAACATATAGCTGCCATAGGACCGATCGGTCAAAAATCAAGCTTAAGTATGAAAAACTTTTTTGTTTTTTATATCTTTTTTGATATCTCAATCAAACTTATGAATTGGATATTTTTAGTTGCTCTTCACATCCTTACCAAATTTGTTTGTAATGGAAGCACTATATCATATAGCTGCCATAGGAACGATCGATAGAAAGGTCGATAAGCAACCTTTAATATGAACATTTTTTTATTTTTTAAGTTATCTGTACCAAACTTGCAAATTAAGAATCTCGTCTCGTCTTATACGACCTGTCCAAATTTGGTTTGAATCGGAACACTTTAAAATATAGCTGCCATGAGACCGATCAGTCGAAATCAACCATTGCGAGAAACTTGTTTCATTGCTTATATTCAAATCCCATAAAAAAAACCTCTACACGAGGTAAAAGTCTAGTGACGAAAGCAATTTCTAGCGCCAAAATTTCTGATATCCAATTTTGTGACGAAAAAAATTTAGTTTAATATAAAAATTTTAACTAAAGATATGAATTAAAAAAACATAAAAATTACTTTTTGCGCAGTGCCAAATGCTAATTTTCTTTTTTTTTTTATTAATTCAAATTGTGCACTTTAAAACATATTGAAATTTAATAAAAATCGTTAGAGCCGTTTTGTCAGAAATCGTCAAAATGTAAGCTAAAAAACCTTATTTTACCTGTTAAATATTACCTGAGTGTTTTAGAAAAAAAGCTTAAAGGCACGTCTAAAAGCCCTTAATCGCACCTTTTCAACGACATATAGAACATAACTGTAGCTTAGTTTGGAAACTGTTGAGGTTTCAGCTTTTGTGGGAAATAGCGTTTTCCCGCTAAACTAGCGGGAAATTGAAAAAGTCGTAAAACAAACATTTCTAGATTTTAAAAAAGAAACAAATCCCCATCATAACATTTAAGCTTCTTTAGCGCTTTGATGCAAACAGACAAACAAACTAACTTTTCATTTCATTTTTAGGAGTCTACTAAAATTTTCAAATTTATTTATCTTTTGAACCAGTTATCGGATTTGGGTGATTGAGGTATCAATCGACGCTTATTTTTAAGTAAAATTTTTAAAAAATAAAAAAAATACAAAAATTTTACCAAACGGCCCCAACAGCCCCATTAGCTGCAATCATTTAAATTTTTTCCCTCCCACTTACACCCCCATATCTCATGACCCAGGTTGGTTAGAAAAAGTTTTAGTTTGCCATTTTGTAAGTTAGGACTAAAGTAGGATCGGACAGTCGAAGCAAATTTTCCAACTTAGCTGTATATATAGTTAGTCGCCTTTTGCACCCTTCGTGCTGTTTTCGTCACTAACGCGAACTGCCGTCCGCAGTGATAACCTAGCCGTCTTACCATGGATACTAAACATTGGGTATTTAATAAAGCTATATATATATATATATATATGTCGCATAATGGACGTATTTTGGACACTGTACGCGTCTGTCACATTATGAACATAGTTTGACCATTGTGCTTGCCAGACCAAGCTGTGCAATGAGTTTGGGATATGGTGAAATGATTCTTAGAATTTGACTACAACGTAGAATATGACTGGCGCCTAGGTACCGTACGAGTGAGGCGACGGCGTTGTCGCGCTGTCGCCGAGTGTAGTCCAGCTAGCGTGTAAAAAGAAGTAGATCGATGCGTGATCAGAGAATGCGAAGTAGTTGCGTTCAGACAATTGTATGCGCCGGTTGGAATTCGCTTCACTCCCAAAGTTTGTGAGTCAATATGGCAGACCAGCAACCAAAAATAAACGATTCTGCGACATCAGAAGTGGGATCTGCTTTGCCTACAAATATCACCGATGCATACTTGGCAGCTTTACAAGTACAAAACAACAACCTTTTGGAGATCATTAAAAATATGCAGACACCAAGGGCTCCGGCAACTGATGAAAAGGGAAAACATGTAACTCTGCCAAAATTTAATCCTGAGGGAGCTGGTGCAGATGCCACAGCTTGGTGTACGACAGTGGATCTCATTTTTGCTGATAAAATGCCCGAAGGAAGCATCCTGATGATAACTTTGAGTAAGGCGCTAGAGGGAAGCGCATCACAATGGCTGTCCCAAATATGCTTTGCTGTCATTACATGGCCACAATTCAAAGACCTCTTCGTGCAACGCTTTGTTGGCATAGAAACGTCTGCAGCTATACTGATAAAGCTACACCGAATATGGCAGCCGAATTGTTACCTTAATAATGTCAAAATTTAAATCTAATGATCTAGAGGAAATCGCGGTTTCACTAGCTCTGGCCCACATGGCACAAATTGATGACAAATTGTCGCACTGGGTTTTTACAAACAATATCAAAACCCGAAATGAAATGCAACAACAACTACAAGCGCACACTTTTAAGAAGCGGAACCTAGATGACGACTCATCTACAACAGGCTCGGAGCGTAAAAAGTCTAAGTATCTCTCTCAAGTGAAATGCAACTATTGTGGAAAGTCTGGGCATTAATATGCTGAATGTCGTGCTCGGCAGAGGACACCAATTCAAGGAAAAAGCCACTACGGAAGTTCAACGCAAGGATCAAAAGACCGGTCAACTGTCAAATGTTTCAAATGCGACGAGCTTGGACACTTCGCATCCGCTTGTCCAAAAGGACGATCACGAGGAAACGACCGAGTAATTGAGAAACGTGTAGACATCTGTACTGTAGCTCCGCCATCAGGAACAATAAGCAGTTCAACCGGTGAGTCCGTTCCATTTTGCTTCGACTCTGGAGCTGAATGCTCCTTGGTTAAGGAAAGCGTCGCCGATAAGTTTAGTGGTAAAAGAATGAATATCATTGTAAAGTTACACGGAATAAGTAATGATTCAATATGAAGCACTCAACAATTATTATGTAACATAAATATTGATATTATGGATAAGTATTTGAAACATGACGTACTAATTGGTCGTGAAATTTTTAGTCAGGGCTTTGGCGTGACTATTGACGCTGACAAATTTCAACTTTAAAAAACCAAAAGAGTAGAAGCGTTAATAATTGCCAATTATGAAGATGTCATAGAATCGAATAGTGAACTTGATTATCCTGATAAGGCAGCCTTGATAAATATTTTAAAATATTATTCAGATTGGTTTATTAATGGAATACCAAAGACTAGGGTCAACACAGGGCATTTGGAAATTAGACTAATAGATCAGCAAAAGACAGTACAACGGCGGCCATATAGGCTTAGTGAAGAAGAGAAAATCAAAGTGCGGGGTAAAGTTGACGAATTATTAAAAGCTCAAGTTATTCGCCCAAGCTGTTCACCTTTCGCTAGTCCCATGATGCTAGTTAAGAAGAAAAATGGCACCGATCGACTGTGTGTAGACTATCGCATGCTAAACGACAATACAGTTGCTGACAAATATCCGTTGCCCCTCATCTCAGACCAAATTGCCAGACTTCGTGGTGCTAAATATTTTTCGTGCATTGATATGGCAAGCGGCTTTTATCAAATTCCAGTTCACGAGGACTCAATCGAACGAACTGCATTTGTCACGCCAGAAGGTCAATACGAGTTCTTGACAATGCGGTTCGGTTTGAAGAACGCACCATCTGTGTTCCAGCGGGCTATAATGAAAGCCTTAGGAGCTTTAGCTTACACTTATGCAATCGTGTATATTGATGATGTTCTCATAATAGCAGAAAGCAAAGAAGATGCGCTAGTTAGATTGCGGACAGTATTGGAGACATTAAGTAAGGCTGGATTTTCATTTAATGTCACCAAGTGCTCCTTTCTCACAACTAGAATAGAGTATCTTGGATTTGAATTAAGCAATGGAGAAATCAGGCCAAATTCACGAAAAATTCAAGCTTTAAATGGATTACCACCACCTCAAAATGTTTCACAGCTAAGACAATTTATTGGTTTAGCTTCTTATTTTCGGCAATTTGGGTTAAATTTCTCCCAAACACTTATACCTCTGTATCTTCTCACCTCTAAGAAAAACACTGACTTTGTTTGGTTACCAGTGCATGAACATATACGAACAAAAATAATAACTATATTGACTCAGACGCCAGTTTTAATCATATTCGATCCGCAATACCCAATAGAGCTACATACAGACGCAAGTTGTATTGGGTATGGAGCGATCCTGTTACACAAAATTGACAATAAACCTCATGTGGTAGAGTATTACAGTAAGTGTACGTCTCCCGCCGAATCTAAATACCATTCATACGAACTGGAGACGTTAGCAGTAGAAAATGCTATTAAACACTTCCGACATTATTTGCAGGGACGTAAATTTATAGTTTATACTGACTGTAATTCATTAAAGGCCAGTCGCACAAAACTAGATTTAACACCGAGGGTGCATATATGGTGGGCGTTTTTACAGGCATTTGATTTCGAAATAGAATATAGAAAAGGCGAGCGAATGGCGCATGTTGACTTTCTCTCTCGGAATCCAGTGCATGAACAACATAAAAGTCTGATTAAAATACCTGAATTACGAATCAATTTGATGGAGGTATCTGACAACTGGTTGGTTTCGGAACAACAGCGAGATTCCGAGATACAATAAATAATTTTAAAGTTAAAAAGTAATGAGTTATCAGGAAATATGGACAAAACCTATGAATTGCGAAAAGGTATACTACATAGGAAAATACAGCGAAATAGTAAGACCAAATGTTTGCCGGTAATACCAAGAGCTTTTCGATGGGCCGTCATAAATCACGTTCATGAAGCTATAATGCATCTGGGTTGGGAAAAGTCGCGCGACAAGGTCTATGGTTATTACTGGTTCGAAAATATGTCCAAATATGTGCGTAGATTTGTAGAAAACTGCATCACATGTAAAGTATCTAAGCCACTTGTGGGAAAAGTCCAAGTCGAGCTGCATCCTATTCCTAAAATAGAAATACCATGGCATACGATACATATTGACATTACAGGCAAAATGAGTGGTAAAAATGATTTGAAGGAATACGTCATCGTTCTTATAGTTTGTTTATTTTTATCACACACTAAATATAGATTCTGAAAGCTGCATTAAGGCTGTAAAATCAGTCGTATCTTTATTTGGTTTACCCACTCGAATTATAGCAGATCAAGGACGTAGTTTCGCAAGTAAAAGTTTCCGCGAATTTTGCTCATCTCAAAAAATTAATCTACATTTAATTGCTACGGGTGCCAGTAGAGCAAACGGTCAGGTAGAACGGGTCATGAGTACCCTGAAAGGTATGCTGACTGCTGTCGAAACCAGTCAGAGATCATGGCTGGATGCATTGGCTGAAGTGCAGCTAGCAATGAATTGCACGATTAATCGTGTGACTAAGTTTAGCCCTTTAGAATTATTGATTGGTAAGGAAGCTCGACCTTTTGGCTTGTTGCCGGTAAACGAAGATAACAATGATGAAGTAGACAAAGAAAATTTGAGAAAGGAAGCTAAAAAAATATGGAAACTCAAGCAAAATACGACAAAAATAGGTTTGATAAAAATAAAGCTAAAATAATAAATTTCAAAGTGGGTGATCACGATTTGCTCAAAAACGAAGAACGTCATCAAACTAAACTTGATCGAAGGGCCATTTGAGATAATTGAAGCTTTGGATGGGGACAGACATTTACTTAAATCTTTAACATGTAATCGAAAGTATAAGTATTCTCATGAATGTTTAAAAGCAATACCAAATAATCAGATACTCGATGAGTTATGTAAAGATAGAGACAGCACAATGGAAGTTGCATCTGTTGCCCAATATGATAACTGAAGGCCGCACCATAGCAGAAGAGACATGTTATGGCGGGGGTCGTATGTGTAGAAGGAATTACACAAATGATAAGTTAGTTGTGTGTAAAAGGAACTACACAAATTTGTTTGGTTAAAAAAAAAAAAAAAAAAAATGTGTTTAAGGAATTACACGAATGTTATGATTTATTAAATTAAAATTATGTTACGAAAATGTAATTATGCTATGATAAGAATGAAATTAAAACTGATTTGAATTGTGTTACATAATGAATAAGAATATCGAATAAAAATGTATTGGAATGTCCAGAGAGCCTTTGAATCCTGAAGCGTTGTCACTTATGCGGTTGAGTTAAGACAACACACGAGGACGTGTATTTTGTCAGGAAGGCCGTGTCGCATAATGGACGTATTTTGGACACTGTACGCGTCTGTCACATTATGAACATAGTTTGACCACTGTGCTTGCCAGACCAAGCTGTGCAATGAGTTTGGGATATGGTGAAATGATTCTTAGAATTTGACTACAACGTAGAATATGACTGGCGCCTAGGTACCGTACGAGTGAGGCGACGGCGTTGTCGCGCTGTCGCCGAGTGTAGTCCAGCTAGCGTGTAAAAAGAAGTAGATCGATGCGTGATCAGAGAATGCGAAGTAGTTGCGTTCAGACAATTGTATGCGCCGGTTGGAATTCGCTTCACTCCCAAAGTTTGTGAGTCAATATGGCAGACCAGCAACCAAAAATAAACGATTCTGCGACATATATATATATACATATATATAAAAACAAATTTAACAGTTCAAATGACTATTTCAAATGCATATTCTGTCAGTTTAGAATCAAAGTAATCATATTTTTAAAATTTCTGAGTAAACAAATAAGTTTTTCATACTAAAACTTGATTTTCTAACGATCGTTCTTATGGCAACTATATGATATAGTTGACCGATTTGAACCTACTTTGTTCATAATGTGTAAAACAATAACAAATTCGAATTCTGTGAGCTTGGTTCGGATTAGACATCTGCATGAATGGCAGAAAATCGACGTTCGAATAGACAATGCGCAAATTGAGTTGAGTGAATTCGAATGCGACGCACAATTTATTTGAGTGAGTGAGTACGCTAGCGTCGTACAATGTCTCATTCAACTCAAACGAAAAGCAATGAATTGAATGAGTGAGAACGCGTAAAAATTAGAGGGTTGGTTTTGAATATATTCGAATGCGAGGCAAATCGTTTTCTTTTAAAACCTACATGTATATTTAAAAAAAAAACTGAATTAAATCTGAAAAAACACATAGGAAACATTTATGGACAGGTCCACAAGCTCACAGTTATTAGTCTAATCACAAAGAAACCAAGGTTTTAACCATAATACAGATTCTAAAGAAATGAATACACACAAAGTCTATGCCACAACTCGAATACATTCGAATGTCTTCGGCTTCGCCAAAGTTTTCATTCCGTTTTACGCAGTTATTTATTCTCGCTCATTTCGTTGAATGCCTTTAGTTATGAGACACAGTGTGGTGTGTCACTCATACACATTCAATTCATTGTGTGCTTCGTACTCAATCAGCTGAACTCATTCGAATACATTCAATTTTATGTATGCTGTGAGTGGACTCATGCAGACCTCTAGCTCGAATATCTCACAAAATACATATTATTATATCGCCGTTTCTCCATAGATTTTAATGAATCATATTTTAAATGAATAAATGCAGCTTTTCAAAAAAAATTAAATCCGAATTTTTATCATAAGTTTTTTGAGTTTTCCTTGAATTTTAAAGCAAAAAAAGCTAAAAAAAAATTATTTTCTTAATTAAAAAATAACTATCACCTAAACTGCTGGCTTAAATCTTAGACTGTGTATGATTTAATTACAGATATACACATTAGCTGTTAGGAAAAGTAAAGCTTGAAAATCGGTTTTTTCATTCTTGAGTAATGATGACAAAAGTGGGCGTACCTCTAAAATAAAAGCTCGAAAAAAAAGCCAAATTCTAAATAATTCTATAAAAAAAACTTTGCAATAGAAAACAAATTTTTTTCGTCGATTGTTGCCCCATCTCTATTCAAAAAAGTCGGTTTGGTTACTTTCAGTGTTGGACTGTTGCATAGTGTTTTTTCTTGACTTGTTTTTTTAATCAAAAACAACACCATGAGTTTTATTTTTGATTAAAAAATAAACTTGAGTTTTATTTTTGGTTATGTAGATTCCCCTATATTGCAGGCAGATAAGGATTGTTTCTTTTTTGGATCGGACCACTGTATCATATAGCGGTCGAAAAGTTTTAGTATGAAAAACTGTTATGTTTTATGAGATATCGTAACCAAAAATATTGAATATGCATTTAACTTGGTTTTATATATCCTATCCAAAGTTGGTTCAAATCGGACCACTATATCATATAGCTGTCATAGGATCCATCGAGCGAAAATCAAGTCTTAGTATGAAAAACTTTTTTGTTTAATGAGACATCGTAATTAATCCTATAGAAAATACATAAAACTTAGTTTTATATATTTTGTCCAAAGTTGGTCCAAATCGGACCACTTTATCATATGGCTGTCATAGGACCGATCGGGCGAAAATCAAGTCTTAGTATGAAAAACCTTTTTGTTTAATGAGATATCGTAACCAACCCTATAGAATATACATCAAACTTGGTCTTATATATCCTGTCCAAAGTTGGTTCAAATCGGACCACTATATCATATAAATGTCATATCAGACAAACATCAAGTCCTAGTATGAACATTTTTTTTTTGTTTTATGAGATATCGTAACCGATCTTATAGAATATAAATTTAAATTAGTCTTATACACCCTTACCGAAGTTTTTTCAAATCGGACCACCATATCATATAGCTGTCATAGGACCGATCGGACAAAATTCAAGTCGTAGTATGAAAAACTTTTTTGTTTTATGAGACATCGTAACCAATCTAATGAAATATGCATTGAAGTTAACTTAAAATTTTTTAATTTTTTCCATTAATTGTTTATGCCATATTAAGTGCGGGGTCTCCGATAGTCGAGTATGTTCGACTGTAGCACCGGCCCACGAGCATTTTTTCGACCAATTATTCCTATGCCAGCTATTTAATAAGGTGAACCAATTCGAACCTAATCTGGTCAGAAAGTACAAAACCAATATAAATGCATATTCTATCACTTTGGCTAAGATATCTCATAATAAAAAAAATGTTTTTCAAACTAAGTCTTGATTTTTGTACATTCGGTCCTTTGACAGCTATATAGTATAGTGGACCGATTTAAACGAACTTCGGTCAGGATGTACAAATCTAAGCTTAATGCATATTCTATCAATTTGGTAAAGATGTCTCAAAATAAAAAATTTTTTTCATGCTAAGACTTAATTTTTGATTGAGCGTCTCTATTGCAACTATATGATATGATAAAACGATTTTAACCAAATTTGGTCAGGATGTATAATACAAGCCCAGATGCATATTCTATCTATATATTCTATCTAGTTCCGATATCTCAACAAACAAAAAACTTTTTTGTACCATAACTGCATTTTCGATGTATCGTTTCGTTGGCAGCTCTATGATATAGTGGTCCGATCCAAATTTAAAAATAAACAAGTTGGTGGTTACAGTCGAGCACGCTCCACAGTAGGATACCCTGAACCCAGGTACTCTGTAGTGTAAGTTGATTTTCGATCGATTTTTCCTATGGCAGCTATATGATATTTTAGACCGATTCTAACCAAATTTGGTCAGGATGTATAAAACCAGCCCATATGCATATTCTGTCAGTTTGGTTCTGATATCTCGACAAACACAAAACTTTTTCATACTAAAACTTAATTTTCGATCTACCGTTTCTATGGCAGCTATATGATATAGTTAACCGATTTTAACCAAATTTGGTCAAGATGTATATTACCAGCCCATATGCATATTCTATCAGTCTGGCTCTAATATCTCAACAAACACAAAACATTTCTATACGAAAACTGCATTTTCAATGTACCGTTGCTATGGCAGCTATACCAAGTTTGATGTCTCTAGCTCTTATGGTTTCTGAGATCGACGCGTTCAAACAGACGGACGGACGAACGGACGGACAGACAGACGGACATGGCTCAATCGACTCGGCTGTTGATCCTGATCAAGAATATATGTAGTTTTGGGTGTCTGCCACGCCCCTTTCTGCCTGTTACATACATTCTGCCAAACACATTATACCCTTTTTTGCCCATTTTGAATGGGCTCAGGGTATAACTAGTTTAAGCTATATGTATGTATACACTTAATCGGTTATATCTTGCCGAAAGAAATTTTTACAGATAAGTGTGTTATACCAAAAAACGCGGAATTTTATTAACTATAACTTATTGAAATTTGATAAAGATATCATGTGTCCATTTATCAAAAATTTATCAAATGAAATGTAAGCTGAAAAACGATATTTCACCTGTTAAATGTTTCCTGAGTACTTTAGAAAAAAAGTGTGAAAAAAAGTTTTAAGGCCTAATAGCGCTAAAACTCACCTTTCCAATGAAATATAGTACATATTTGTAGCTCCTATGGTTTGGAAACTAAATTTTAGCGAGATTAAGCGTTTTTCCGCTAAGCTAGCGGTTTTTCCAAAACAAACTTTTCTAGATTTTCGAAAAGGAACATATCTCCATCATTACATCTAAGGTTTTTAGCGCTTTGTTGCAAACAGACAAACAAACGAACTGACTTTTCATTTCATTTTGAGAAGCTCCCTTAAAGTTTCAAATTTAATTATCTTCAGAACTAGTTTTCGGATTTGGGTGATCGAGGTGTCAATCGACGCGTATTTTTGATTTAAATATAAAATTGTACATTAGTTTACATCACCGTATGTCATGAACCAGGTGAGTTAGAGAAAGTTTTTATGTAAATTAGGACTAAACCTTTTGGTCGGTATATAATTCGACCTGATCGGACAGTCATAGCAAAATTTTCCAATTAGCTGTATTAGCTGCTGCTTGCGTCAATAGCGCGAACTTCCGTCCGCAGTGATCATGATACCCAATTTTGTGTATCGTGATACCTGAGCATGTATCTTAAAAAAAGCTGCTACTTTGTGCTACTTTTCTGCACCCGTCAGATGAAATGTTTATGGAAAGATTTTTATGTTATCAATGTTCAACAGCAACAGCAGTTTTTCAATGACAAATAATTTATTTTTGTTTATTAGATAATTTTAAGTTAATTTCCATTCTGCGCTGTTCATAATTTATTTTTATGGATAATTCGATTAATAGGTGTTGACAAAAAAATGTATCAAAGCGGTCACCAGGAAGTATAAGTAGCATTATGTTTTTGAGATATTTGATCAGGGAGCATGTTTTCTGAAGAATGCGACCAATATATACAAGAACCAAATTCATTTTGTTAACCCTGAGCCCATTAAAAATGGGCCAGAAAGGGTATAATGTGTTTGGCGGAATGTATGTAACAGGCAGAAGAAGACGTATTCTTGATCAGGATCAACAGCCGAGTCGATTGAGCCATGTCCGTCTGTCTGTCCGTCCGTCCGTCTGTTTGAACGCGTTGATCTTAGAAACCATAAAAGCTAGAAACATTAAACTTGGTTTTGGATCGGTCCACTATATCATGTAGCTGCCATAGGAACGGTACATCGAAAATTAAGTTTTAGAATGGAAAAGCCTTGTGTTTGTTCAGATATCAAAACCAAACTGATAGAATATGCATATGGGCTAGAATTATACTTCCTGACCAAATTTGGTTAGAATCGGTCTAAAATATCATATAGCTGCCATAGGAACAATCGATCGAAAATCAACTTTCAGTACAGAGTACCTGGGTTCAGGGTATCCTACTGTCGAGCGTGCTCGACTGTAACCGCCTACTTGTTTTTTTTAAAGATATGGGGCCCCAAACTACGAAAAACATTTATTTTTTTATAATGAGATTTTTAGACCCCGTACTTAAAAAAAGTACAGGGTTTGTTTTTCCGAATATGTGCGTAACAGGCAGAAGGAGGCGTGGCAGTCCCTATAAAGTATATATATTCTTGATCAGCATCAATAGCCAAGTCGATATAGCAATGTCCGTTTGTCCGTCTGTCTGTCTGTCTGTCTGTATGAACACCTAGATCTCAGAGACTATAAGAGCTAGAGACACCAAACTTGGTATGTAGGCTCTTCTATGTTGCAAGCAGATCAAGTTTGTTTCAAAATTCCCTTTAACGCCCACAAATTGGAAAAAAAATTTCCTATAGAATATACATCAAACTTGGTCTTACATATCCTGTCCAAAGTTGGTTCAAATCGGACCACTATATCATATAAATGTCATAGGACCGATCAGACAAAAATCAAGTCCTAGTATGAAAATTTTTTTTGTTTTATGAGATATCGTAACCGATCTAATGGAATATGCATTTAAGGTAACTAAAAATTTTGTAATTTTTTCCATTAATTGTTTATGCCATATTAAGTGCGGGGTCTCCGATAGTCGAGTATGTTCGACTGTAGCACCGGCCCACTAGTTTTTATTAATTTGTACTATTACACTAGGCAACAGCCCAAAAGTTACAAGAACCAAACCACTTTTTTGGATAGATTTTAGGCCAAAACCGACGAAAAACATTTTTTTTTTTTATGGTGAGATTTTTTTTTTAGAATTTTTCAAAAATCTGGCTTTTTTTATTCCTTGTTTTTAGAGGTGCGCCCACATTTGTAATCATTACTCGAGAATGCCAAAATCGATTTATCAAAGCTTTACTTTATCTAACAGCTAATGAATATATCTATATTTCATTTATACACAGTCTAAGATTTACACCAGTAGTTTAAAAGATATCAATTTTTGAATTAAGAAAATGATGATTTTTTTATAGCTTTTTTTTTAGCTTTTTTCACTTAAAAATTCGAGGAAAATTCGAAACAATTTTTTTAACATTTTATTAACTATTTTATTTGCGTAGCTGTTGTAATTACGCGTTGTTTAAGATATGATTCATTAAAATCTATGCTGAGACGGCGATATGATATTATGTTGAATCGAGGCATGTTTTTGTCGACTTTTTTGACTTCGTTGTGCTGTGGCATGACCTTTAGTATGACAATTTTTTGTGTTTTTTGAGATATCCCAATCAAACTTATAGAATTTGAATTTGTTATTGTTTTACACATTGTGACCAAAGTTGGTTCAAATCGAACCACTATATCATATAGCTGCCATAGGAATGATCGGTCAAAAATCCATGCTTAGTATGAAAGGTTGTGTTATTTCTTGAGATGTATCAACCAATCGCAAGGTTGTATCTGAAATGTGTTACATATCCCTACCAAATTTGGTTCAAATCGGATCACAATTCAATATAGCTGCTATAGGAACGATCGGTCAAAAATCCACCTTTAGTATGAAAAACTTTTTTATTTTCTAAGATATTTAAACAAAACTCACACATGGTGTATTCTATGTTGTCCTTTATATCTTCACCAATTTTGGTTTAAATCTGTCCACTATATCATATAGCTGCCATAGGACCGATCGGTCTAAAATCAAGTTTAAGTATGAAAAACTTTTTTGGTTTATGAGATATCGTAACCAAACTTATAGAATATGCATTTAAGTAAGCCTTATACATCCTTACCAAAGTTGGTTCAAATCGGTCCACTATATCATATAGCTTCCATAGGAACGATCGGTCGAAAATCAAGTTTTAGTATGAAAAACTTTTTGTTAACTCAATCAAACTCATGAATTGAGTATTTTTAATTGCTCTTCACATCCTTACCGAATTTGGTTGAATTCGGAGCACTATATCATATAGCTGCCATAGGAACAATCGATACGAACGGTCGATAAGCAAGCTCTAGTATGAAAAACATTTTTGTTTTCTAAGTTATCTGTACCAAACTTACAAATTAAGAATCTCGTATCTTCTTATACAACCTGTCCAAATTTGGCTGGAATCGGACCACTATAACATATAGCTGCCATGGGACCGATCAGTCGAAAATCAACCTTTGCGAAAAACTTGTTTCATTGCTTATATGCTAATAACTCCGCCGTCTTTCCATAGATTTTAATGGCAAACATACTTAACGATGGGTAATTAATATAGCTAAATATATAGTAACAAATTATGTAGTTCAAATGACCCTCTTAAATACATATTCTGTCGGTTTAGTTAAAATATCTCAAAATACAAATAAGTTTTTCATACTAAGCATGGATTTTTGACCGATCATTCCTATGGCAGCTATATGATATAGTGGTTCGATTTGAACCAACTTTGTTCACAATGTGTAAAACAAAAACAAATTCAAATTCTGTAAGTTTGGTTGGGATATCTAAAAAACACAAAAAAATTTTATACTAAAGGTCATGCCACACCACAACAAAGTCAAAAAAGTCGACAAAAACATGCCTCGATTCAACATAATATCATATCGCCGTCTCACCATAGATTTTAATGAATCATAACTTAAACAACGCGTAATTACAACAGCTACGCAAATAAAATAGTTAATAAAATGTAAAAAAATTGTTTCGAATTTTCCTCGAATTTTTTAGTGAAAAAAGCTAAAAAAAAATTGATATCTCTTAAACTACTGGTTTAAATCTAAGACTGTGTATAAATGAAATATAGATATATTCATTAGATTGTAGATAAAGTAAAGCTTTGATAAATCTAAAAAAAATATTAAAAAAAAGCCAAATTTTGAAAAATTCTAAAAAAAAAAATCTCACCATAAAAAAAAAATAATGTTTTTCGTCGGTTTTGGCCCCAAATCTATACGAAAAAGTGGGTTTGGTTTCTGTAACTCGCAAAAAGTGCGATTTTGTTGCCTAGTGTTATTAGTGCAGACAGATAATAAAACAGTAAATTTATTTGTTAATTTTTTATTATTTAAAAAAACTTGTATAATAATGAGAACAAGGAGGCTCTGGCCCTGCTCGTTTCGCTTACGATGAGGAGTGGCTAGAGTCAAGCACGCTCTGAGCCCAGGAACTCTTTTATAAAAGGTGATTTTCGACCAATTATTCCTATGCCAGCTATTTAATAAGGTGAACCAATTCGAACCTAATCTGGTCAGAAAGTACAAAACCAATATAAATGCATATTCTATCCCACAAAAAAAACCTCTAAACGAGGTAAAAGTCTAGTGACGAAAGCAATTTCCAGCCCCAAAATTTCTGATATCCAATTTTGTGACGAACAAAATTGAGTTTAATATAAAAATTTTAAATAAAAATATAAATTAAAAAAAAAAAATTTGGCCTTGTGCACTGTGCGCAAAAAGGGTGAGCTTCTTTGTACATAAAAATTACTTTTTGCGCAGTGCCGAATGCCAATTGTTTTTTTTTATTAATTTATATTTTTATTTAAAATTTTTATTTTAAACTCAATTTTGTTCGTCACAAAATTGAATATCAGAAATTTTGGGGCTGGAAATTGCTTTCGTCACTAGACTTTTACCTCGTTTAGAGGTTTTTTTTGTGGGATATCAGAAATTTTAGCAATTGCTTTTGCTTTTGACATTGTAAATTTATCATTGTTGAATATTTTTTCATATTTAAAAAAAAATTTTTTTTATAAGGATATATAAAACGAAGTTAAATGCATATTTTATCAGTTTGGTTGAGATATCTCATAAAACAAAAAAGTTTTTCGTACTAAGACTCCATTTTCCCCCGATCGGTCCTACGACAGCTATATGTTATAGTGGTCCGATTTGAACCAACTTTGCACAGAATATATAAAACCATGATAAATGCGTATTGTGTCAGTTTGTTTGAGATATCTCATACAACCAAAAAGTTTTTCGTACTAAAACCTGTTTTTCGACCGATAGAAAAATGTATACATTCAGTTAACAAGCAATATCTTCCAAACCCCTTGGTCAAAGTTTATGTTTCAAATACTAAAAAACGCAAAATTCTACGTACTACAACATACTAAAATTTAATAAAAATCGTTAGAGCCGTTTTGTCAGAAATCGCCAAAATGTAAGCTAAAAAACTTTATTTCACCTGTAAAATGTTACCTGAGTACTTTAGAAAAAAAGTTTAAAGGTACGCCTAAAAGCCCTCAAGCACACCTTTCCAATGATACCCAGAACATATCTATAGCTTCTATGGTATGGAAACTGATGAGGTTTCAAATTTAGCGGGATTTAGCGATTTCCCGCTAAACTAGCGGGAAATTGAAAAAGTCGTAAAACAAACATTTCTAGATTTTCAAAAATGAACAAATCCCCATCATAACATCTACGCTTTTTTAGCGCTTTGATACAAACAGACAAACAGACAAACAAAGAAACTAACTTTTCACTTCATTTTTAGTATTCTACTAAAATTTTCAAATTTATTTATCTTTTGAACCAGTTATCGGATTTGGGTCATCAAGGTATCAACGACGCGTATTTTTGATAAGAATTTTTAAAAAATAAAAAATTTTACGTAAAAGCCCCAACGGCTCCATAAGCTGCGATCATATAAATTTTCCCCTCCCACTTACACCCCCATATCTCATGACCCAGGTTGGTTAGTATGCCATTTTGTAACCTAAACCTAAACCTTTCGATCGGTATATAACTCGATCTGATCGGACAGTCGTAGCAAATTTTCCAACTTAGCTGTATATATTGTTAGTCGCCTTTCGCACCCTTCGTGCTGCTTTCGTCACTAACGCGAACTGCCGTCCGCAGTGATCACATTGGCTAAGATATCTCATAATAAAAAAAATGTTTTTCAAACTAAGACTTGATTTTTGTACATTCAGTCCTATGACAGCTATATAGTATAGTGGACCGATTTAAACGAACTTCGGTCAGGATGTACAAATCTAAGCTTAATGCATATTCTATCAGTTTGATTATGATATCTCAACATACACAAAACTCTTCCATACTAAAACTTAATTTTCGATGTACCGTTCCTTTGCAGCTATATGATATAGTGGACCGATCCAAAACCAAGTTTGATGTCTCCAGCTCTTATGGTTTCTAAGATCGACGCGTTCAATCAGACGGACGGACAGACAGACGGACATGGCTCAATCGACTCGGCTGTTGATCCTGATCAAGAATCTATATAGTTTTGGGTGTCTGCCACGCCCCCTTCTGCCTGTTACATACATTCTGCCAAACACATTATACCCTTTCTGGGCCATTTTTAATGGGCTCAGGGTGTAAAAAAACTTGATCTCCCCATGGTATCCAGAAACCTTGATCCTAATCAAGAATTTATATACTTTGGGGGATCTGCCACGCCTCCTTCAGCTTATTACATACATTTAACTAAACACATTTTTCCCCTTTTGTCTATTTTCATGGGCCCAGGGTATAAAAAGAATATATTAATTTAATATGCGTTGCAGAAAGACACAACAAGTTTATGTAAATAAAACTAGTGAGCGGTTACAGTCGAGCACGCTCAACAGTTGAATACCCTGTGCCCAGGTACTCTGTACTGAAATTTGATTTTCGATCGACTGTTCCTATGGCAGCTATATGATATAGTTAACCGATTTTAAACAAATTTGGTCAAGATGTATATTACCAACCCAGATGCATATTCTATCAGTTTGGTTCTGATATCTCAACAAACACAAAACTTTTTCATACTAAAACTTCATTTTCGATGTACCGTTCCTATGGCAGCTATATGATATTGTGGACCGATCCAAAACCAAGTTTGATGTCTCTAGCTCTTATGGTTTCTAAGATCGATGCGTTCAAACAGACGGTCGGACGGACGGACAGACAGACGGACATGGCTCAATCGACTCGGCTGTTGATCCTGATCAAGAATATATATAGTTTTGGGGGTCTGCCACGCCCCCTTCTGCCTGTTACATACATTGTGCCAAACACATTATACCCTTTCTGGCCCAATTTTAATGGGCTCAGGGTTAAAAAAAATGGTTTTGGTTCTTGTATATATTGGTCGCATTCTTCAGAGAACATGCTCCGTGATCAAATATCTCAAAAACATAATGCTACTGATACTTCCTGGTGACCGCTTTGATACATTTTTTTGCCAACACCTATTAATCGAATTATCCATAAAAATAAATTATGAACAGCGCAGAAAGGAAATAAACTTAAATTATCTAATAAACAAAAATAAATTATTTGTCATTGAAAAACTGCTGTTGCTGTTGAACATTGATAAAATAAAAATCTTTCCATAAACATTTCATGTATTTCGATAAGAAAATCTGACGGGTGCAGTAAAGTAGCACAAAGTAGCAGCCTTTTTTAAGATACATGCTCAGGTATCACGATACACAAAATTTGGTATCATGATCACTGCGGACGGAGGTTCGCGCTAGTGACGCAAGCAGCAGCTAATACAGCTAATTTGAAAAATTTGCTATGACTGTCCGATCAGATCGAATTATATACCGATCAAAACGTTTAGTCCTAATTTACATAAAAACTTTCTCAGTCTTAGCTCTCTGCTCGTTGCATTCGGACGTGCGCGCTCAGTTTATTTTCGCAAGTGATCAACACAAACTTTCTTATCTCGTTGTGCTTATCTTGCGCTTGACCTCTATATTTAGCCACTAGTTCGGTGGTGGAAGCTTATTGCGGTACTTAGCCAAAAATAAGCTTAACTTAAACGGCGCTAAGTTTGCCCCTCGCGCTGCGCAAGCGAGAGGTTGGTCCCGTTAGATTTATCAAAGCAGAAAGACAATTGTGCTATTTAATTCTTTAAATAACAACAATTGTAGTTATGGAAAACAACTCATCCTCACAGTCGCTTTCTAGTAAAAGGAAAGTGATATTGGAGGAGATGAAAAAAATTCCCGGCGCAAGCCCTAAAACTATACGCTCCCAAATGCTAGCCAGTGGAACAACAACTTGTACTGATTCCAACAGCATACTGCGAAAACCAACAATAACAACTACAAGTGATACCAGCGACACCTGCACTATCTCTATGTCCCAGACAAGTATGTCATCGGCTCCAACGTATACTGTGGCTACAGCTGTGGGGCCCAGCGTTTCTTCGACTGCGTCGCAAGGAAACACACCGTTGACTGAATTCTTGTCAACAATGGCTCGTAAGACGAAGTGCTCGTTTCAAGCCCGTGGTCTACCTGCTAAGAAGAAACATAAAGGAGATGTTAAGACATCTCAATCAATTGGTAAAGCTAAGTTGAAGGCCACAGACCTACACAAGAACCCACCTAAAGACACAGCATCCACCTCGACTGCAGCGGCACTGAGAAACAACCGCTTTGCAGCTCTGGTAGAAGAAGCAGACAACATTATGGAGCAGGACTTGTCAGAAACAGGTTTTGAGCATGAGGATGCAGCTCCTGCTGTTAGCAACGGAAACAAAGCTATCTCTAGGCCTCCAGCTATATGTGTGCCAAATGTTGACAATCCCGCATCTATGGAACGAGCACTCGATTCGTGCGTTGGTGAAAACAACTACAGTATTGCACATCTAAGTTTGGAGTGACAAGGATATACGCAACCGTGAAACAATTGACAGCACTCAATTGTCAATTCTGGCACCACCAACTTAAGGAGGATAGGCCTTACAGGATTGTCATCAAGGGAGTTAATGCAAACGTGCCCAAGGAACAAATTAAGCAGGCACTTGCTGACCACAGTTTTGAAGCCCTAAATATATATTGCTTAAGAAAGGCAGATTGGCGCAACATTCCGAATGTGTCTGAGGCTTTGAAAATAACTCAGCTCAGCAGATACAGAGTCTCTGTGGAGCGCGCTTCTCGGAGAAAAGAAGTATTACAATGTATGAGATGCCACATTTTCGGTCACTCCAAAAACTACTGCGTTCAGGATCCAATCTGTGGAAAATGCGCTGGCTCTCACATGACTGGCTTCCTACTTTGCACCACTGAAAATTATTTGTGCGTCAACTGCGGTGGAGATCACGCTTCAACAGACAAAGTCTGCCCAGTCAGGAGAGAAAAACTTAGGAAATTGAAACCGAGCCCAAGGCTTCCTCTTACTGGCAACACTGACGACCATATACAACCACGGTCCCTCTCGAGGCTTTATTCCGGCTGAGACTGTTAGATGCAGTTCGTCTTACGCAGACGTTGCTCGTCCCAACAGGGCTAATCTAAGTCCAAGGGCTGATTATCACTCCCAGCGTGAATCAAACTCACTGCCTGACAAGAAGTTCCTTGCGTTGGGAACTCCATACGGGAATCAACTCTAGAATGGACCATTATTCAAGCTGGTTTAAGAGACTATGGAGGCGAACAAGGCCTTCCGAGAATTGGTCCAGGTTCTCGTTTCACGCATACTGAATATGCAACAAACCTAAAAATCGAATTGTGGAATACACGGGGACTAATCAGGGGCTCTGAAGAGCTTCGGTTATTTCTCAATGCACATTATAGACGTCATGCTTGCCACAGAGACACAAGAGAGAAGGACAGCGTGTCTTCCTGCCAGGATATACCACCTAACATGCTTTCCATCCCAGCGGTAACAGCAGAGGTAGCGCCTCAGTCATTGTGCGCTCTAGCATGAGCCACAGCCCTCAGCCTCCCATCTCAACAAACGACAGGCAGACAGCAAGAGTGATCTACGAATTGAGGGACCGTCCATATCTCCCGCCCAATTGCGGTGGACTAAGCGGAATTTAGTCCCTGTTTGCAATGCTTGGTAACAAATTCATTGCAGGTGGTGTTACAACGCCAGCACGCATGGTGGGGCAATTCACGAGCTTGTTCCAGAGGAAACCGGCTGCAGGAAGTCGTAGCGAATGGCCAGTACCAGATCCTAGCAACGGGAGAGCCTACTTTCTACTCATCCAATTCCCGAGTAGCCCCATCAGCGCTAGATTTCTATGTAATCAATGGGTTCACCAGAGCAGACTCAATGTGCGAACGCTCCATGAACTCTCTTCGGATCATACTCCTCTTCTGGCTGATTTACACGCCACGCCGCTGATCATGCCATCATCATCAACGTTCTTGTCTACTCCCACGTGGTGCTAATGTTGAAATTTTCAGGGCCCAACTGGAACAGCTGAGTGACCTAAATTTGGAAATTCAAGATGCTGAAGATATCGATTACGCCATTAATATTTTTATGAGCAACCTGAAGCAAGCTGCAGCAAGATCTGGACCTCAGAATCAGCAATATCTGGATGAACCATGACCGCCCCAGCTTTCGATTGTAATCGTTGAGCTTCTCCGACTCAAACGTAAAGTTAGAAGGGAGTATGCAAGAACAGGCGATGCCAGAATCCAACAGATTCACAAAGGCTGGCCAATCGACTACATAAAGTGCTAGCTCGCAGGAGGACGTTTCAAATTGACAACTTGTTGGAAAACTTGGGCACCGATGCCTCTACAAATTACTCTCTGTGGAAAATTACTAAAAGGTACAAGACCCTGGCTACACAGAAATCGGCTATAAGGGACCCTGCAGGAGGCTGGTGCCGCACTAGGCTTGACAAAACAGAAGTGTTTGCGAGTAATCTTGAGCAACGATTCAGGCCGCACGACTTCGCGCCAGAGCGTCACTGTCGGATGATCGCGGAGTCGCTGGAGGCACCGTTCCAAATGGCTTTGCCCACCTATTCTGTCACATGGATGAAGTGAAGCAACTGGTGTCCAAGCTAAAGCCCAAGAAAGCTCCTGGCCAAATCTTATTATAACAGAACCATAAGAATCCTACCAGATCAAGCTCTGCTGTTTCTAGTGCTTATCTTTAACAGCGCTCTACGTGTGGGATACTTTCCAAGAGCCTGGAAGTCAGCCAGCATAATTATGATACTTAAGCCTGGAAAAAATCCAACTCATGTGAACTCCTACAGGCCGATCAGTCTTCTGCCCTCGCTGGGCAAAGCCATGGAGAGGCTGATCCTGAACAGATTGCTCAATGTTGAGGCTGTCACCCTTGCGATTCCTAAATTTCAGTTTCGATTCCAAACACAGCACTTTAGTACTTCAGAACAACTGCAAGAGTAGTCAACTTTGCGTTAGAGGCCTTGGAGGAAAAGAGTACGCAGTTGCAGCTTTTCTTGACATACAGCAAGCTTTCGATAGGGTGTGGCACCCTGGCCTTCTCTACAAAGCCAACAGCCTGTTAACCCCACAGCTGTTCCAGCTCGTAAAGAGCTTTTAGAAGGGCGCACATTTCGAGTGACAGCCGATGGGTGCAAGTCCTCCATTAAATTAATAGAAGTGGGTGTTCCTCAAGGCTGTGTTTTGGGCCCCACCTTATACTCGATTTTTACTGCAGATATGCCAACTCACACAGCAATCACATCACTTGATGAAAGTGATACCATAATCGCAACCTACGCCGACGATACCGCGGTCCTCACGAAAAGCAGTTGTATACGCCTAGCCAGGGATGCACTGCAGGAATATTTGGACGTATTTCAAGTTTGGGCAAGGAACTGGAATGTGTGCATCAACGCAGGCAAATGTGACACTCACACATAGAGTGCAGAACTGCCCTCTTGTCTCACTCAACGGTAGAGCGCTAGAACATTCGTTGGAGCACAAATATTTGGGAGTCACCCTGGATAGATGTCTTACCTTCGAGAAACATGTCAAATCGCTGCAGCACTCATATAATGCCAAGGTGAAAAAGATGTCATGGTTACTCTCCTCCAAAAACAAGCTGTCGCTGGAAAACAAGGTCAGAATATACAAGTGTATATTAGCCCCTAGCCTCTTCTATGCCATACAGTTGTATGGTATCACAGCCAAGACGCACCTAAACAAGATCCGTGTGCTACAAGCAAAGACGCTGAGAATGATTTCTGGAGCTCATTGGTACATAAGAACAAAATACACTGAGAGGCTAGGAGCTCATCCAAACAGGCTAGCCTAAATACTGCTCGCCAACGAGTAAGGAGAAGATTAAAGCGCCACCACCCTCAAGACCTCCCGGACCGGGTCTTGACATAAAGTCCCTGAAATCCCACATTTATCCGAATACACCACTCAAACCTCCCACCTTATAAATTAACTTTAAACCATTTCTTTATGTCATTTTGGTAAATAATTTTTGTTTTAGTTAAATTTTCTGATTTGTTTAAGTTACCTAATAAGGTAGCAGGACACCTGTCTGTGTAAAAGAAAATCATTTTGTTATATTTATAATAAAAAAAAACTTTCTCTAACTCACCTGGTTTATGACAACGGGGATGTAAGCTAATGTACAATTTATATTTAAATCAAAAATACGCGTCGATTGATACCTCGATCACCCAAATCCGAAAACTAGTTCTGAAGATAATTAAATTTGAAACTTTTAGAGCTTCTCAATGAAATGAAAAGTCAGTTCGTTTGTTTGTCTGTTTGCAACAAAGCGCTAAAAACCTTAGATTTAATGATGGAGATATGTTCCTTTTCGAAAATCTAGAAAAGTTTGTTTTGGAAAAACCGCTAGCTTAGCGGAAAAACGCTTAATCTCGCTAAAATTTAGTTTCCAAACCATAGGAGCTACAAATATGTACTATATTTCATTGGAAAGGTGAGTTTTAGCGCTATTAGGCCTTAAAACTTTTTTTCACACTTTTTTTCTAAAGTACTCAGGTAACATTTAACAGGTGAAATATGGTTTTTAAGCTTGCATTTCATTTGATAAATTTTTGATAAATTGACACATGATATCTTTATAAAATTTCAATAAGTTATAGTTAATAAAATTCCGCGTTTTTTGGTATAACACACTTATCTGTAAAAATTTCTTTCGGCAAGATATAACCGATTAAGTATATACATACATATAGCTTAAACTAGTTATACCCTGAGCCCATTCAAAATGGGCAAAAAAGGGTATAATGTGTTTGGCAGAATGTATGTAACAGGCAGAAAGGGGCGTGGCAGACACCCAAAACTATATATATTCTTGATCAGGATCAACAGCCGAGTCGATTGAGCCATGTCTGTCTGTCCGTCCGTCCGTCCGTCCGTCTGCTTGAACGCGTCGATCTCAGAAACCATAAAAGCTAGAGACATCAAACTTGGTATGTAGGTTTATTTTTGGATCGGTCCTCTATATGCTATAGCTGCCATAGGAACGGTACATCGAAAATGAAGCTTTAGTAAGGAAAAGTTTTGTGTTTGTTGAGATATCAGAACCAAACTGGTGGAATATGCATCAGGGCTGGTATTATACATCCTGACCAAATGTGATTAAAATCGGTAAACTATATCATATAGATGCCATAGGAACGGTACATCGAAAATGAAGTTTTAGTATGGAAAAGCTTTTTTTTTTTGTTAAGATATCAGAAAAAAACTGATGGAATATGCATCTGGGCTGGTATTATACATCCAGACCAAATTTAGTTAAAGTCGGTTAACTATATCATATAGCTGCCATGGGAACGGTACATCGAAATTAAAGCTTTAGTAAGGAAAAGTTTTTTTTTGTTGAGATATCAGAACCAAACTGGTGGAATATGCATCAGGGCTGGTATTATACATCCTGACCAAATTTGGTTAGAATCGGTTAACTGTATCATATAGCTGCCATGGGAATGGTACATCGAAAATGAAGTTTTAGTATGGAAAAGTTTTTCGTTTGTTGAGATACCATAAAAAAACTGATAGAACATGCATCTGGGCTGGAATTATACTTCCTGACCAAGTTTGGTTAGAATTGGTAAACTATATCATATAGCGACCATAGGAACGGTATATCGAAAATGAAGTTTTAGTACGGAAAGGTTTTCTGTTTGCTGAGATATCAAAAACAAACTGATAGAATATGCATCTGGGCTGGTAATATACGTCTTACCCAAATTTGATTAAAATCGGATGACTATATCATATAGCTGCCATAGGAAATAAATTATGAACAGCGCAGAAAGGAAATAAACTTAAATTATCTAATAAACAAAAATAAATTATTTGTCATTGAAAAACTGCTGTTGCTGTTGAACATTGATAAAATAAAAATCTTTCCATAAACATTTCATGTATTTCGATAAGAAAATCTGACGGGTGCAGTAAAGTAGCACAAAGTAGCAGCCTTTTTTAAGATACATGCTCAGGTATCACGATACACAAAATTTGGTATCATGATCACTGCGGACGGAGGTTCGCGCTAGTGACGCAAGCAGCAGCTAATACAGCTAATTTGAAAAATTTGCTATGACTGTCCGATCAGATCGAATTATATACCGATCAAAACGTTTAGTCCTAATTTACATAAAAACTTTCTCAGTCTTAGCTCTCTGCTCGTTGCATTCGGACGTGCGCGCTCAGTTTATTTTCGCAAGTGATCAACACAAACTTTCTTATCTCGTTGTGCTTATCTTGCGCTTGACCTCTATATTTAGCCACTAGTTCGGTGGTGGAAGCTTATTGCGGTACTTAGCCAAAAATAAGCTTAACTTAAACGGCGCTAAGTTTGCCCCTCGCGCTGCGCAAGCGAGAGGTTGGTCCCGTTAGATTTATCAAAGCAGAAAGACAATTGTGCTATTTAATTCTTTAAATAACAACAATTGTAGTTATGGAAAACAACTCATCCTCACAGTCGCTTTCTAGTAAAAGGAAAGTGATATTGGAGGAGATGAAAAAAATTCCCGGCGCAAGCCCTGAAACTATACGCTCCCAAATGCTAGCCAGTGGAACAACAACTTGTACTGATTCCAACAGCATACTGCGAAAACCAACAATAACAACTACAAGTGATACCAGCGACACCTGCACTATCTCTATGTCCCAGACAAGTATGTCATCGGCTCCAACGTATACTGTGGCTACAGCTGTGGGGCCCAGCGTTTCTTCGACTGCGTCGCAAGGAAACACACCGTTGACTGAATTCTTGTCAACAATGGCTCGTAAGACGAAGTGCTCGTTTCAAACCCGTGGTCTACCTGCTAAGAAGAAACATAAAGGAGATGTTAAGACATCTCAATCAATTGGTAAAGCTAAGTTGAAGGCCACAGACCTACACAAGAACCCACCTAAAGACACAGCATCCACCTCGACTGCAGCGGCACTGAGAAACAACCGCTTTGCAGCTCTGGTAGAAGAAGCAGACAACATTATGGAGCAGGACTTGTCAGAAACAGGTTTTGAGCATGAGGATGCAGCTCCTGCTGTTAGCAACGGAAACAAAGCTATCTCTAGGCCTCCAGCCATATGTGTGCCAAATGTTGACAATCCCGCATCTATGGAACGAGCACTGGATTCGTGCGTTGGTGAAAACAACTACAGTATTGCACATCTAAGTTTGGAGTGACAAGGATATACACAACCGTGAAAAAATTGACAGCACTCAATTGTCAATTCTGGCACCACCAACTTAAGGAGGATAGGCCTTACAGGATTGTCATCAAGGGAGTTAATGCAAACGTGCCCAAGGAACAAATTAAGCAGGCTCTTGCTGACCACGGTTTTGAAGCCCTAAATATATATTGCTTAAGAAAGGCAGATTGGCGCAACATTCCGAATGTGTCTGAGGCTTTGAAAATAACTCAGCTCAGCAGATACAGAGTCTCTGTGGAGCGCGCTTCTCGGAGAAAAGAAGTATTACAATGTATGAGATGCCACATTTTCGGTCACTCCAAAAACTACTGCGTTCAGGATCCAATCTGTGGAAAATGCGCTGGCTCTCACATGACTGGCTCCCTACTTTGCACCACTGAAAATTATTTGTGCGTCAACTGCGGTGGAGATCACGCTTCAACAGACAAAGTCTGCCCAGTCAGGAGAGAAAAACTTAGGAAATTGAAACCGAGCCCAAGGCTTCCTCTTACTGGCAACACTGACGGACCAATATACAACCACGGTCCCTCTCGAGGCTTTATTCCGGCTGAGACTGTTAGATGCAGTTCGTCTTACGCAGACGTTGCTCGTCCCAACAGGGCTAATCTAAGTCCAAGGGCTGATAATCACTCCCAGCGTGAATCAAACTCACTGCCTGACAAGAAGTTCCTTGCGTTGGAGAACTCCATACGGGAGATCAACTCTAGAATGGACCAATTATTCAAGCTGGTTTAAGAGACTATGGAGGCGAACAAGGCCTTCCGAGAATTGGTCCAGGTTCTCGTTTCACGCATACTGAAATGATGCAACAAACCATAAAAATCGAATTGTGGAATACACGGGGACTAATTAGGGGCTCTGAAGAGCTTCGGTTATTTCTCAATGCACATAATATAGACGTCATGCTTGCCACAGAGACACATATGAGAGAAGGACAGCGTGTCTTCCTGCCAGGATATACCACCTACCATGCTTTCCATCCCAGCGGTAACAGCAGAGGTAGCGCCTCAGTCATTGTGCGCTCTAGCATGAGCCACAGCCCTCAGCCTCCCATCTCAACAAACGACAGGCAGACAGCAAGAGTGAATCTACAGACATTGGAGGGGACCGTCACATATCTCCCGCCCAGATTGCGGTGGACTAAAGCGGAATTTGAGTCCCTGTTTGCAATGCTTGGTAACAAATTCATTGCAGGTGGTGATTACAACGCCAAGCACGCATGGTGGGGCAATTCACGAGCTTGTTCCAGAGGAAAACGGCTGCAGGAAGTCGTAGCGAATGGCCAGTACCAGATCCTAGCAACGGGAGAGCCTACTTTCTACTCATCCAATTCCCGAGTAGCCCCATCAGCGCTAGATTTCTATGTAATCAATGGGTTCACCATGAGCAGACTCAATGTGCGAACGCTCCATGAACTCTCTTCGGATCATACTCCTCTTCTGGCTGATTTACACGCCACGCCGCTGATCATGCCATCATCATCAACGTTCTTGTCTACTCCCACGTGGTGCTAATGTTGAAATTTTCAGGGCCCAACTGGAACAGCTGAGTGACCTAAATTTGGAAATTCAAGATGCTGAAGATATCGATTACGCCATTAATATTTTTATGAGCAACCTGAAGCAAGCTGCAGCAAGATCTGGACCTCAGAATCAGCAATATCTGGATGAACCATGACCGCCCCAGCTTTCGATTGTAATCGTTGAGCTTCTCCGACTCAAACGTAAAGTTAGAAGGGAGTATGCAAGAACAGGCGATGCCAGAATCCAACAGATTCACAATAGGCTGGCCAATCGACTACATAAAGTGCTAGCTCGCAGGAGGACGTTTCAAATTGACAACTTGTTGGAAAACTTGGGCACCGATGCCTCTACAAATTACTCTCTGTGGAAAATTACTAAAAGGTACAAGACCCTGGCTACACAGAAATCGGCTATAAGGGACCCTGCAGGAGGCTGGTGCCGCACTAGGCTTGACAAAACAGAAGTGTTTGCGAGTAATCTTGAGCAACGATTCAGGCCGCACGACTTCGCGCCAGAGCGTCACTGTCGGATGATCGCGGAGTCGCTGGAGGCACCGTTCCAAATGGCTTTGCCCACCTATTCTGTCACACTGGATGAAGTGAAGCAACTGGTGTCCAAGCTAAAGCCCAAGAAAGCTCCAGGCCAAGATCTTATTGATAACAGAACCATAAGAATCCTACCAGATCAAGCTCTGCTGTTTCTAGTGCTTATCTTTAACAGCGTTCTACGTGTGGGATACTTTCCAAGAGCCTGGAAGTCAGCCAGCATAATTATGATACTTAAGCCTGGAAAAAATCCAACTCATGTGAACTCCTACAGGCCGATCAGTCTTCTGCCCTCGCTGGGCAAAGCCATGGAGAGGCTGATCCTGAACAGATTGCTCAATGTTGAGGCTGTCACCCTTGCGATTCCTAAATTTCAGTTTCGATTCCAAACACAGCACTTTAGTACTTCAGAACAACTGCATAGAGTAGTCAACTTTGCGTTAAGGCCTTGGAGGAAAAAGAGTACGCAGTTGCAGCTTTTCTTGACATACAGCAAGCTTTCGATAGGGTGTGGCACCCTGGCCTTCTCTACAAAGCCAACAGCCTGTTAACCCCACAGCTGTTCCAGCTCGTAAAGAGCTTTTTAGAAGGGCGCACATTTCGAGTGACAGCCGATGGGTGCAAGTCCTCCATTAAATTAATAGAAGTGGGTGTTCCTCAAGGCTGTGTTTTGGGCCCCACCTTATACTCGATTTTTACTGCAGATATGCCAACTCACACAGCAATCACATCACTTGATGAAAGTGATACCATAATCGCAACCTACGCCGACGATACCGCGGTCCTCACGAAAAGCAGTTGTATACGCCTAGCCAGGGATGCACTGCAGGAATATTTGGACGTATTTCAAGTTTGGGCAAGGAACTGGAATGTGTGCATCAACGCAGGCAAATGTGACACTCACACATAGAGTGCAGAACTGCCCTCTTGTCTCACTCAACGGTAGAGCGCTAGAACATTCGTTGGAGCACAAATATTTGGGAGTCACCCTGGATAGATGTCTTACCTTCGAGAAACATGTCAAATCGCTGCAGCACTCATATAATGCCAAGGTGAAAAAGATGTCATGGTTACTCTCCTCCAAAAACAAGCTGTCGCTGGAAAACAAGGTCAGAATATACAAGTGTATATTAGCCCCTAGCCTCTTCTATGCCATACAGTTGTATGGTATCGCAGCCAAGACGCACCTAAACAAGATCCGTGTGCTACAAGCAAAGACGCTGAGAATGATTTCTGGAGCTCATTGGTACATAAGAACTAGCAACATCGAGCGCGACCTTAAGGTGCCTAAAATAGGAGACAGAATCCAAGTGATTGCCCAAAAATACACTGAGAGGCTAGGAGCTCATCCAAACAGGCTAGCCAGACGCCTAAATACTGCTCGCCAACAAGTAAGGAGAAGATTAAAGCGCCACCACCCTCAAGACCTCCCGGACCGGGTCTTGACATAAAGTCCCTGAAATCCCACATTTATCCCAATACACCACTCAAACCTCCCACCTTATAAATTAACTTTAAACCATTTCTTTATGTCATTTTGGTAAATAATTTTTGTTTTAGTTAAATTTTCTGATTTGTTTAAGTTACCTCATAAGGTAGCAGGACACCTGTCTGTGTAAAAGAAAATCATTTTGTTATATTTATAATAAAAAAAAAAAACTTTCTCTAACTCACCTGGTTTATGACATACGGGGATGTAAGCTAATGTACAATTTTATATTTAAATCAAAAATACGCGTCGATTGATACCTCGATCACCCAAATCCGAAAACTAGTTCTGGAGATAATTAAATTTGAAACTTTTAGTGAGCTTCTCAAAATGAAATGAAAAGTCAATTCGTTTGTTTGTCTGTTTGCAACAAAGCGCTAAAAACCTTAGATGTAATGATGGAGATATGTTCCTTTTCGAAAATCTATAAAAGTTTGTTTTGGAAAAACCGCTAGCTTAGCGGAAAAACGCTTAATCTTGCTAAAATTTAGTTTCCAAACCATAGGAGCTACAAATATGTCCTATATTTCATTGGAAAGGTGAGTTTTAGCGCTATTAGGCCTTAAAACTTTTTTTCACACTTTTTTTCTAAAGTACTCAGGTAACATTTAACAGGTGAAATATGGTTTTTAAGCTTGCATTTCATTTGATAAATTTTTGATAAATTGACACATGATATCTTTATCAAATTTCAATAAGTTATAGTTAATAAAATTCCGCGTTTTTTGGTATAACACACTTATCTGTAAAAATTTCTTTCGGCAAGATATAACCGATTAAGTATATACATACATATAGCTTAAACTAGTTATACCCTGAGCCCATTCAAAATGGGCAAAAAAGGGTATAATGTGTTTGGCAGAATGTATGTAACAGGCAGAAAGGGGCGTGGCAGACACCCAAAACTATATATATTCTTGATCAGGATCAACAGCCGAGTCGATTGAGCCATGTCCGTCTGTCTGTCCGTCCGTCCGACCGTCTGTTTGAACGCGTCGATCTTAGAAACCATAAGAACTAGAGACATCAAACTTGGTATGTGGTTTTTTTTGGATCGGTCCTCATGCACGGACTCGAGCGAAAGTGGTGTGAGATATCAGAACCAAACGGGGAATACATCAGGCTGGTATATACATCCACCAAGATAAAATCGTAAACTATATCATATGATGCCATAAACGGTACATCGAAAATGAAGTTTTATATGGAAAAGCTTTTTTTTGTAATATCAAAAAAACTGATGAATATGCATCTGGGCTGGTATATACATCCGACCAAATATTAAATCGGTAACTATATCATATAGCTGCCATGGAACGGTACATCGAAATAAAGCTTTATAAAAAAGTTTTTTTTTGAATATCAGAACCAAACTGGTGGAATATGCATCAGGCTGGTATTATACATCCTGACCAAATTGGTTAGAATCGTTAACTGTATCATATGCTGCCATGGAATGGTACATCGAAAATGAAGTTTTAGTATGAAAAGTTTTTCGTTTGTTGAGATACCATAAAACTGATAGAACATCATCTGGCTGGAATATACTTCCTGACCAATTTTTAAATTGGTAAACTATATCATATAGCGACCATAAACGGTATATCGAAAATGAATTTAGTACGGAAAGTTTTCTGTTTGCTGAATATCAAAAACAAACTGATAGAATATGCATCTGCTGTAATATACATCTTACCCATTTATAAAATCGATGACTATATCATATACTCCATAAACGGTACACCAAAATAATTTTATATGAAAAGTTTTGTGTTTGTTGAGATATCCGAACCAAACTATAAATATCATCTGGCTGGTAATATACATCTTACACAAATTTGGTTAAAATCGGATAACTATATCATATAGCTGCCATAGGAACGGTACATCGAAAATGAAGTTTTAGTATGAAAAAGTTTTGTGTTTGTTGAGATATCAGAACCAAACTGATAGAATATGCATTTGGGCTTGTATTATGCATCCTGACCGAATTTGGTTAGAATCTGTCTAAAATATTATACAGCTGCCATGGAAACAATCAATCGAAAATCAACTTTCAGTACAGAGTACAGGGTATTCAACTGTCGAGCGTACTCGACTGTAACCGCCCACCAGTTTTTTAATACTTTTTTCAGAGGTGAGCCCATATTTGTCATCATTACTTGACAATGCCAAAGCAATTGGCAAAGCTTTACCTTTTCTTAAAGCAAATAAATATATCTATAATATATTCATACAAAGTTTAAGATTAAATCCAAAGTTTAAGAGATATAAGTTCTAGAATTAAGAAATTGATGTTTTCTTTAAGCTTTTTTCTTAGCTCTTTTTACTTTAAAATTCGAGGAAAAGTCGAAAAAAATTTATAACATTTTGTTTTGTACTTTATTTGCATAGCGTCGTTTATTTACGCGTCGCTTAAGATATGATTCATTAATTTATGGAGATTTAATATTATTTTGTGTCCAGGCATGTTTTTGTCGATTTTTTTTATTTCCTTGTGAAGCGTCACATTTTGTGTTTTTTGAGATATCCTAACCAAACTCACAGAATTGAAATTCGTTGTTATTTTACATATTTTGACTAAATATGGTCTACTACATCATATAGCTGCTATATGAACGATCGGTCGAAAACCCATCTTTAGTGTGTAAAGTAGTGTTTTTTCTTGAGATATATCGCACAGGTTGTATACCTGGTAATGTTTTTTACATCCCTACCGAATTTGGTTCGAATCGGATCACTATATAATATAGCTGCTATAGGAACAATCGGTCAAAATCCACCTTAAGTGTGGAAAATTTTTTTATTTTCTAAGATATTTTATCCAAAATCATAAATGTGTATTCTATGTTGTCCTTTATATCTTCACCAATTTGATTTCGAATCTGTCCACTTTATCATATAGCTGCCATGGGATCGATCGGTCTAAAATCAAGTTTTAGTAAAAAACTAATGGGCGGTTACAGTCAAGCACGCTCGTCAGTTGAATACCCTGTGCCCAGGTACTCTGTACTGAAAGTTAATTTTCGGTTGATTGTTCCTATGGCTGCTATATGATATTTTAGACCGATTCTAACCAAATTTGTTCAGGATGTATAATACCAGCCCAGATGAATATTCTGTCAGTTTGGTTCTGATATCTCAACAAACAAAAAACTTTTCCATACTAAAACTTCATTTTCGATGTACCGTTCCGATGGCAGCTATGATATAGTCATCCGATTTTAACCAAATTTGGGTAAGATGTATATTACCAGCCCAGATGCATATTCTATCAGTTTGGTTCTGATATTTAAACAACCAAAAAAATTTTTCGAACTAAAACTTAATTTTTCATCTACCGTTCCTATGGCAGCTATATGATATAGTTAATCGATTTTAAACAAATTTGGTCAAAATGTATATTACCAGCCCAGATGCATATTCTATTAGTTTGATTCTGATATTTTAACAAACGAAAAACATTTTTATCCTAAAACTTTATTTTCGATGTATGGTTCCTATGGCAGCTATATGATATAGTTGACCTACCCACGAATAAAAACAAACTTGATCTGTTTTGGTATCCAGGAACCTACATACCAAGTTTGATGTCTCTAGCTCTTATGGTTTCTGAGATCGACGCGTTCAAACAGACGGACACACTTGGTGTCTGTTTACATTTTGTGGTGATTTTAATTTGGAGAATGTTGAAAGTTTCTTATATTTCAAGAATGAATAATTTAATAACTATATATTTAATGCTGAATTATTATTAAAAATGTCCCAGATGGATATGACAGCCTAGAAAGGGCTTGGAGAGTTGAAGTTAATTCCCGAAAATTGCTAAATAGACGCAGATAATAAAGGAGCTGTTGATGTGTAAGCTTGCAGCTTAAGAATTATAAGCAGAAATTATTATTTTAATTGTACGATTCTGCAACCAAACTATTGATAAAAAGTCTTAGAAAAACAGATTTCACACTTTCATTTGTCAATTTGTGTTTTGACGCCAATTTTATAAATTGTCGAAATCAAAATCAAATCAGTGTGCAAAAAGTGTCGTTCCTGAAACTGGTTCAGATTTGTTTAAACCAAATCGAAATCAAATCCAAGTCTGAATCAGGAACCCCACTCCACGTCTTGTTCGACGGTTCAAACCAGCGAACCGAACCTTTACAACAATTTTGGTGACTTGCAGTCTTGATTGTAATGTGAATGTGGTAATTTCGAAAGTTAATATGAAAAACAAAAATAAATTTACACCAGGTAAAGATCCAGTCACAAAATTTCTGATATCCTATTTTTTGACACAAAAAATAAAGTTTAATAAAAAATTTTTGAATAATAATATAAATTAAGAAAAAGAAACACGAAAATTGGCATACTGCATATTAATTTTGTTTGCGCAGGGTCGAATGTCAATATCCGTGTTTTAGTCGGTACCAAAATTGGGTACTAGAGCTTATTAGATTCGTGACAATTATGGTACTTTACTTTGAACACCTTTATCTCCGAGACAATAAAAGTTAGAGTAAACCAATTTGTTAACAATACTCCGAGGGTTTTGACCTATCTCAAATTTATTTTCAAATTTGGTCCTGCCTACTTCCGCCCACGTAAATGATATAAAATCCAATAACAAGATAAAGTTTAAACCTACAACCTTGTGACTTGGCGCACAGGGGGGGGGGGGGTCCTGATGGTCCTCAGGTGTGCTGAAAATTTCTTCGAGGTCGGTTAATCAGATCTAGATAAGATCAAGTTTGCTTAAGAATTTTGAAACACCTCCAATTTTCCTGAAATTACCAAAAAAAATAAAATATTGCGATCGGATAATAAACAACAAATATATTAAGAATATAAGTTTCACTTTGAGCACGCTCGAAAGTAACATACCCTGAGCCCAGGTACTCTTTTATAAAAGTTGATTTACGACCAATTGTTCCTATGGCAAATATATACAACAAGTTTATGTAAATAAAACTAGTTTAAGCCCGGATTGTCAAAAAGCAAAACCAACACTGGGGTTTTCTGCAATGCCAAACTAAATTTTCAGACAACACTGGATATTTTTGTCGCGCAAACGCTGTTTTCTATATAGGTTTGCTAATATGTCACTTTGTTGCTGCTGTCATCTTTGGACTCTAAGTAATATGTAAATATACACTATATTGTTAATATATTGCCGAAACGAATTTTTACAGATTAGTGTGATATACCAAAACACGTGAAATATTTTATACTCTATTAAAATTTGATAAAGATGTCATCAGTGAATTTTTCAAAAATCGCTAAAGTGTAAGCTAAAAAACCGTATTTCACCTGTAAAATGTTACCTGAGTACTTTAGAAAAAAGTTTAAAGGTACACCTAAAAGCCATCAGACTCACCTTTTCAATGATAAATAGAATATATTTGTAGCTTCTATTGGGGTTTAAGCTTTAGCGGGATTTAGTTTTTTTCCGTTAAACTAGCGGCTTTTTCCAAAAGTCGTAAGACAAACTTCTAGATTTTCGAAAAGAAATAAATCCCCATCATTACATCTAAGGTTTGTTAGCTCTTTGATGCAAACAGACAAACAAACAAACTGACTTTTTATCCCGTTTTGAGAAGTCCACTAAAAATATCAAATCTATTTATCTTTTGAAATAGTTGTCGAATTTGGGTGATTGAGGTATAAATCGACGTGTATTTTTGATAAGAATTGATAAGAAAAAAAAAAAATAAAACATATTTACCAGAAGGTCACAACGGCCCCATTAGCTGCGATCGTTTAAGTTTTGACCTTCTCACTTACACCCATTGTGAACCAGGTGAAATAGAAAAACTTTTAGAATGTCATTATGTAAGTTAGGAATAAACCAATAAAACACAAAAATCTTCTAAAACTATTATAATTATCCATTTTATATAACATTTTTCCCTTTAGTGCGCCAACTCACTCTTCTCACCTTGTCGGCACTCTACATCGTTGACAGTGTTTATCTACGTGGTGTAGTCTACCGGCACATGGCTGATTTTAAATTTTGCTAAGGATTTGTTTTATCGATAACAAAGAATCAAAATCATAAAAACTATTTTGGAGATGAATATTCACTTATCAGTGATAAATTATCACAATTACAAAATTTTGACAATCTTAGTTGCTCTTACAAATCGGTCCACTACATCATATAGCTGCTATTGAAACGATCAATCAAAAAAATCACCTATAGATGCTTCTCAGCGTAGGTTTAAGTGTATTATATACATTTGATATGGTTGTTTATTCGGTATCCCCTCTAACAAAGTTGACTTACATTTAATTGTCTGACCTTAGACATTAATACGAATAACTATGTCATTAATTGGAAGTGGCTGTTTAAATAATTCAGTGTCAGGTGATGATAACTGTATTCAAGTTTGCTTTTCGGGGGTAGAATCAATAAATTATCTCATTCTTATTATTTAATACTTATTTAGAAATAATAGAAATCATGGCACTTATCGCTTAATATACAAGACATGTATGGTATAATTTATGGATTGTATTTCAACTAATTTTTATTTAACTTGAAACACAAATAATTTGAAATAAAATGTCAATTTTCATGTCGAAAAAAATGATCGCTTTAAGACAATAACAATGCTGCCATAGAAACGATACAACAAAAACTAAGTTTTAGTATCAAAAAGTATTTTGTTTGTTGAGATATTAGAACCAAACTAATAGAATTTGCACCTGGGCTGGTATTATACATCCTGACCAAATTTGGTTAAAATCGGTTAACTATGTCACATAGCTGCCATAGGAGCGATGCATCGAAAATGAAGTTTTAGTAGAAAAAGTTTTTTGTTTTTTGAGATATCTTAACCAAACTGATAGAATATGCATTTATGTTGGTTTTGTACATTCTGACTAGATTTGGTTCAAATCGGCTTCATATATATCATATAGCTGCCATAGGAACAAAATAAACTTTTGTTGAAGAGTACCTGGGCTCAGGGTATCCTACTGCCCACTTGTTTTTTAATACTTTTTTCCAGAGGTGCGCTCACATTTGTCATAATTACACGAGAATGCCAAAACCGATTAATTTTATTTTTTCTGAAAGCTATTGAATATATCTACATTTCATTAATACAAAGTTTAAGTTTAAATCCAGTAGTTTAAAAGATATCAATTTTTTTAGCTTTTTTTAGCTTTTCTCACTTTGAAATTTATTTTATTTACTATTTTATTTGCAAAGCTGCATAAAGATAAGATGAATTTTTTAAGATATGATTAATTAAAATCTATGTTTTTGTCGACTTTGATGACTTCCTTGTGGAGCGGCAAGACCTTTAGTATTTAAATTTGTTGTGTTTTTTGAGATATCCTAACCAAACTCACAGAATTTGAATTTGCTATTGTCCTACTCATTATGACCAAAGTTGGTTCAAATCGACTAACTATATCATATAGCTGCCATAGAAACAATCGGTCGAATATCCATCTTTATTATGAAAATTTGTTTTATTTCTTGAGTTATATCAACCAATCGCACAGGTTGTATATCTGGAAAAAAATCTTAGCATAAAAAAGAAAAAAAAATGTTTTTCGTCGTTTTTGGCCCCAAATCTATCCAATAAAGTTGGTTTGGTTATTGTAACTTTTCGGCTGTTGCCTAGTGTTATTTAAGCCGCGCAAAAGCTCTCTGCTGCATAAGTTTGCAGCTATGTCAAGTTGTTGCTGCTGTACACTTACACTTATTTGTTAATATCTTTAGAAAGCGAATTTCACAGAAAAGTGTAATATATCAAAAAACCCGAAATTTTATTGAATATAACATATTACAATTTGATAAAAATGGTTAATTTAAATTTTTCTAAAATCGCAAAAATGTGAGCCAAATTAATTTTTTTACCATTAAAATTTTACCTCAGCACTTTAAAAAAAAGTTTAAAGGCGCGCCTAAAAGCCCTCAAACTTACCTTTCCAAGAATAAATAGGACATAGGAGTAGCTTTTATGGTTTGGAGTCTGCGGGGGTTGCAATTTTAGCGAGATTTTGCGTTTTCCCGCTAAACTAGGGTTTTTTTTTCAAAAGTGTAGATAAAACATTTTTATATCTTCAAACAGGAATAAATCCCCATCATTACATTTAAGGTTTTTTACCTCTTAAATGCAAACAGACAAACAAACAAACTGACTTTTCATTTCAGTTTGAGAAGTCCACTAAAAACTTCAAATTTATTTATCTTTTCAGCCAGTTATCGGATTTGGGTGATCGAGATATCAATCGACGCAAATTTTTAATTAGATAGAATTTTTAAAAAAATTATTCAAATTTTTCCCCTCCCACTTACACCTCCGTATCACATGACCCAGGTGAGTTAGAAAGAGTTTTAGTATGTCATTTTGCAAGTTTAGACTGAACCTTTCGATCGGTATATAATCTTATCGATCTGATCGGACAATCATAGCAAATTTTCCAAATTAACTGTATTTATTGTTAGTCGCCTTTCACACCCTTCGTGCTGCTTTCGTCACTAGCGCGAACTGTCGTCCGCAGTGATTAGGGTGGAGTGAATTTTACGTTTTTTGTATTTTCTATGGATGATGCGATATAAAAGCAATATCTGTAAAAAAAATCTATTTTTTACATACATAGTGGTCCAAATTTGCGATGTATAATTCCAGCTCAGATGAATATGGTGTCAGACTGGTTGAGATATCTAAAAAATAAAAGAAGTTTTTGGTACTTAGACTTCCGCTATATGATATAGAGGTCCGATCCAAAAGAAAAAACAAACTTGATATGCGTACGATGTCCAGGAACCTAGTCTCTACCTCTTATGGTCTCTGAGAACGACGCATGGCTTAATCGGCTGTGTATGCACTGGGTAGAACCTTCTCTCTTCTTTCTATTGGTCGCTTCTCTCGCGAGCAAGCTGACCAACAACAATTTCAACGATTTGTTTTTGTCTTGCGCTCTCATTCTCATAGGCTTTGTTGTTTAGTTTACCTGTCAATTGGCCACCAAAATCGTGTGATTTGACACCATTGGATTATTTTCTTTGGGGATATGTGAAGCCGCTCGTCTCCGCTAACAAACCACAAACGTTAGGGAACTTGGAAGCCAACATTGCTTATAAATTAGACTTCTAGATTTGGCTGTATTCAAGCCAGCCACGGCGGCCACCAAATTGATGGACATTAAAACGATTTTCTTGTGTTTTATTTCAATTTCCAGTTCTGTACACTCAAAAAAAAGTCAAGTATTACGTACTCAAATCAAGTATTTTTTCTTAAATCTCAAAATACTTGATTCTGGACTTTTTTAAGTACTTTTGGTATAAGATCAAAAACCTTTTGTACTTATTCCAAGTGCGTTTCAAAACATATTTTTTCTGTTAAATACTTATTTGTGCATACTTAAAACATGTATTAAATAAAATTTAAGTATTATTTGATAAGAATTAATATATATAGTAAAAACAAAAACAATTCTTTTTATTTCTGAACTAATTTTGTGTTTGCAATATATTTCGAAAATAATTATGTCAAATATACTTTTTATTTTTACTACTCCGTTTCCTTTACTTTATTTTTTATTGTTCTTTTATGTTTGTTTTTTTTTTTTTAATATTATTTCTACTGTGTTTGTTTTTTTGTTTTTTTTTTTAAATTGTTTACTTTTATGTTTTTACTTGGCTGTTTTATTTATTTTTTTTTTACTTTACTTTGTTTTTTTATTTTTTTTTTATTTGGTTTCTTTTTTGTTTTTTACTTAAATTTTTTTTATTTATTAATTTTTTATTTAATTTTATATTTTATTTTAATACCATTTGGTGTACATTATTTTATTCATGATAGCTCTAAGGAGAGGGGGACTCGAACCCAGACTGTCGTAGCGCAGCGACTCTTACTATCGAGCCACTGGACTTAAAAAAAATATCTTCCTATTTATTGTCTAACAATAAAGCGTGTTTTGCCTACTTTGATAAAAATGGTTTTTTTGTTGTCATATAAATATCTATATATCTATTTCTATACATGCATGCGGAATACAAACATATTTTAAGTACGAAACGGTCTTGTGATCAGTTTTATGTTCTTGATTCAAGAAATAAACATACTTATTTTTAAATTCAAGTTCAATTTGTATTTAAGTTTAGTATTGTTAGTACGAAACATACTTAAAATTGTAAGTACGAAAACATTCTTAAATCGAACCCATTCGGGATAGTACGCAGAGCGACATTTTTTTCTGAGTATACCTCTAAAAAAACACCCTTTACATCCTAATCGAAATCGGTTTAAATCGAGAAACAAGTATAAGTATAAAATTTAAATTAGTCTTGTACATCTCAACAAAATTTTGTTCAAATCGGAACTATATCTTTTAGCTGTCATTGGAACAATTTGCCAATAACATAGCCACACAAAATAAAAGTAATGCTCTGATCTGGAGGTCTCACTATGCTTACTATATGGATTTTGGGCTGCTGAATCCGAATCCGAAGTCAATTTTACTCCAGCACGTCAGGTTTTGGACACAATCCCAACAACAAAATGGCGGGCACGTTTTTGAAAAATTCATCGCACTCGGTTGAAACTCGTTACCTGGTGGTTTTTGGGGTCGCTGATCATGAATATGAGTTCAATTTTTGGAAATTTTATATGGTGGATCCAATTTGACGGACACTTTTTTGAAAAAATCATCCGATTTGTGTAAAATAAAATATTTTGAATTTCTAAAAATTGACTTCAAGTTCGTGATCAACGACCCCAAAAACCCCCGGGTAACGAGTTTCATACGAATCCGATGATTTTTTCTAAGAAGTGTCCGCCGTATTGCATCCGCCATTTTGAATTTTTTCAAATTTACTTCATATTCGTAATCAGCAAAACCAAAAACCCTCGGTTAACAAGTTTTAAGCGAGTCCGATCAATTTTGTGATCAGCGACACCAAAAACCCCCTGGTAACGAGTTTTTTAAAGAATCCGATAAAAATTTCAAAAAAGGGTCCGCCATATTGGACCCGCCGAAAAATCAAAGCAGAACCTATTAGCCGTAGAAGATGTGAGAGCGCGTTCTTGCTCTCGGATTTTACCAACTACAACTCTAAAAACCTGGAGCGAAGAGTATGCCTCTCCATTACCGACCCCCTCACCGCGGAGTCCACTATCACCACCAAACTTGCCCGTACAAGTCGCTGCAGCTAACGCTACGGCAACAACAACGTTAACTGTGTCAACAGTCGTCGTACCATCTTTCTACACTTATCAACTAAAAAGCAGCCAGGGCCTGCAGGTTGTACTTAAAGGTATTGAACCGAATGTAACCCCTTCCGAGGTCGCAAGTGCGTTAATAGAGAAGGGCTTTCTCGCTAAGAGAGTTACAAATATTTTAAACAAAAGCAAAATACCGCAATCTCTCTTCAAAGTTGAGCCGGAGCCAGATAGTAAAGCTAAAAAGAAAAATGAAGTGCACCCTATCTACAAAGTACAGCTCCTGCGGCATCGCCGGATCACTGTTGAGGAACCACACAAACGGAATGGTCCAGTTTAATGCTCAAACTGCCAGTAATATGGGCATACCAGGGCATACTGCACGCTGCGTTCGGTTTGTGTAGCTTGTGGAATGACCCTAGTACAAAAAAGTGCGGAAACTGCGGTGGAAATCAAACAGCCAATAACAAAGGCTGTCCAGTGTACAAGAAACTAAAAAGCCGCATCCGACGTGTACCAACAGCTCGCCATCCGCACCTGCCAGGTGCAACTATAGCTTCCCAAACTACACTCGACGTCTTCTTCGCCAAAGCAGCCAGGTCCTCATTTGGTCCCGCAAACACTGTCAACGGAATATCTTTCGCCAATGTTTTAAAATCTGGCCTCCAAAAATCAGCTCTCTCAGCAGCGCCCCCAAGGGTAATACAATTAGATTCGAGTATGGATAACACGCAGCAGCCCATGCAGCAGTCACAAAGCCCTATTGAAACGATGATTTTCACCCTACAACAAAGTATGATGGAGTTCATGCCGTTTATAAGATCAACTATGCAAAATCTTATGCAAAATCAAAACACCTTGATACAGATGCTTGCATCTCAACAATCCAAAAAATCAATGGCGCCTCTACGCATATCTCTGTGGAACGCCAACGGTGTTTCACGGCATAAACTTGAACTTACCCAATTCCTATACGACAATCACATTGATGTAATGCTGTTTTCTGAGACGCACCTTACTAACAAATACAACTTTCAAATACGTGGATACGTATTCTACGGCACAGATCATCTGGATGGAAAAGCACATGGTGGAACCGGTATTCTAATAAGAAACCGCATCAAACACGAACTCCACAAAAGGTTTGCGGCAAACTATCTACAAGCCACATCTATAATTGTACAATCGGACATCAGCAATCTTACTATTGCCGCTGTATATTGTCCTCCCCGCTTTACAATCTCTGAAGGTCAATTCATGCAATTCTACAATTCACTCGGACAGCGATTTATAGAAGCAAGATACTATAATGCGAAACACCCACACTGGGGTTCTCGTCATAAAGCCATGCAACAAACTCAACTATGTTTCTCCGGGTAGTCCTACATACTGGCCAGCAGACCCTAACAAACAACCAGACTTAATAGATTTTGCTGTGACAAAAAACATCCCACGCAATCTGATAAGCGCCGTAGCACTTTCGGATCTTTCATCCGCCCACACCCCCGTGTTATTAAATCTACTCCAATCCCCGAAATATGTGGAATATTCTAATAGACTCACAACACACAGAACCAATTGGCTTAAGTACAAGAAATACGTTAGCTCTCACCTCGATCTAGCTCCGCAGTTTAACATCGAAGCGGACATCGACTGCTGTGCTGACTTATTAGAATCAGTACTTGTTGCAGCAGCTAAGATCTCTACTCCACAACGCGCGCATGTGCAGACGAATAAACCTAAAACTAATCTTCAAATAGAACAACTTGTTCTGGAAAAGCGACGATTGCGACGTGAATGGCAGTCTCACCGGTCGCCATTTACAAAACAACGCTTTAAAGATGCTTCACGCAGGCTCAGCAAAGCTCTTAAGCATTAAGAAGCAGATGACCAACGCCGCTACATAGAGCAATTATCACCAACCAGTACCAAGCATCCTTTGTGAAGGGCTCACCCTACACTAAGTGCGCCGATCGAAACGGTAACGCCTATAAGAAACTCCTCAGGCTGTTGGGCCCGTAGCGACAAAGACAGAGCTAACACATTTGCTGCTCACCTATGTCATGTACTCCAACCAAACCCCGCAACAAATTCGTTTTTACTATCATCCTGTGTATCTGATAGTCCTGGCGAACCTGAACCACCTGAATTTCGTCCAAATGAAATTGTAAGAGTCATTAAAGAACAGATGAAACCAAAGAAAGCTCCAGACTGCGATCTAATAACTCAAGAGATGATCATTGAACTTCCAAACTGTGCTATTTCCCTCATCTGTAAACTTTTCAACGCGATTACAACCATCGGCTACTTCCCAAAAAAATGGAAGAAATCGGTCATTATAATGATTCCCAAACCAGGAAAAGACCATACAATACCATCATCGTACAGACCAATTAGCCTACTACCGTGCTTGTCTAAGCTTTTTGAAAAATGCCTCTTGACGCGCATAATTCCTCATCTGAGAACACACAACACAATCCCAACACATCAATTTGGCTTCCGAGAAAAGCATGGAACTATCGAGCAAGTTAACCGAATAACATCAGAAGTACGTACAGCATACGAACATCGGGAATACTGCAGCGCAATATTCCTCGACGTCTCCCAGGCCTTCGATCGAGTGTGGCTTGAAGGTCTCATGCATAAAATCAAATCGACACTCCCAGTGTACACTCATAAGCTTCTCGAGTCGTACCTCTACAATATAGTCCTCGCAGTGAGATGAAACACCACTTCATCTGATGATCATATTATAGAAGCTGGAGTTCCCCAGGGAAGTGTATTGGGACCAACACTATACGAAATATACACAGCGGACATCCCCATAAACGAGCGGCTACGTTTGCCGACGCCACCGCAATCTTTTAGTCGTCTCCAGATGGCCCATTGAAGCAACAGCACGTCTAGCTGACCATTTGGCGGTAGTAGAGAAATGCCTAGCCGACTGGCGAATTAAAATAAATAAACAAAAGTGTAAACATATCACGTTTACTCTCAACATGCGAACATGTCCTCCGTTAACACTGTCTAATACGCAACTTCCACAAGCCAAAGACGTATCGTACCTAGGCGTTCATCTTAATAGGCGGCTCACCTGGCATCGTCACCTTAAAGCAAAAAAAACCGCATATTTAACTGAAAGCCAATAACCTCTATTGGCTTTTGAACCCCCGATCTCCTCTCAACTTGGACTACAAGGTCCTACTTTACAATTCCACCATAAAACCAGTGTGAACCTACGGCTCGCAGCTGTGGGGAAACGCGTGCAGTAGTAATATTGACATCATCCAGCGAGCACAATCAAAATTCTTGAGGACTATCACTGGGACACCATGGTATGTTCGAAACGAGAACATTCATAGAGATTTGAACGTTATATACGCCAAAGATGAGATAGCAAGGCAAAAGGCGAGCTACAACATTAAGCTATCTTTGCACCCAAATCCTCTTGCTCAATGGTTAACTTGCCTTAAACGACACGACCTTCCAGCTCAACAATAAACCCTTGGGGCACCGTAGATCATATTAAGTCAACATGACTGTTAGTTAAGCTTTAAATATAAGATCTGATAAACTTATTATAAGTCTCCCTTGGAGAAGATTCAATAAATAAAGGCAAAGTAATAAAAAAAAAATAAACAAAAAAAAAAACAACAAATTATGGGGTCTTCGAGAGTGGTTTATGCTCGACTGAAGAACCGCGAGCAGGACTCGGAGCCCCCTAGTCCAATTTCAGTTTTTCCAAAGTATTTACGGAGTCTCCAGTATGATCCAGATCAAGTTTGTTTCTTTTTTGAATCAGAGCACGATATCATATAGCACCTATGGGAACAATCGGTCGAAAATCAAGTCTTAGTATGAAAATCTTTTATGAGACATCGAACCAATCTGACAGAATATGCATGTAAGTTAACTAAATATTTTTTAGTTTTTTCCATTAATTGTTTTTGCCATATTAAGTACGGGGTCTCCGATAGTCGAGTATGCTCGGCTTAGTTTGCGCTAGTTGAGTTGAATTGTGTGCATCGGAAGAGAACTTGTTTTTATTCGCATGATTTTTTATGTTGATGAACATGAGGGAGAGTCGACGGGATGTTTTGTTTAAAGCTAGCGCACCTGGTCCGCATGCATGCGTTGAGAGTATACCTAGGTAGGACGCAAGTGACTTCAAACTAATAGGTTTAAATCAAAACGATTTAATAGTAAAACCCAGGATAATATAAACTAACACAGATATAGAAGTAATTTTCGAGTGACAAAATTGATTTATTTATATAAAGGTCTTAACAGTACGCATACAAAATTATTTGTTATTTAAAAACGCATATCAGCCATTAAATTATTTATACTAATTATGAATTTATGTGGTCAATTTTAATGTGGCCGTCATACCAAGTCCTTAATCGATGTGAAATATCTGTAAATGTGGGACGTTTCACAGCTTGTTCATGCCAACATTCAATCATTAGCGAATACACTGCACTTGGACAATTCTCTGGACAAGAGAGTAATTGTCTCGATCTGATTAAATTAATTACTTCAGGGTTGCTGTATCCACTGTATGGCTGCAAAATATTAAAGACTTATTTAGATTAGAATAATTAAATACTTATGGAAAATATTAAATATACCTGCATTCCGTAACTATAAATTTCCCAAAGAACAACGCCAAATGACCATATATCACTTTCTGTTGTAAATTTCCCATATAAAATTGACTCAGATGGCATCCAACGAACAGGAAGTAGTGATTTTGACTGCACTCTGTATGAAAAAAAAGTTTCGATTCGATTAATTAAAGTCTTTTGATTGCCCATAGCAACAATATTCTTGCCATATTTTATAAATACCTATAATAGTCAGAACTGTAAATATCTCGCGACAATCCAAAATCAGAAATTTTTACAATTAGTCCTTCATTGACCAAACAGTTACGAGCTGCTAAGTCCCGATGTACATAATGATGACCAGAGAGATACTCCATGCCTTCACTGATTTGCATCGCTATTTGCAAGAACTCCAATTGCAGTAATAATTTTTTTTCCATTGGTGAGTTGGCGATTAAAAATTCGTGTAAGTCTCCATTAGCCATATACTCAAAAAGCATACAGTAAGGTTCTTTATTTAATATAACTCCTAATATGCATACAATATTTTGGTGTTTGAGGTCCGATATTAAATCAATCTCACGTCGGAAATCTTGTTGGGTTTTAATAGATGCATTTTCTTTCAATGCCTTAATAGCAACATTTACTGTTTTCTTATTTAATTGCCGTAGTTGTCCTTTGTATACCTTTCCTAAAAAAACAGAGTATAATAAAGTATTAAGAAATTTAAATATTTTAGTATTTTGCAATAAAATAAGTGCGATATAAATGAAGTTTAATAACTAGAATATTAAGGTATATCTAGTATTTAACTATAAAACAAACACTTCCAAATCAACTGAAATATCGGGATTGACTCCGCTGTTGATGCTAATGCAGACATTTTAAACTTAATAGTCGGGTATACTCGTATACTACGGGTACTTCTATACTACTACGTATACTTCTTATCCATTAAAGCCACGTATGGCTTAAAACAGTGCTGCCTACCGGCGGAAGGTGTTGCAAATGCAACACAGAAAATATTAAAAAGTTGAGTGGTAAAACAGATGTTTGTTTATATTTTGATGATACAGAACTGATTTGAATAAAAAAAAGGTGAAACTTATAGTAGCACACAAGCATATAAATGCTTAATAGTTCTAAAAGGGTTTTTCATTCTTATTAATAAATATATAAATATAAATAAAAAAAGAAGCAAAAAAAAAAAAAAAAAAAAAAAAAAAGAAAAAGAAGCCCCGGTTTTTTCTTATATAAATTCAATTTTCTTTTTTCTTTCTTCACATTATTCCCCCAAAAAAAAAAAAAAAAAAAAAACAAAAAACAAAACACAAAAAACAAAACAAACAAAAAAACAAAAAAAAAAACACAACACACACACACACACACACACACACAACCACACAAAACCAACAACAAACAACACACACACCCCCCCCACCAACAACCACCCACCACACCACCCCACCCACAAACAAACAAACAAACAAACAAACCAACCAACACACACACACACCAACACACACCACCACACACCACCACCCCCCCCCATTTAGCCCAAAAAAACACAAAACCTTCTTTCCCCCCCCCCCCCCCAAAAATTTCCCTTCAAAAACAATTAAAGTTTCCAGACTTGAACCGGTATACTGTGGCTCATTTTAAATAAAAATGTCGGAAACATCTATTTGACAAAATGTTTATGAGTTCGATCAAGAATTGCTTCTAATAACTTTTGAAGAAAATTGTATAATTTTAGTAAAATTTTTATGGCGTGTGTAGCTTTTCAAAGTTTAGATAATTAAATTCGCGAAAGACAAAAAATATGTTTTTGGATCATATATCCTTTTATTGAGATGTGGTTTGATATCAAGAGAAAGAGTTCTTTGTTTGAGCGAATCAGACGTGTTGTATTTGGTTCGAACATTTTCATTTGTTTATATGAATTATAATACACCGATAATATATTTTTTGATCTTAAATTGTGCATAAGTGCACAAGCTATCGACTTGCTGTGTAAGTTGTGATCATTTGTGCATTGTGTCAGTTTTTCAGTTTCCCTTAAATGATGACATTCTTGTGCGTGTGTTTGTTTGTGTATTTCGGCTTTTGCTTTACACCTCGCCCACATAAGTTTGTTGTTATTGTAAGCACAACGATTGTTTTTGTTGTTTTTGTTTGTGTTTACATCTTCTTATCTCAGTTTTGGCGCTTCGCACATCTTAATACATTTGTTTGTGTGTGTGTTCGCTGTTGCATCTCGTTTTGTTTAGCAGCGCGCTCTCACAAGCAAATTGTTTTTGTGTTTTTGCTCTCTTGTTTAGAGCTTCATTTGAGTGCCTCCCGCTCTATTTACGTGCGCAATTTCTGCCTATTCGGTCTATTACTTATCTGTTTAAACCCTGTGGGAAATATGTCGTGATGCAAGAAAAAATGCACTATCAAGTGTGCTGATGATTCTGAGCAACCGAGATTTATTTATTATTGGTTGTGGGAGAATATCATGCATGCAAAGTGTGCAGGTCGAGAATGTGATAAGATCATTGCCGTTTCTAAAAAGGAATGTGGTGCAGTGAAATGGTCTTGTCTAGTATGCATCGACAAGCAAATTGATTTCTCAAAAATATATAATTCAGTGAGAAACCAATTCTCAAAACTTAATAAAAATGGCTTAGCTTTTTTCGAGTGATTTTGACTCCAGTCTCGAGTTGCTTAGAAAATATAATTTTAACTCACCACCCGATTCTCATATTTTAGCAGTTTCCCCTCCCGTGACTCCATTGGCATCTCGTCACTATAAAGACGCTTTACCAACTTTGTCTTTATCGGCCTCTCCGTGAATTGATAACCTATTCAATACTCCTACACCTTCTGCAGGTGATTTTACCACTCAGACAACTGAATCAGCCCAAGTCATCGTGTCTTCGGTGCGGGCTGGATCTGGTCGGAAGGGTAGACCTCCTCGCACTGCAGCCCCTAAGAATAGGACTGACAACGTAGCTGCCCCTACACCTGAGCTCTCTATTTTAAATGTTGTTGGCCCTCGTAAGCAAGTTTTTGTGTCTAGGTTATCCTCGGAGACTGTAGCGGCATACATTTCTAGCAAAGTCTCTGCTAATGTCTCAGTCACTAAATTTAATTTTGCTATTGCCCGGGAAATAGCATCTTTTAAAATAAGTGTCCCTCACGATGTATTTACTGTCATGTGTGATCCAAAATTTTGGCCACCACATATGATTGTTCATGAGTTTAAGGTCAAAAGGCGTAGAGAATCCTCTCCTGTTTCTCTTACAGCCGGCAGTTCCAACGTACAGGAGCCCGCTAGTACGGCTTCAAAAAACTAGATCGCGGCCCGATTTTGCCTGTATTCATTATCAAAATGATAGAGGCCTCCTTACTAAGCTCAAAAATTTATATTTGAGTAGTATGTCCTTTGATTCTGATATAATTGCTTTGTCCGAAACTTGGTTAAATCCTACAGTATCTGATTCTGAAGTTATGTCAAATAATTATCTTTTATATTTAAATGATAAACAATTTTATAAATTTGTTAACTTGAAGCGTAAGTCTCACGGTTTACTTTCCTCCTTTTCTTATGGGATAGATAATGCCAGCAACGACTCTGCATCCGCCGAACTCTCCAATCTCCACTTCCACTTCCAACTCATCTTATCCTTATTCTATTTTTCAATCAAACACTTTGTTTGCTCCCTCTATTTCTTATAACACTATAATCTCTTCTCTTATTTCTTTAAAAACTTCTTTCAGCCCTGGACCAGACAACATTCCCAGTTGTCTCCTTAAGGAATGCTGCTCTTCTTTAGCTGCTCCGTTGCATAAGCTTTTTAATCTATCCCTTGAATCTTCAACCTTTCCATATCTTTGGAAAGAACCTTATATCATTCCTCTCCAAAAAAAAAGGTGGTAAATCTGATATTTCGATATGATAAGGATCTTGGAGTTTTATTTGATTGCAAATTATGCTTCAATTTGCACATCTCCACCATAGTTAATGACGCCAAAGGAGTTCTTGGTTTCATTAAACGTTGGTCGAAAGAATTTAATGATACTTTCACCACTAAACTCCTTTACGTCTCTTTAGTTCTGGATCCTGGAATACTGCTCATGCATTTGGAGCCCGCAGTATCAAATAAACCAGAATCGAATTAAATCAGTTTAAGAACAATTCTTGCTTTTTGCCTTACGTGGTTTTCACTGGGATCCCAACCTTCGTTTACCACTCCCAAAGGCTTCGTCTTCTCAATCTTCCGTCTTTAATTAATCGTAGAAAAACTCTTGGTGTTGTTTTTTTTTCACAAATTGATTATTGGCGAGATCGATTCTAGTTCCCTTCTAGCCCGCCTCACCTTTTCAGTCCCCCGCAGATCTACTAGGAATTACAAGCCTTTATTTTATCTACATGCACAACTGATTACGCTTCACACGATTCGTTTCGTGTCTTATGCACTACCTATAATAGCCTTTTTCACGTTTTCTTCTCAGAGCTCTCTCTCCCTTCCCTAAAATCCGCACTTTTCCATTACCTTTCCTTTAATTCCTAACCTTAGTAACACTAATAACTTGTTTTATTACATTATTAATTTTAATTTTGTTGTTTTATCATCTTTACATGGGCATATGTGCCTGACTTTTCGTAGTCAAGGGTCTGGGTCTAGCACCCTGGCAGGAAATTTTTTAGTACAAATTGTTGTTGTGACGTCTGGCACATGTGCTCACCTAATTATTTCCTGCAATGTAAGTTAAAATTTTTTAGGGCAGTATGGAAGCCATAAGCATATAAGCTTTAGTTGCAATTGTATTGCTATTATCGCTTTTGCTTATACATACGTAGATTGGCCAGCGGCTCCGCACATTGGGGTCGCAGGCTGAAAAGCATGTCAAAAATAATTTTTTTGATGAAAGCGATTGTAAAAAGAAATATATGCATTCGATAGAGAAATCTTCAAAGATTACGAATCCAATCCAAAGGATTTTAAATTTAGATAATAATTTTAGGTGTCTCTCAATGTCGACCCATCTTCAGTGCGCGCAGACATTTGCAGAAGGCGTGGCATGGGAAAGGGCGTAAATTACGCGTTTCAACATTTAAAATGCGGTAACAAATTTTAAATAAAATGTAAAAAGTAAAACTTAAATTTTTTTTTTTTTTCTATTTTTAATCAAGTGGGAAGTGAATAAATATAATCCCACAAAAAAAACCTCTAAACGAGGTAAAAGTCTAGTGACGAAAGCAATTTCCAGCCCCAAAATTTCTGATATCCAATTTTGTGACGAACAAAATTGAGTTTAATATAAAAATTTTAAATAAAAATATAAATTAAAAAAAAAAATTTAAATCGTTAGAGCCGTTTTGTCAGAAATCGCAAAAAGGGTGAGCTTACTTTGTCACCTATAAAATATTACTGAGTACTTTTGCAAGCAAGTGCCGAAGGTACGCCTAAAAGTTTTTAAGCTCACCTTTCCAATTATACCAATTATTTATCTATAGCTTCTATGGTATGGAAACTGGTGAGGTTTCAAATTTTGCGGGATTTAGCGATTTCCCGCTAAACTAGCGGGAAATTGAAAAAGTCGTAAAACAAACATTTCTAGATTTTCAAAAATGAACAAATCCCCATCATAACATCTACGCTTTTTTAGCGCTTTGATACAAACAGACAAACAAAGAAACTAATTTTTCACTTCATTTTTAGTATTCTACTAAAATTTTCAAATTTATTTATCTTTTGAACTAGTTATCTGATTTGGTTCATCAAGGTATCAAACGACGCGTATTTTTGATAAGAATTTTTAAAAAATAAAAAATTTTACTTAAAAGCCCCAACGGCTCCATAAGCTGCGATCATATAAATTATTCCCCTCCCACTTACACCCCCGTATCTCATGACCCAGGTGAATTAGCAAAAGTTTTAGTATGCCATTTTGTAAGTTAGGACTAAACCTTTCGATCGGTATATAACTCGATCTGATCGGACAGCCGTAGCAAATTTTCCAACTTAGCTGTATATATTGTTAGTCGCCTTTCGCACCCTTCGTGCTGCTTTCGTCACTAACGCGAACTGCCGTCCGCAGTGAAAGTACTTTAAAGAAATTGCTTGTATTACTTTGAAAACATTAAATCGCCAAAGCTGCCGTTCTACTTGTCTGATCCTAATGCGATTCAGTGGGATAATAGATAATATTACAAGATAAACAAACACAATATATCCTTTTACTTATTTTTTACGTAATGAGTATAAAAATTATAAAGTTTTTAAAAAATATTAAGGAAAAAACATTTTTTTTTTCGATTTCTTAAGTCAACAAGTCCTTTTTACTACTACTTATTTTGTGGTCGGAATTGTCTCTGAAGTGCTCAATATATATTTTTAAAATTTCAGACCGGTATCTCACAAAGTTCAATTCAGCTTTCCCCACCAACTTCAGCCAATCCTGCTATAGTAAGGCTATTGAACGTTTAAAATTATTAGCTCCTGAGCATAGGCTATCTCTATGGCCTAGCATGGAAAAAAAACCGTGGGTTATGTTACTAAAAGTCAAAAATCTCCAATCGGGCACAATTGTAAAAGGAGTTTATTCTTAAACCTCTTCTTGAATATTCACAGAATCAAAAACAAAAGTCAATTTCGACTGCACTAGGTTTTAAAAATCAACCTTTAGTTGAAAAAGTCCCGAAATTTATTGGTTCATGGAAAAAAATTTTTTTTTAAATCAATTTTTTTTTGTAAGACAGAATTATAAATTCTAATATATTATAGTATCAGTTTCCACAAAAAAATATTACACAATATTTCATAGACGGAGGATGACATCTACGTCTTTTAATGTGTTACAATTTATTATCGTATCGTGTGCATCATTTGCCACAAAAAAATTTAACATAATATTTCATACCGAATGCTCCCTCGCCTAATTCTTCAAAGAACTCTACATCTTGTAGTGTAAAGTGGGGTATTCTCAGAAGTGAGTTCTTTTCCATATTTTTAGATGTTACACCCACAGGTTCCATGGAACTATTTAAAGGTGTTCTTCCCATATCTTGATTTGAGTTAAGTTGTGAATTTCCATAAATATTATCTCCGGCGTTAGGTGTGTTAATCTGTAATACAATAAAGTTATTAACAAAATCGTTTTATTTCTTCGGCTCACCGAAAATTGTATACCCTTGCAGAGCCCTGTTAATATAACACAAAAAGTTAAATATAAACAAACTTAAAGTAACTATATTAAACTGCACATTTCACTCTCGGTGCTTCCCCCACGTTCACAGCTGTGAAACTGTTAAAGTAAACCAAAAGTTTTGACGTTATCAAGCTTTGAATCAAGAAAATTATGATTTTTTTGTATGTTTAAAATTTAAAATCCTAGGAAAACTCGAAAAAAAGTGTGAAATATGGTTTGAACCTGTATTTTGATGTATTTATTAGGTGACGTTTAAGATATGATTTATTTAAGTCTCTGGAGAAACGGCGTTATAATAACATTTTATAGCTATAGAATGTTGTTGTCTATGTGATTCCAAACGGAGTGATTTGGATCCTGCCAAACATGATAAATTGATAAGGCTTATCAGCTTAATCGAGCATCTAGTATTTGCAAGCTTGCAGGCGTATGCAAGCTTGTCTTTATACTCCAGTTACGTATCATGTTATTATCAAAATGTGGTTGTCTTGTACATTCTGACCACATTTAAGTAAAATCAGATTCTAGAAAGGCCTCATTACGAGGGAAAAGTCTGGTGACATTCTACATCATGCGCAATAAGTTTGAGCTTCTTAGTACAGAACATAAAGGCTTTAGTCGAGATCCCAATAAAAGGATACTCGTTACTTATTTCAATACATATAAAAGTAATTTAAAGAAATTGCCTGCATTGCTTTGAAAACATTAATTCGCCATAACTGACTTCCCCGATCTCCACCAATTTCAATAAAAAAGTACTTGATCATATTTTAAATTTAAATAAAAATTTTAAATTTTTATTCAAAGTTATAAATTAGTAATTCTGATCCTCTTTCGTTTACAACATTTTCAGAGGTGGGCCCGTGCCCATCTCTAATTCATGCAGACGGTTCGTAATTTGCGGAAATGGATGGAGGCGTGACAAAACTTTAAAACAAAGTTGACCTGCTCCAATGCCATTGGGATCTTTATGTCAAAGTTTGGTAAATCCATCTTTTATAGTCTCTGAGATCTAGGCGATCACACAGACGGACGGACGGACAGACACAAATGGCTATATCGACTTGTCTGTTGATGCAGATCAAGAATTTATAATTTATGGTTGATGCCTCCATTTCCCTGTTACATACATTCAAACGAACAATATACTCTTTTACATATCTTTTAAGTTACGGGTATAAAAACTTGTATCTTAAAAACTGTTGGGTGTGGTAGTTTTTCGTGATGTGGCGGGGCACACACAGACGGACAGAGGGACATGGCTATATCGACTCGGCTGTTGTTGCTGATTAAGAATATATATTTATTATATTTACTTTATAGGATTGGAGATGCCTATTTTTCTCCCTGTACATACATTTCTACGAACACAATATATTATTTTGATTATTTTTTGAGTAACAAGTATAATAATACAAACATTTATAACAAAAACAGTACATACGTTTTGTATATTTTTCATTCCTTGAGACCCTTTTTTTTTAAAAAGCACGAACAACAGTATGATAATAAAAGCAGCAACTATCAATCCAGATATTGAAATAATCCTTAACCAGAGATTATCTGAACATTTAGGAATGTGGCAAGATTCTATGTGTCGATCTAATGATCTATCATCCACAAAACACCATGGGCTCTTCTCCGCACTTCCCGGGTTTCTGAAAAATATACAGCATATTAATTTAATAGTGTTAAAAAATCCTATTTAAATTACAAAGCCACACAAAATAAAAGTGATGCTCTGATCTGGAGGTCTCACTCTGCTTACCATATGAATTTTGGGCCGTTAAGTCCGAATCCGAAGTCAATTTTATTCCACGACGTCAGATTTTCGAAATAACCCCTAAAAACAAAATGGCGGACACGTTTTGGAAAAATTCATTACACTCGGTTGAAACTCGTTGCCCGGGGGTTTTTGGGGTCGCTGATCACGAATATGGCGGACACTTTTTTAAAAATTCATCGGGTTCCTTAAAAATCTCGTTATCTGGGGGTTTTTGGGGTCGCTGATCACAAAATTTATCGGACTCGCTTGAAACTCGTCTCTAGGGTCGCTGATAACATATATGAAGTCAATTTGTAAAAATTAAAAATGACGGATGCAGTACAGCGGACTCTTTTGAAAGCTTCATCGGATTTGTATGAAAGTCGGTACTCGGGGGTACTGGGGTCGCTGATCTCGAATTTTAAGTCAATTTTTCAAAAATCCAAATGGCGGGTCCATTAAATCCGTTCTTTTAAAAAAATTGCCATATTAGATTCGCCATTTTAAATTATTTAAATTTGACTTTAAATTCGTGATCAGCGACTCCAAAAACCCCGAGTTTCATACGAATCCGATGACTTTTTCAAGAAAGTGTCCATTTTGAATTTTTAAAAATAAACTTTAAATTCGTGATCAGCAACCCCGAAAGCCCCGGGTGACGAGCTTCAAGCGAGTTCGATCAATTTTGTGATCAGCGACCCCAAAAATCCCCGAATAACGAGTTTTTTAGGGAACCCGATGAACTTTTCAAAAAAATGTAAATTTTCAATTTCTAAAAACTGAACTCATATTCGTGATCAGCGACCATAAAAGCTACCGGGTAACGAATTTCAACCGAGTGTAATGAATTTTTCAAAAACTTGTCCGCCATTTTGTTTTTTGGAATTATTTAGAAACCTGACGTACTGAAATAAAATTGACTTCGGATTCGGATTCAGAAAAGAAAATCCAAATAATAAGCATTGTGAGGCCGCCAAATCAGAACATCACTTGTTTTAACGAACATGTGCGTAACGGGGAGAAGGAGGCGTGGCAGACCCTATAAAGTATATATATTCTTAATCAGTATCAATAGCCAAGTCGATATAGCAATGTCCGACTGTCTGTCTGTCAGTCTGTTCGTCTGTCAGTGTGCGTTCACGTATTGCAATCTTGCGCGCTTCTCCGCAAGTTGGTAATACCATTGGTTGACGAGGTGTCAGCCACTAAGGCCCTCCAACATATCTGGGGTATATTCCCCTAGTTGTCTGCCTATTGAGTTTCAATGACATTGAGCTGGCATGTGACCCAGCCAGCGAACTGACTATGTCAACATCGTCGTATAGCTCATTTAGCTCTTCGTTCCACCTGATATAATAGATATCGCAAACGCTAACAAGTCCATAGATTTTGCAAATATTTTTCAGTGTCCAGGCTTTAGCCATATACAACCAAATTGGAATGATGAGTGTCGTATAAAGTGTTATATTCGTTTTTCGAGGGAGAGCTGTACAGTTAGTTTTCTCACTGCACCCAAAGTAGCATCTGTTGCCGAGTGTTATTCTCGGCATAATCTTCTTGACGGACTCAGACCTATAGTTTCCAGTCAGCTGAGAATTCCGTAACACACCATAAACTTTGTTTAGCCAACAATAAAAAAGTAAATTTTCACTGCAGTCCGTGCTAGTGACGAAAGCAGCACGAAGGGTGCGTAAGGCGACTAGCAATATATACTAATATGGAAAATTTACTACGATGGTCCGATCAGATCGAGTTATTTACTGATCGAACGGTTTAGTCCTAACTTACAAAATGGCTTACTAGAACTTTTTCTAACTCACCTGGGAGATGAGATAAGGGGTGGACTTGAGAGGGGCCTTTGGTAAAATAATTTTTTTATTTATTTATTTTTTTTATTATTTATTTTTAGTTTTTTTAATTCTAATCAAAAATACGCGTCGATTGATACCTCGATTACCCAAATCCGACAACTAGTTCAAAAAAAAAAATTAAACTTAAAATTATAAGTGGACTTTTCAAAAATAAATGAAAAATCAGTTTTTTTGGTTGTCTGTTTATTTTTTTGCATCAAAGCGCTAAAATACCTTTGATGTAATGATGGGGATTAATTCCCTTTCGGAAATCTAGAAATGTTTATTCTACGACTTTTTTTAAAAAAACCGCTAGTTTATCGGGAAAACCATAAAAGCTACAGGTTTGAGGGCTTTTAGGTTTTAAAACTTTTTTTAAACTTTTTTCTAAAGTTAAAGGTAACATTTTACAGCTTAAATAAAGTTTTTTAGCTTACATTTAAGTGATTTTCGAAAAATAGATACTTGACATATTTATTAAATTTCAATACGTCATAGGTCAATAGGTCAATAAAATTAAGTGTATATATACATATTACAAAGAGTTTAAAGATGACAGCAACAAAAAAGTGGCATATCAGCAAACATATGTAGCTGACAGCTTTTTGCGCGACAAAAATAGCCTGTGCTGCCAGAAAATCTTGTCTTGTGTTGCAGAAAAAGCTAGTATTGCCAGATAGTTTAGTTTTGTTTTTTTGTCCGCCTGTTTGAACGCGTCGATTTCAAAGACCATTAGAGCTAGAAACTTCAAACGTGGTAAGTAGGTTCCTGGATGCCATAGGCAGATAAAGTTTTTTTATTTTTGGATCGGACCACCATATCACATAGCTGCCATAGAGACGATGCATCGATATCGGAACCAAACTGATAGAATATGCATCTCTATGTCATTTAGCTGCAATAGAGACGCTTAATCGAAAATTAAGAATTAGTATGAAAAAGTTTTTTGTTTTTTAAGATATCTTAACCAAACTGATAGAAAATGCGTTGAACTTAGATTTGTACATCTTGACCGAAGTTCGTTTAAATCGGTCCACTATATCAATAAGCTGTCATGTCTTAGTTTGAAATAGCTATTGGTTTTTTAAGATATCTTAACCAAACTAATAGAATATGCATTTATGTTGATTTTGTACATTCTGAACAGATTTCCATGCCATACAAACAATTGGTCGAAAATCAACTTTTATAAAAGAGTACCTGGGCTTAGGGTATCATATTTTATTATCTGTATGCATTAATGACATTTATAATACATATATTGTCAAAAAAGCAATTGCAAAAATTTCTGATATCCCATAAAAAAAACCTCTATTCAAGATAAAAGTCTAGTTGTGAAAGCATATTTTAACCCCAAAATTTCTGATATCCAAATTTGTGACAACAAATACAAAGATCAATATAAAAGTTGTAAATAATAGTATAAATTAATAAAAAGAAAACACGAAAATTGAGAAATGGGCATTGCCAATGGAATGCCAATTTTCGTGTTTTGAGACCCTGTACGCAAAGCTGTCAGCTACACTCTCAAGCTCTGACTGCTACGCCTGCCTTGTTGCTGCTGTCCCCCCTTAATACTTATTAAAATATATATATTCAGTAAATAGGCTTTATCTTCTGAGCCCCCTAGCCAAAAGTTATGTTTCATATACCAAAACAAACTAAATATTACGTTTTAAAATTAAACAAAAGTCGTTAGAGTCATTTTGTCATAAATCGCCAAATGTAAGTTAACAACCCTTATTTCACCAGTAAAATGTCACCTGAGTACTTTAGATAAAAAGTTTAATGGTACGCCTAATTTTAGCGGGAAATGCCGATTTTCCGCAAAACAAGCGGCTTTTCAAAAATTCGTAGAGCAAACTTTTCTAGATTTTCGAATTGGAATAAATCCTCATAATAAATCTATGATCAAACAAACTGACTTTTTGTTTCATTTTAAGAAGTCCACTAAAAATTTATAATTTGATTGTCATTTGAGCACTGTATTACAGCAAGACTTTAAACACATCGAAATGCCAATGAAAACAAAATGCAGAAATTTTTTTTTCATGCCTCCTTATAAAGGCAGAGGATAAGTCCAAAGCATGTGGAAGTTCCAAAACCGTGAAGTACGATAGATAAATTCAACCAACCCCCATACCCATTTATCCCGGTCAAATCGTCCACATTTATCTATACCCAAAAACAATTAGTACTCAGAGCCATAGACAAAAGTACGTCCAAATAAATTTACAAAAATTAAAAGAATTCGAAGATCTTAAGCATCTACTAAGAGAAATAATGATAGCATTTGTTATGCACAAGCTTATCGTAATGGACAACGGAAAAGCTTTTAATTCAACGACTATCAATTTTTGCCGCAAGAACAGCTACAAGCAAATGTCAACATAACACCGCCTTACACCACAAGCAACGGGAAAGTGGAAAGATTTCACTCAACTCTGATTGAAATCATGAGATGCCTCAAAATAGACGAAGGCACCCAAGATTCTTGGGCCAAGAATTCAAGTTGCTAAAGAACAAATCAGCGAAAAAATATGGAAAGAAGTTTATGTCACAATATATACACGATTGGGGTCAAAACTAACTCCGAGATACAAAAAGGAGATGGTTCAAAAAGATAGGCACATGACAATGAAAGCACGATCAGGCAAAACCGTACAAATAGGGATATTTAAAATAATTCATGTATTTAATGCTAAAGGAATACGAATCCGCGATTGGTGACATATCGAACAGACCTAACGAAATGAACAGAACTTATCTACTTTTCCCTTTCCTTACGTTCGAACTTTCGAAAGCATAATCAGATCTTAAAAGACTATTGGAAGAAAAACAAGGGCAAAAGTCCTTTTGGAACCGCATGAAAATGGTTAGCCGGTTCACCGGACCATCATGATGAAGAAATCATCAGTATAATCGACGAATACACTAGGTAACAGCCCAAAAGTTACAAGAACCATATGAACTTTTTTAGATAGATTTGGGGCCAAAACCAACGAAAACCATTTTTCGTTTTTATAGTGAGATTTTTTTTTTAGAAATTTTCAAAAATCTGGCTTTTTATTATTACTTTTTTGCAGAGGGGCACCCACATTTGTCATCATTACACGAGAATGCCAAAAGCGATTTATCAAAGCTTTACTTTTTCTAAAAGCTATTGAATAAATCTACAATTTATTAATAAAAATTTAAGACTTAATCCAGTAGTTTAAGAGATATCAATTCTTTAATTAAGATAATTATGATATTTTTTGGCTTTTTTCACTTTAAAATTCGAGGAAAAGTCGAAAAAAATACAATTCATTTATTATCTATTTTATTCGCGTTGTTTAAGATATGAATCATTAAAATCTATGGAGAGACGGCGATATAATAGTATTTTGTGTCCAGGCATGTTTTTATCGACTTTGATGACTACCTTGTGGGGCGTTATGACATTTAGTATGAAATTTTTTTGTGTTTTTTGAGATATCCTTACCAAATTTTATTTCAAATCGGATCACTATTCAGTATAGTTGCTATAGGAACGATCGGTCGAAAATCCACCTTTAGTATGAAAAACTTTTTTATTTTCTTAGATTTTTTAACCAAACTCACAAATTGTGTATTCTAAGTTGTCCTTTATATCTTCACCAATTTTGGTTCAAATTTGTCAACTATATCATATAGCTGCCATAGGAACGATCGGTCTAAGATCAAGTTTTGGTTTGAAAAACAATTTTTTTTATTTTTTAAGATATCTTTACTGAACTGATAGAATATGCATTGAAGTTAGTCTTATAATAACCAAAGTTGGTTCAAATCGGTCTACTATATCATATAGCTTCTATATAAAGCCGGTTTGAAGCAAATCTGGTCAGAATGTACAAAACGAACATTAATGCATATTCTATCAGTTTGGTTAAGATATCTCAAAAAACAAAAAACTTTTTCATACTAAAACTTAATTTTCGATGCACCGTTCCTATGGCAGCTATATGATATAGTTAACCTATTTTAACCAAATTTGGTCAGGATGTATTATATCAGCTCCGAAACATAATCTATCAGTTTGGTTCTGATATTTCAACAATCGCAAAACTTTTTCGAACTAAATCTTCATTTTCGATGTGTCGTTCCTATGGCAGCTATATGATATAGTTAACCTATTTTAACCAAATTTAATCAGGATGTATAATACCAGCTCCGATACATATTCTATTAGTTTGGTTCTGTTATCTCAATAAACACAAAACTTTTTCATATTAAAACTTCATTTTCGATGTATCGTTCCTATGGCAGCTATATGATATAGTGGTCCGATCCAAAAATAAAAAAACTTGATCTGCGTATGGTATCCAGGAATCTACATACCAAGTTTAAAGTCTCTAGCTTTTATAGTTTCTGAGATCGACGCGTTTAAACAGACGGACAGACAGACGGACATGGCTCAATCGACTCGGCTGTTGATCCTGATCAAGAATATATATACTTTTGGGGGTCTGCCACGCCCCCTTCTGCTTGTTACATACATTCTGCCAAACACATTATACCCTTTTTTTCCCATTTTTAATGGGCTCAGGGTATAAAAAAAGCCAAATTTATAAAAATTTAAAAAAACAAATCTCAACATTAAAAAAAAAATGTTTTTCGTCGTTTTTGGCCCAATATCTATAAAAAAAAACTAGTCGGACGGAACTACAGTCGAGCATTTTCGACTGTCCTTACTATGGCAAAAGCTAACACTGCTAAAAATTTATACTTGATTTTCGCCCGATCGGTCCTACGACAGCTATATGATATAGTGGTCTGATTTGGACCAACTTTGGAAAGGATATATAAAATCAGGTTTGATGTATATTCTACAGGATTGGTTACGATATCTCATTTAACAAAAAAGTTTTTCATACTAAGACTTAATTTTCGCCCGATCGATCCTATGACAGCTATATGATATAGTGGTCTGATTTGGACCAACTTTGGACTAGATATATAAAACTAAGTTTTATGTATATTCTATAGGATTGGTTACGATATCTCATAAAACATAAAATTTTTCATACTAAAACTTGATTTTCGACCGATTGTTCCTATGGGCGGTATATGATATAGTGGTCCGATCCAAAAAAGAAACAATCCTTATCTGCCTGCAATATAGGGGAATCTACATACCAAATTTGGTGTCACTAGCTTTTAAATTGTTCTTTTGATTTGGATATGAAATTTTTTTTTCGATTTGTGGGCGTTTAAAGGAGCGTGGCTGAATTTTGAAACAAACTTGATCTGCTAGCAACATAGAAGAGCCTACATACCAAGTTTGATGTCTCTAGCTCTTATAGTCTCTGAGATCTAGGTGTTCATACAGACAGACAGACAGACAGACAGACGGACAGACGGACATTGCTATATCGACTCGGCTATTGATGCTGATAAATAAAGTACGTAATAATAGAATTAGACAATTAAGGCCCGTTTTCTGATCTTGCTATCAACCATACCGTCAAGACAAAATGTATTCAAAGGGAACTTTGATTTTCTTGTCAAAAATTTAGTTGCACGCAAGCTATAAGTTACAGGTTAGTTCATCCAAGCTTTAAGAGCTTAACACTCGCCAACTTCTATTATTTCGGTGTTGCTAAGGGACAAATCGCCCCTTTTACACAATAACCTTGAACGAAACATTCCTGATTCAAGCCCAGAACTCTATAGTTATTGTGGAAATCGATGTAGACGAGATCAAGACAATGACGCATGCCGAGGCTACACCAATTATTCTACTACAGGCTCAAAAATGCATCGTCATGATTGTCTGGTTACAAAACTAAAACTACAGGCAAGGATCACCAGCAGCGCCGTTGCGACGAAAAATTGCGCCCGGGGCAAAGATTTTGATCCTCCTCACAAATTTTTTTCAGCAACATATTTTTTTTAGCAAATAACGAATCGAAAATAATGCCTTTTAAAACCATATTAAAATTGACAGCTCCAGTGTCAAAAATGTTATTAAAATAACCTAAATGCTACAAAAATAAAAACTTATAATGTGACAATTAGCTCGTTACCCAAAAATGGGTACTATTAGATACCCGAAAGATTATTGTACACCATTTGGAACACTTTTATCTTCGAGACTATAACAGTTAGAGGAACCAAATTGGGTGACAATACTCTTTGATTTTATTCTAGATCTAAGATCAAATATTTTAGACTTCTTTGATTTTTTAAATTCTGAGTCGTTTCCATTTTATCCGCATATTGTCTGAAATAAACAATAACATCCTGATACATAAAATACAAATACATGCTAAGATAAAAAATTTTAAATTTTAATTTTATAATGATTGATTTAAGGTCCCCCAAATGAATACCTATTTTGTTAGCTTATATGGATGGAAAATCATAAATTATTTTACCCATATTTGGAGATGTTCGATTGATAGCAAACGGAGACTGATAAGTCTCTCTTGTCCAATAGATGATCGTAAGTGTTTCAAATTTATTTGAAGTTTGCTAAATAAACGATCTGCTAATACAGATGTGACAAAAATCGTTGTGAAATTAATTGTATGATTTCAAGTTCACTGTCCAATTTGGATTTAGTGTTTAAGCCTGTTTAATCACTGCGGACGGCAGTTCGCGTTAGTGACGAAAGCAGCACGAAGGGTGCGAAAGGCGACTAACAACTATATACAGCTAAGTTGGAAATATAAATTAATAAAAAAAAAAACAATTGGCATTCGGCACTGCGCAAAAGTAATTTTTATGTACAAAGAAGCTCACCCTTTTTGCGCACAGTGCACAAGGCCAATTTTTTTTTTATTATTAATTTATATTTTTATTTAAAATTTTTATATTAAACTCAATTTTGTTCGTCACAAAATTGGATATCAGAAATTTTGGGGCTGGAAATTGCTTTCGTCACTAGATTTTTACCTCGTTTAGAGGTTTTTATTGTGGGATAATTCAAATTCTCGGAACCATTAAAAAGTGCCTCAAATCTTAAATTTAGTTGGCAAATGATGGGGTCGATATATTCTAAAAATGGAATTAGAACGTATTCAACACGCTCGTCCAGTCCGCATACCTTACGTAAGCAGCCCAACCAAAACACCAAGTTCATCAGCTCCGGCTCTGGAGGGCCAAAGATAGTTCATACCGGTCGACGTGTTTGTCCACGCAAGATGTCACCATCTTAATTTCCATGACTAGAGATGACATCAATATTCCTGAAAGCTACAAGAAGGCGCTGGACACGAGCCATGTTTAAGAATGGAAGTCTTCAATGCAGAAGGAGATTTCTAGTCTGCGAGCCAATGATACTTGGTCATGGGTTGGCAAATGGGTTTACACTGTAGAGCGGGACAAGTTTGGACGGGCTGCAGTCACCGCTACGGAATTAATTATTCTTAAGCTTTTTCTACAGAAGCTCGGTATTTGTCGATCAGGCTGGTGATCGCCATGGCCGTGGAGTATGCAAGTTATCACCCAACTCGAAAGGCAATTCTTATTAAAATTATAAACAATATTTTGAAATAGGTTTCTATTCCAATTGCGCAGTTCTTTGAAAGCCTTTCTCAATCACCACCCTTAATTAACAGCCAGCTGCAGCTCTCTTAACATAAACTCAGAATTAGCAGTAAACCACTTAACGTAAAACTCAGATTCCAGTCTTTAACATAAACATAACAGCGCAACCACTTAATGCAAAGATCACGTCTCTAATGCGCAGTTTTTAACATAAACATAAACATAGCAACGCAACCACTTAACGTAAAAGATCCATATTCTCGCGCGCAGTTCTTATTGTAAACATAATCCTAGTTTGCTCACGCAAACCGCCCCCACGAGCTTTTGAGCTTTAAGAGAAGCTTTAGCATAAACATAGCTGACTTGCAGCATAAGTTCCCAATTGTACTTTAGTTCTAATTTGGTTATCAAACAGATCGGGAGTACTTGCCTCCCATAAATAAATAAAAAAATCTTTCGTGTTTCGCGAGTTTGCTAAGTACCGACATTGTTTAACCAAGGAGATGAATAACAAAAAAAGTCTCTGAACTCTAAATCCGCCAAGGGCTACATAAACTCTAGTGCATCAAAAATTTCCTACAACCGGAAATACTAAGTGCCACAAAAACCCTAGTGCATCAAAAATTTCCTACAACTGGAAATACTAAGTGCCACAAAAACTCTAGTGCATTAAATATTTCCTATAACTGGAAATACTAAGTGCCACAATCAGAATATAAAAAACTTTATGTGCCAAATTTGTTTAATACATCAACCAACGATCTAAGTGTAACTTAGACAGCAATCAAACAAAGAACAGAAGGAAGACCGAATCTCAACCACTAAATAGGAAACCCCAAGGGCAGAAGGAAGACTACCAAGTTCATCAACCAAGAAGAAGGATCGCTTACGTGAGCCATCATACATATATTATAATTATTCTTAAAAAATTGTTATATCATAAAAAATCATAAATTTACTTCGTGTTAAGGAACATTTATTTTTAAATATAACTGTGAAAATATAATTGATAAAAGTGGAAGACCTAATTGAAAGTTTCAAGGGTTTAGAAATGGCTAACGATAGATTAACAGCTGATTTGGTAGCTCAGTTGATTGCAAATCAAACTAGAGCACTTGAACAACAAATTGCAGAATTGAGATTGCAGGTCACCTTGCCCCAAAACTGTGAACAAGAATACACAGCTACACAAATTAATGATATCATTCGTTGCGATGAGTCTTTCGATGTCATCAAATCAATTCCCGAATTTTCGGGTAGTTACAATGCGTATGTTAGCTGGCGCGAAGCAGCCTGTTGCGCTATGCGCATGTATAAAGAAGGAAGTAGAAGGTACGTAGGTGCGTTGACAATTCTCCAAAATAAAGTGACAGGTAGAGCCAATGATACTTTTACCACTCATGGTACAGTTCTTTGCTTGGAAGCCATACTTTCAAGATTGGATTTCGCGTATAGCGATAAACGACCAATCTACATAATCAAACAAGAATTAAGCGTCCTAAGGCAGGGTAATTTGTCGGTCCTCGACTATTACAATTTGGTCAATAAAAAATTGACCCTGTTGATAAGCAAAACTATCATGACTTACGGTGACAAAGCCAGCATTATTAACGAAATGAATAACAAAAATAGGGACAATGCTTTGCTGATCTTTATCACAGGCCTTAACGGTTCCCTATCAGAAATATTGTTTTCTCTTAAACCAGAAAACCTGCCCAATGCTTTGGCAAAGGCACAAGAACTTGAAGCAAATTATCAAAGAGCTCATTTCGCTTACAATCATTTTGCTAATTCCCAACAAAACAATCCCAGCTCTGGGCAAAGGAATCAACAGAAGAAAACTGAAAATTCAAACCCATTCAAAAAATTTGATAATCGTCTGCGATTTGATCAAGCTCCACAAAATCAGAATGCTGCGAATGGCAACAGCACTTCTCAACCGGCACAGGTACCCATGGATGTAGACAAATCCATTCAGTTACAAAACAAGCCATACCCCTATCCACAAAATCAAAATTTTGTGCAACCAAAAAAGCGGGAGTTGAGTCCCCCTTCAGGGCAGCAACCTAACAAAGTCATGCGTGTAAACAACCTCCAAGAAGATCATTTTTTAAAGGAAGATCAGGAGAGCTCCCCTTCGTCTACAGGATAGACAGGAAAATAGATAAAAGATTAAAAATATTAATAGACACAGGTGCTACCGCTTGTTATGTGGACAAGGGTATTTACAACAATGCAGAAGAGCTAGTAATAAAGAAAAGAATAAAAACTGTAAACGGCTACAGTATAATAACACATTTTCATAATATAAATATATTCGGCAAACGTCATAGGTTCTATGAAATCAACAGCCTCGATGCAGATTTATTGGTTGGTTATAATCTCTTAAAAGATATCAAAGCAGTAATCGATTTATCAGAGGGAAGTTTGCATTATAATAACAAAACAGAAAAAAAAAATTTCATAAAACATGCCCAAGAAACAGTAGGCAATTTAATGAGTTCAGACAAAGCCTATACAGTCGCTTCGTACTTGGACTACCAAAATGGAAAATACAAAACATTTTCCCTATTTAATGTATCAGATATAGAATTATCGTCATCGAGTGACGCTGAAAGCTTACAAACGAAAAGACAAAGAATTGAAACAAAACCTGTGGAAACAACACGCACAAAGAAAAAATCAAAAAAGAGCAGACGTCGAAAGATGTCAGTATCCTCTAAATCAAGTTCTTCCTTGTGCAAAGTTAATCAATCCACTAATAAAATAGATTTAAATATCCTTGAACAACAGGTCGTTCAAGAGATCGAAGAGAAGCATTCTCAAATACAAACCAGTCTCCCATTTAGGACAGATATCCGAGGAGAGATTCGTACAATAAGTGACAATGCAATTTACAGTTAGCAATATCCTTATCCTCACTCAGTCAACAATTTTGTTAGTCAGGAAATAAACAGGATGTTGAACGAAAACATAATCAGGCCTAGCAGAAGTCCTTACAATGCCCAGTATGGGTAGTTGAGAAGAAAGGTTTTAATGAAGACGGGACACCAAAGAATCGGTTAGTGATCGACTTCAAAAAATTGAATAACAATACAATCCCCATACAATACAAGGTATCCAATGCCAGATCCCTCAGTTATTTTGTCGAACTTAGGAAAGGCACGATTCTTTTCAACAATTGATTTGGAATCTGGATTCCATCAAATTTTAATGAAAGAAAAAGACATTGAAAAATATCATTCTCTATTAACAATGGTAAATACGAATTTTTACGTTTACCATTTGGACTTGCAAATGCACCAGGCGTATTCCAAAGGGCAATGGATAACATATTGCGCGAAAAAGTTGGTAAGACTTGCCACATTAACATGGACGATATTATATTTTTTTCAGAAACCCCGGAACAACATTTCAATGATTTACAGGAAGTCATTGAAATCCTTTTTAAAGCAAATATGAAGATATCTTTGAAAAAATCTAAATTCTTCAGAAGAGAAATCGAATTTTTGGGATACATAGTATCACACAACATAATCAAAACAGATCCTCAAAAAATAGAAGCTATAATCAAATATCCTCCACCCGAGAATTTGAGAGAGTTACGAGGTTTTCTAGGTTTAACCGGCTATTACAGGAATTTTGTGAAGAATTACGCATTCATAGCAAAACCACTTGCAAAACTATTACAAGGACATAACGAAAATTTAAAATCACACCTAATTGCAAAAGTTGAATCAACTCAACCAGATTATTCAAAAAAATTTGTTCTCAATACAGACGCTTCAGATATCGCCATAGGCGCCGTCCTCTTTCAGGATAATAAACCAATTACCTTTGTCTCCAAAACCTTGAATTCAACAGAAACCAGGTTGTTGCTGATGCCTTATCAAGGATAGTCATTAACCACATTTCTATCACAGGTAGCCAAGAATCCATTGAAAGAAACCACTTGTCTGGAGAAGAATCTTCTTCCAAAAACGAAATATGTATTAGAAGAAACTAACAAACCATTAAATCAATTCAAACAACAGTTACTTATTTCAAAAAATAGAATTACCATTCATGAAAAATACGAGGTGTTCAACAAAACAAAACATATTATAGAATACGACACAGTAGATAACTTAATTAACATACTTAAAGAATTTCTCCAACCAAATTTAACCACAGGCATTCATTGTTGTCTTGAAGACTTATATGAGATTCAAACTAAATTAAAAAATAAATTTACCAATAAGTTTCTTTTCACACGAAAATTTGTGCAAGACATTGAAAACAAAAACGATCAAGAAATAATTATCGAAGAAACACATGCATAGAGGATTTGATGAAAATCTTAGGCAAATTTTGAAGTTCTATTATTGGCCTACACTATATAAAAAACTTAAAGAACACATTCGAAATTGCGAAATTTGTTACAAAAACAAATACAACAGAAATCCTAAACAAATCCCTATTGTTAAAGCACCTATTTCAGAAAAAGAGGGTGAAAATCTGCATATTGTCATTTTCTATGCCCCAAAATTAACATTCATAACTTGTATAGATGCTTATTCCAAGTTTTTGGTCGTAAAAGAAATCGCTAACAAATCAGACATGGCAACTAAAGTGTTAGAATTAATTCAACCTTTCCCTTGTGTTAAAACCATAATGATGGATAACGAACCTAGTTTTTCATCAGCTCAATTCAAATCAACCATGTCCCGTTCAGGCATAACAATTTATTTTGCCTATCCCCGGCACAGTCTAAGTAATGGACAGGTGGAAAGAGTTCATTCAACATTAATTGAAATTTCCCGTTGTATTCACGAAGAATACAATATAATGGACCATTCCGAACTTATTTACCGAGCAGTAAAAGAATATAATAACTCAATCCAATCAACAACCCAACAAAAACCTTGTGACATATTATTTAACAAAATAAATCATGCAAACTTACCGCTTAAATTAGAATCAGCTCAAACAAAAATGTTAGGGTATCACAACGAAAAGAGAACACCTAAAAATTACCAAACCGGCGAAATCATTTATGAAAAAATACATGGAGAGCGAAATACACTACAGCCTAGATATAAAAAACAGGTAGTTAAGGAAGATTTAGGAAATAAGGTAAAAATAAACAATAGAGATCGCATAATTCAAAAAGATAATATTAAATTTTAATTCATTTATATTTCTTTTTTATGTACTTTTAGAATGAACGTTTTATGTCATATATATTTTATTGCCGATTTGCGGTTCTGATATAGTAAATTACTCAACAGACGACTATGTCCTACTTGAGGATACAGATAATCATTTTTTATACGAAACATATGGAGAAGTTTTTCACGTTACTAACCTTAGTTTTTATAACGACATTTTTGAAAATGAGTTAAATTTTTTTAAAAATAGAAATTCTACCATCGATTGGGAAATAACCATGGAATTAAATTTAATCAAAACACTTCTTTCACAACTTACACCCCACAAAATTTTTACGCGCAGTATCAATGAGTTAGGTACCATTTTTAAATGGATTACAGGAACACCAGATCATGAAGACATGATAACTATCCAAACTAAAGTTAATGAACTTATTCAAAACAATAATCAGCAAAATCAAATTAATTCTGCAATTTTCAAAGAAGTTACGAAAATCACAACCCTTTTAAGAAACATTAAATTAAATCAGGAATTTTTATTGAAAAAATATCGCCTTAAACTATTATCACTTGATCTACAAAATTTACTGGATACTATTACCTTTTCAAAAGCCAGAATACTAAACCCAAAAATTTTAAATAAACAAGACATGATAAACATATTCAATCACGAAAAATTAAACATCACCCTAATCGATCTTTTGGACGTTTCCTCTTTTTCAATTATTTCATTTCAAGGTTTAATCATAGTTTTTATTTAATATCCAACTATTAATCGTAATTGTAAGTTATATCACGCTAAGGCCATATCGCAAACAGATGGAAAATTATTTGTCAACAATAAAATTGCTAACTGTAACAACACATTTTATCTAATCAACAATTTCAAAAAAGAAATATATAACAGTTTTGCCCAAATTATATATACTCCAAATTGCTTTGTAAATCTCCTAAATAAACAATTTACAACTTGTAAGAAACTATCTGAAAAAAATAAGCCAATTGAAATTATAACGGATGGCGCTATTTTAGTGTCAGGCACAAATTGTATTAATGAAACCTGGCTTACAGGAACTTATCTTGTTACTTTTAAAACCATAGTAATTATAAACAACATCACCTACACCAATGAAAAAGAAAAAATATTAACCTATGTAAAACACAATAAATTCAAAAATTTCCTAATTACAGAATATCAACCTACCAATAACACCGAACTACAATTAGAAAATACAAATATTTTATCAAAAATTGTTATTAAAATAGAAAGTAATCATTATAAAATCACATTTATTATAATTATAATTATTTTAATTTTTATTATGATAAAGCTTCTCAAATATTGCCCAGAAACAAATTTAAATCCCTTTATATTTCTAAAATCAAAATTATTACACAATCCAAATCGCCATAAAACTCAAACCCCAGAACTAGAACTTGACATGTTACATAAATTAAATGAACAAATTGAATACCTAAAAAGAACCCATTAAGAATCGGGGACGATTCATTTTAAGAAAGGGAGGAGTTATCACCCAGCTCGAAAGGCAATTCTTATTAAAATTATAAACAATATTTTGAAATAGGTTTCTATTCCAATTGCGCAGTTCTTTGAAAGCCTTTCTCAATCACCACCCTTAATTAACAGCCAGCTGCAGCTCTCTTAACATAAACTCAGAATTAGCAGTAAACCACTTAACGTAAAACTCAGATTCCAGTCTTTAACATAAACATAACAGCGCAACCACTTAATGCAAAGATCACGTCTCTAATGCGCAGTTTTTAACATAAACATAAACATAGCAACGCAACCACTTAACGTAAAAGATCCATATTCTCGCGCGCAGTTCTTATTGTAAACATAATCCTAGTTTGCTCACGCAAACCGCCCCCACGAGCTTTTGAGCTTTAAGAGAAGCTTTAGCATAAACATAGCTGACTTGCAGCATAAGTTCCCAATTGTACTTTAGTTCTAATTTGGTTATCAAACAGATCGGGAGTACTTGCCTCCCACAAATAAATATTTTTTCAAACTACTAACTATTGATTTGTTAATTTGCATACATGCGTAAACCTGAAGGGCTCGTTGACGTAAATCATCCCAAGCATGTTTTGAAGCTGCACATCTTTTTATGGACTTAAACTGAGGGACCGCGAGTGGAATACGAAGCTAAATAGCGTTCTACTAGACATTAGTTTATCTTCATGCGCAAGTGTGTACCTTACGTGTACACACTTCAGGATGGAAAGCAGTTAAACATTATCGTTTATGATGGCTAGCAAAATCAAAGAAGATCTGAACAGGACTTAAGGATTGATATCTGATCAGTTTCAAGTTGTTGATGGTGGCAATCTGAAATATTGGAAATGGAGATCGACCGAAAAGGTGAAACTGGTGGCAGTGGACCACATACAATAAATACAGGATCTGTTGCACCAGTACGGCATGGAGAACTGTAAGACAAATATTATACTGTTAGTAGAAGGCATTCAAGTAAAGTGCGAGACTCATGCATGTTAAATGATGGATCAAGTCAATCGTTGATTGGCTTACTGATGTTCTTGGCTAAAACAACTCGTCCCAATATTTTGCACTCCGTCTTTAAGCTCGCGCAGAGAAACTCTGATCCACATCAGAAGCACGAAACAGGTGCAAAGCGTGAGCATGCACTACGAGCGAACGGGCAAGCCAAACTATTGCTATGTGGATACGAATTGAGCAGGTGACAGTAGTGACCGCAAATCATTCAGTGAGTAGGCTTTTTTCAGCAGGTGCTACTCTTACATGGAAATTAAAGACACAAAGAATCCTCGGACTAAGCAGCACAGAAGCCGAATACGTGATGATACGAATGATGACAACCAAAACTCTCAGTTTCTTCTATAGAATTCGATGTTTAATTTCCGAAGTATAATGTAACTAAAGTTAATTATGTGCCCTCTGAAAATATGATATCTGATGTGTTGAGCAAAAATTTTGTGAGGGTTAAGCATGAAAAATGTATTGGATACTGTATTGTATGTAATTACCAGAAAAGAACTCTGTTAGAATGTAAGCTATGATGCTACGCTATTGTTGATTTCAGTCGTCATTTATACTTTGCTAAAGACACACGATCTGTACTTATATTTTATTAAATCAAAAACCAACAACATACCTGCAATAGTTCTGTCCAATAAGTTCTGGAAAGTCCGAAATTTCTTTCATTAACCAGGACCATCGTAAACACGGTTTTCCTGTAATGCTTAGGTTTTGTATGCCTCTATAACTTGATCCATCCTCCCAATAGCAGTTTTCAGTTTCATCCACTTCAATGGTTATTCCTAATGTAGAGCAATCTTTGTGTTGCGGCAATTTTTGACACTCTTCAACTCCAACAATACCAATTACTGGGTGACGTTTGGCAATTGCATATTCTTTTTGGCAAAGCTCGGTCTCTAAAAGTTCACATTCTTCACGGCAAATGCGTTTTAGGTTTTCAGATTCTTTTGTAGGTGGATATTTGCTTGACACATCCTTACTGAACACATCATCATAAAAGATTGACTTCTTTTTAAGGAAAAAATTTTTGCTCTTAGAATCTCTTGAAACAGATCGTTTTTCTCGTGTGTCATTTCCACTGTACAAGTTAGTAAACATAGCTAAATTTGCAAAATACAGTAAGTTGGTTCGCTCAGGAGTTCTACAAATGGGAAGTGAACTGAAGCATAAACTAGGTAATGCATACTTTCGACAATTAGAATTCATATCTCTGAAATTAAAATTATTACTTAAGTGACCTTTTAATTATGTGATATTCATGCATGCACTTACTTTGATTCTTTAATTACTCCATAAGCGGCTTTCAATCGTTCCTCTAGCTCTTTTATTGTCGCATTTGGTGGTATAAATACATGGGTATTCTTCAAAAAGTCTTGACAAATAGTTCCGTTATATAGTTGGCAGATTCCCGAGGACTGATCAATTCTTCAAAAAATAAGTTCAAATGTAATATTTTAAAGTATGTACAAAATTGTAAACGAATTTGACAAAAGTAACTAAATAAAAACACAAAGAAAAAAGGGCAGTCGGGCAAACCCGACTGTATCGTTTCTTTTTAAAATAAAACAGTAAAATTATTATATGTTGCACTCCTTTCAATGCTTTTTTAATTATTTGTAACATTTTCAATAACACAGCCACACAAAAAGAAAAGTGATTTTCTGATCTGGGGGTCTCACTATGCTTATTTTATGGATTTTGGGACGCTGAATCAGAATCCGAAGTCAATTTTATTCCAGCACGTCAGGTATTCAAAATATTTCCAAAAAAAAAAAAAAAAAAAAATGGCGGGCACATTTTTGAAAAATTCATCACACTCGGTTGAAACTCGTTACCCGGGGGGTCAAATTCGTTATCAGCGACCCCAAAATCCCCCGGGTAACGAGTTTCATACAAATCCGATGATTTTTTCAAGAAAGTGTCCGCCGTACTGCACCCGCCATTTGGAATAAAATTGACTTCAGATTCGGATTTAGCGGCCCAAAATCCATATAGTTAGCATAGTGAGACCTCCAGATCAAAGCATCACTTTTATTTTGTGTGGCTGTGTAATCAGGGATTAAAACCGAAACGAATATGTGTTCAGGTAACGATTTCGGATATTCTCCCATTAAGGTTTTGGGTTAAAGGGTACGCAAAACTTTTAATATTTGTTTCGTAACGGTTACCGTTTCTTGGTAAGTTTCGGTTATGGAATATTGAATTTTTGTCCTTGTGAAAACTGTTCCTTGACGCAGTGGATATACTTTAGATGTTTTTTGAGCTAAAAAGCGATTTTCGACCGACCGTTTCTATGGCAGCTATATGATATAGTGGATTCGAACCAATTTTGGTCCGGATAAGTCTGACATAAATGTATTATCTGTTATATTGTTTTAGATATCTCAAAAAACCAACAAGTTTTTAGTACTAAAACGTGATTTTCGATTGATTGAAAAGTATATACATATATTTAGTTAACAGGTAATGTCTTCCAAGCCCCTTAGCCAAAATTTATGTATAATCACTGCGGACAGCAGGGTGCGAATTACTAGGCAACTAGCAATATATACAGCTAATATTGAAAATTTTCTACGACTGTCCGATCTGATCGAGTTAAATCCCGACGGAAAGGATTAGCCCTAACTAATAAATCATTTCATTTTTAGAAGTCCAATAAAAACTTAAAATTTAATTATGTTTGGATTTGAGTAATCGAGGTATCAATTGACGCGTATATTTACTAAAAATTTCTAAAAATTAAAATTAATTTAAATTGTGATGGTAGCTCTGTTGCGTCCGTTGTTTGCTTTGTTTACATTTTTAAAAACGCACAACTGTTTAGATTACATTTAGGAGGCATAGGGAATGGAAAATGACGAAAGTGTAGAATATTTAGTGTATGATAATTCAAATAAGTAGAATATGCAAAGACACAAAAGTTATGTGTGGATTTTTGTGTTTAATTATTAAAAATTTTTAATTTAAATAATTTGGACGACAGATTGTTTCAGTCTAAGCTAATATTCTTGCACTTTTGTCCTGGTTGAAAAACTCCAGACGTCTTTGTTTTGTTTTCAAATTAATCACGGCCATTTTTAACTTGTCAGGCGTAAATGTTTAAACAATTCCATATTTTCGCAGTCTTTCGAGCTAAAAGCTAGCAGTGTTGAAAAACGACAGTTTCTTGATCTGCCACCTCTGTGTTATCCGTTCTCAGAACTAACCAGCAAAAATGCTGGCTTTGGGATTAAATCGCATTGATCTATCATCCTAATTTATTGCAGTAAAATTGGAAAAACATCACGACAGTAAAACATGTTTCAGTTTTGAAAGAAATGCAAGCTCCTATAAGTATAAAACGGGTGTTGTTATATTTGTATATTGATGAGGATAATAACATGATGTTTATAGCAACACCTTCAAAGCTTACGGGTAAGGAGAAACGTTAGAAGTGGCTATGTACGTAACAGATTTATTAATGCTTAACATGTTATATTATTATTTTGAATTATAAATTTACTGAACTATTGTTATACTATTATTACTTGTGTAATTATTTACAAAGATTTAAATATTTACATGTATATATTTATCAATATGCGCAGATGACAGAAATGCAGCATTTGACATTTGGTGTTGTTTACCGATTATATTTTCTAGGTAGTAAATTCGAGAGAGTCACATTTAATAAAGGCTTAAGAATGATTTTACTCTATTTGCTTTTTGTTGTATACGCTATCGTACTAATGACTATTACATTTTTACTACATACATACCCATAATTTTCAATTTTAGGCATTACAGAATTTACGCTTAAAGCGATTAAAACGATGCAATACACAATGAGGTGACAATGTGAAACAATCATTTTTCCGGCCGAATTTTTTAAATTAATTTATTTGTTGTAAATTTTTATTATAAATCGCGAGTTGATTTAAATTTATGTGTTCATATTTGAGTATACATGTCGTAATTAACACTAACCGAACATACCGCAAATTTTTGTATGTATATATTTAGATTGTACATATTCCTTCATTCAATGTATTCATGCTCTGCGCATAAAACATGAGGGTTGAATGTTTTATGCGCAGAGCAATACATTCAACCCCATTTATTTTGGGTTTTACAGAGTGCCCAGATTTTGATTTAAAATGAGTCAATCTGTTTTGTAAAGTTAAAAAAAAATTATTTTCCTAAAAATTCCGATTTTTTTTTAAATCAAATTTTTGGCTTACCCAGGGTAAGTAACCCTGTTGTCGTCGACACTGAGTTATGCAATAGGCATACAGTTGTTATGGTGCTTTCTCACTGATTCATATTGTGATATCATAATTTTGCGACATCTGTCAAAAGTTTTCACATTGGCTTCACAAAAATTGCGCGACCCACTGTTGTGAGATGCAAGGTTCGAGCCTCCAATGCAAACACTACAAGTCATTGTGACAGAACGTCGCAAAACCTCCCAATCGATCACAATGTTCACAAAATTGAACATTAATGAGAAAAAAACAAGTTCAACAAAATGAATAAAAACAAACAATTGCAATTGTACATGTTTGTTTTATGCGAATAAATTCTGCATCCGAAACCATTGTAAAGCTTAATAGTATGGTTCCTGAAACAGATTGGGAGTTGATTTCGGTTTGGTTTAAGCAAATCTTAATAGTGGGAATTCTGAAACTATTTCGGATTTGATTTCGATTTGGTTTATGCAAATCTGAATCAGTTTCAGGAACGACCCCTTTTCCACCCTGATTTGATCGAGAATTTAAAAAAATGGCGGCAAAACTCAAATTGACAAATGAAAGTGTGAAATCTGTTTTTCTAAGACTATTTATTAATAGTTTGGTTGCATAATAATATAATTATTATAATTTAATTTGTTTATAATTCTTAAGCTGCAATTCTACACATTAACAGCTTCTTTATTATCTGCGTCTTTTTAAGCAATTTTCGGGAATTAGATTCAACTCGTACAGCCCTTTCTTAGCTGTCATATCCACCTGAGACATTTGTTGTGAACTGGTTTTTCTCGGTGGGCCGCGCCGACTAGCTCATCGTCCTATTCACGGGTGTGGTTCCCATCCCTGGCCCGCAGTCCAAACAATCGATTACCTCATCGATACGCAAACAGCTGTGGCGAACGGAACTATACAACACTAACAACAAAAGACGACAGAAATCCACAACATAAACAACAAAACCTGCAATAAACTACAAACGGTAAGTAAACAAACAAACATTCACAAAACCTAACCCTGATCCACCTCTCGTCCAAACAGGATCCCGGTGCCGGATCCAGGCGTACCCGCCCTGCCTGAGATGACCACCTCAACGTCATCTCCCTCATGTTGGCCACCGAATGGACCTACTTCATAATGTGTTGGCCATTGTATTTCTCCCTCCCCCTACAGCAAGAATGACTCGGACATTTTTACTATACTAATGCCGCGGGAATAAAAAATTAATACGTGTAGATGTATATATATACATATGTATGTATCGGAAAGTGAGATCAATTACTGTGTGATTAGTGTATAGTGTATGTGATTTAGTTAAATGGAAATGTGCAAATTAATCCCTTAATAACTACCTTGCCTACCTAAAGAGCTCCCTGGGTGGGTAAAGGGGCGATAATGGTTTGTGCGTATGTATACATATATATGTAAATATACAATATTTAGTGTATATTGTTGGGTGTATTTTTGATCGTGATAGTTTCGTGTTGTTCCTAAACTGTTTTTTTTTTCAGATTTTAATTTTTATTTTCGTTACTTTAACTTTATTTACATTTATTCTCTTTCTTTTCTTTAGATTTTTCTTCAAATTTATTTATTAATAATTAACATATTTTATCTCCTTTTTATTCAGGTTTATTTGTTTTCTTTCTTTCAGCTTCCTTTTAACTTTGTTTTACAAGTTTATATTTGTACGTTATTGACAAGATTATAAATTTAAGTTTTTGTTTTTCTGTTCACTTTTTGTTTAATTTTGTCAATAAAGCTTCAACAGCGACTACTCTGCACAAAACGCACTATGTGTACTTATTTTATGGGAATGTGAACTATTTTATGAAAACAAGGCGTAGTTGCTGACAGGAAAAGGGGGCTCCTCGGAACGGACTCACTTGGATAAACTAACGCCGCCGATGGTATGCCCACTGCTGCTCCCAGGTCTTCCACGGGACTTCAGGGGGGGTGTCGCTGTCGTGGGCTACGTTCGTCCGATAAGCGCAACTTTTCCCGCGATGACGGCACAAAGATTCCTCGTATTGCAGGGGACGGCCGGCGCTCCTCAGCTCCAGATGCGGCACAGCCTCCGGTGGAATTCCAAATTTTGTGGCAGCACCGAGCGATGGCGCACGTCTCCTACTGCGGCAAAAGGCGCGAAACTCCGCGCCAAATAAAAACTGTCTGCCTGTGGAAGGCAAACGCTTCTCTTTGTCGATCAAATCGCACTCCTCAGCAACGTGGTTTTTTTCTTCTTCCTCCTAAGAAAAATCTCCCCTTTTTTTTCTTTCCTTCGTTCGCCGTTACTCCAAAAAACAAATTTGGATTCCCTCTCTTTCTGATCTAAAATATAGGGTCGCCACCCCCTTGCACACTCTTTAACCGCCAATGCCTATCGATATCATAAATTTTAAATAAATAACAAGAAATATCGACTAAGCCGATAATAACACTAAACACAACATAATTATCATAGAGCTGGCACAAACGATAAAACATGAACACCCTGAAAACATGAGGACCCTGCACTACGTTCTTGCGGCCTCAACACTGCATTGATAAGTGTCATCATCTCAATGAACCCGTCTCTAATCTGCTCCTGAAACGCATCGCTAATACCCGACCGCAAAGAATGCCTGAGCATAGAATGGTGGGCCTGAGCAAGAGCTACATTTACCGCTGACTTTTTCGTGCTATCCATTCTTTCTAATAAATACTAATACATATACTGTACTCTAATAAATAAATATAAATAACACTAATCTCACTAAAACTAACAAAAATGACCTATAAACAAATCTAACACTACAGACACCAACTAATATTAAATAAACTCTACGTACTTACAGAAAATTAATTCAAACAACTAACGATAAATAAACACTACCCAGCAGAACTTAACAGAACGTAAACAATACCCAACAGGCCTTACAATACTGAATATATACACGTTAAACAAAACTACTCACGAAAATAAACAGACTTACGATACTTAACGAAACAATCTACGATATTTAACGAACTTACAATAACTATCAAAAATAAATAATCATATACTAATAAATAATAAATTATATCTATCTTTCAGCACTAATATACCAACTAAACAGGGGAGACAAAAAAAATACACAGGCGAACCAACACTTCTCTACGCACAATCTGGACAGTGGACAACATTTAAGCATTTGTCAGATGCTCTGTTTATCACTAGCGTGATGAACGGCATCTCAGAAACGCTAGCTGAATTTCTATTTGACTTCTATCGTACATCTGCTTACCACTGATGCATGTTGAGCGACCGATGCGGCGCAGGATCAATACTGGTATCGTCCTGGGTCACCAGTCTCCGAGGCTTAAAACTAACCACGACCAACACACATCCACAGCAAACACAGAGTAAGACAAAACAAATAGATATAAATAAATAAATAACAAACAAACTAACCTAATATCACAATTGATATCACAGAATTGAACTATCGTCACGGCTACCACCAGGCTATGGATACAGTCGTTACGTCCCGAACTGCACCAACCGCGACGAGAGCATCCTCCAAAGTCAAAAGAAATACATGGTCAGCTAAATATCTTCGTCGTGCTTCTCGGACACCACGACACACTGCGCAATTATGGGCCACCTTCTGTGCCGCATAAGACATCAGGTGCGTGGATCCTAAAGCCGATGGAATGAACTCGTGTAACGACATTGTAAAAAGTTTTTATATTATGAAACAGTCACGGTTTCAAAAACCGTGAGCTCTTTCTGTTGGGCGCCATATTGTTGCGAACTGGGTTTTCTCGGTGGGCCGCGCCGACTAGCTCATCGGAACTACTCAAGGGTGTGGTTCCAGCCCTGGCCCGCAGTTCACACAATCGATAAATCATCGTTAAACTGCCGCTGCAGCTCGATTGCCATCGCTATATACAAAAAGAAAACAAACTACGCAAAAAGGAACGACGGCGACGAAAAACTGCAACAATAAATACAACAGGTAAGTAAAAATTACAATACGAACAGCAAACAACACTAATCCTTCTTCCGTTCGAACGGGGACCATTTGCAGGACCCGGGCGTACCCTCCCTTCCTGAGACGGCATTCAATCTTCGTCTCCCATATGTTGGCCACCCGAACGGGCAAATCTCAGCCTGCGTTGGACATCGGTTCCCCTCCCCTTGCACAAAAACTTAGCCGGACATTATCTTCGTTATCATGGCAAATATAATTTCAATTTCTTAGCTTCTAATGACATTTGTATTAATCTTAGTATTTTGTATTTACAGATTTATGGACAAAATTAAAACGGCAACAATGAAGAGACAAAAAAAAACAGACAGAGCAGGAACACGACGATGTTGCCAATATGCAACCTGCTCACCGGAGCACCAGTGGCAAGACGCTGGAGCGGAGACGCCGCGAAATTACCAAAGTAAATATGTGTATATATATATATATATATATATATATATATATGTGTGTATCGTAAGTGTGGTTAATTTCTGTGTAATAAGTGTATTGTGTTGATAATTTAGTAATAGTGTAATATTTATCGCTTAATTTCTACCTTGCCTACCTAAAGAGCTCTCTGGGTGGGTAAAGGGGCGATATATTAATGTGCGTGTGTATGTAATACGTACTACGTATATATAATATATGTAAGTATACAATATTTGTGTATATTGTTGGAGGTAATTTTTGATTGTGATCGTTTCGTGCTGTTCCTAAACTGTTGGCTTCTTTTATTACAGATTTTAATTTTTTTTATTAATTTACTTTACTTTACTATAATTTAATTATTTTTACTTTATTTCAATTTTCATTATTTTTACTTTATTTCAATTTTCATTATTTTTACTTTATTTCAATTTTTATTATTTTTACTTTACTTTAATTTTATTATGTTTTTACTTTAATTTTTTTAATTTGATTTAATTTTAACAGATTGTGTTTTAAATTCAATCTAGTTTTATTTTAATTTTTATACATTATAATTTATGATTTTTGTTTTGTTCGATTTCTTTCCTTTTTTATAATGTTCAACTTTCTTTATATTAATAAATCTTAACACGATATTTTAAACCAATACAGAAAATATATTTTCTGGGGCGGCACAGGGACGAAAATTGAATTTCTATTGCAGCTCTTTACAGGGTAGAATGTTGCCAACGAGGTGGCGGAGCAAATGGAACAGACTCACTCGGGTCTATCTGGATGAGCCTTCTGTTGGATTTAAGGACTGGTGTGAAGCTCCCTCCCCACTGAATGCTGCAGCTGGAACGTGGGTCCAACGCTGCTGACGTCAGACGTCCTCTGCGTCGACCGGCAACTGCTGTCCCTCTCACAATGTAGGCGATCTCCGGACACACTCCAGCTCGCCGGAGGTGGCACAGCGGTTATTTGAATTCAGCACACTGGTCGCGGGAACAGAAACTTAAATCACACGGGAGCGTAGAAAGGAATCTACGCTGCTCAACGTGCGGACAAACTTTTTTTGACTCCCGACAAAATTACACCCTTCGCTGGCCGCTACAGAAATCGAACTCCTCAGCAACGTGGTTTTTTTCTTCTTCCTCCTAAGAAAAATCTCCTCTTTTTTTCTTTCCTTCGTTCGCCGTTACTCCAAAAAACAAATTTGGATTCCCTCTCTTTCTGATCTAAAATATAGGGTCGCCACCCCCTTGCACACTCTTTAACCGCCAATGCCTATCGATATCATAAATTTTAAATAATTAACAAGAAATATCGACTAAGCCGATAATAACACTAAACACAACAAAATTATCATAGAGCTGGCACAAACGATAAAACATGAACATAACATATTTTTATAATTATTCAGCATTACATATATAGTTATATATCTTGAAATGTAAGAAACTTTCAACATTCTCCAAATTAAAATCACAACAAAATGTAAACAGGCACCTAGTGTGGCCAAACAATGTTATCGAAATGCACGGTCTCACATATTATCGAAATGAAATCAAAACGAAATCAGCCTCAGACATGATTTCGTAAAATCTCTTAGGGTTACCACATTTTTCGTATTATTTTATTTTGCCTGGCAACAAGACACATTTTATATGGAGCAAACGAAAAAAAATTTGTAACAAAACCAAATCCAATTTTTTTAGGAATCTCACCATTAAAGCCGTGGACTAATAAGTTGAACACAAGAGATGGGCAACAATATCTTTGTTTTTAAAATACATTTATTGCAGCTTTCACAAGTTTGTCAGGAATCCGAGATTGGATTTCTACGAGATTGTGTCTTTTATTCGGATCATTCATTCTCATCCCAATAACAGCACGTTCCACTAGCTATGCATAATATCGGGAGTCTATTTTTTTCGGCAAAACAATGATAAAAAATACACGAAAACACAAAAAAGAGCATATTTACCTATATTAATATGCGTAAATAAAAAAAAAAAAAAAAAAATGATTCGCATTTGTTTCTATATATTAAATTTATCGATAAAAATCAGAAAAAAAAAACAAAAGCAATGGTTTCAAAATGTGACGAAAAAAAAAATTGTAACAATAAAATTGGGTTCATTCAACCCTCTTTAACTGAAAGAGCTGTTGAAATTATTTGTATCAAAATTGCGAGTGCGTCGGTCAAAAAAAATTTGCGACGGCATGTGATACTGGTTTGTGACTCAGAATTGTGGTCGCACAGATTTTGGCGTTCACATTGATTTGTGACGTTTTGACACTATTTTGCGTAGCTTTGTGAACCAGTGAGAATCACCATTAACTACTACCGGCACCTATCGAAAGGCAATATTATAATTTCACCTTGGTTCAGACAAGGTATGATTAGGGAATTAATGATAATATTGGTAGAAGCAGGAATAGGGAGTTTACTGTAGGGGATCGCGTGGTGGTTGCTGCTAGGTACAGACTTTCTTCGGGAAAAACGTGTCTTAAATTCACAAAGTGTTAAACTGTTTAATATAACAATGAAATACCATTAATAATAAAAACAAGTGGGCGGTTACAGTCGAGCACGCTTGACATTAGGATATCCTGAGCCCAGGTACTCTTTAATAAAAGTTTATTTTCGACCAGTTGTTCCTATGATATATGAAGCCGATTTAAACCAAATCTGGTCAGAATGTACAAAACCAACATTAATGAATATTCTATTAGTATGGTTAAGATATCTCAAAAAACAAAAAACTATTTCATACTAAAACTTTATTTTCGATGTATCGTTCCTATGGCAGCTATATGATATAGTGGTCCGGTCCAAAAATAAAAACATACTTGATCTGCGTATGGTATCCAGGATAGAGGTCTGCATGAGTCCACTCAAATCATACGTAAAATTGAATGTATTCGAATGAATTCAGCTGATTGAGTACGAAGCACACAATGAATTGAATGTGTATGAGTGGCACACCACATTGTGTCTCATAACTAACGGCATTCAACGAAATGAGCGAGAATAAATAACTGCGTAAAACGGAATGAAAACTTTGGCGAAGCCGAAGACATTCGAATGTATTCGAGTTGTGGCATAGACTTTGTGTGTATTCATTTCATTCATTTAACAAAATAATGTTTTTGCACTCGAATATAAACTAAATACATATATAAATATAGGCTTACAAACATAAATTTAATACATATATAAATATAGGCTTACATATGTAATACATATGTACATATTATTATACTATAATTCTGTACGCTCTGTGTTCTACGCTTTAATGAAAAATCTGTCTCGCATTCGAATATATTCAAAACCAAGCCTCTAATTTTTACGCGTACTCACTCATTCAATTCATTGCTTTTCGTTTGAGTTGAATGAGACATTGTACGACGCTAGCGTACTCACTCACTCAAATAAATTGTGCGTCGCATTCGAATTCACTCAACTCAATTTACGCATTGTCCATTCGAACGTCGATTTTCTGCCATTCATGCAGATGTCTAATCCAGGATCCTACATACCAAGTTTGAAGTCTCTAGCTTTTATGGTTTCTGAGATCGACGCATTCAAACAGACGGAACAGAATTTATATACTTTTTGGGGTCTGCCACGCCTCCTTCTGCCTGTTACATACATTCGGCCAAACACATAATACCCTTTATTGCCCATTTTTAATAGGCTCAGGGTATAAAAATAATATACAAATACGCAACTGCGCGGCATCCACCACAGCGGCACACAACATGCTGCGAGGGTCCATACACACAAAAAAAAAAAATCTCTCCACGAGGGTCTAGCTAGCATATTCTAGCCCCAGAAATTTTAAATATTCAATTTTATGACGAACAAAATTCAGATTCATAGAATAATTACAAAAATTAAAATAATGTCCTCACTTATGTAACTTTCTGTCCTCATTATATTCAATTTATTGATGATATCGCATCATTTTTAAAGTGGCAGAATATCCCATATAAAACCGGTGGATAGAAGAAGAGTCACATTTGTCAAGATGCGACGAATGTTCCGAAAGTTTGACCGTATCGACTAGTATTTCATAGAAATGTAGTATTTTTTCGTGACAAAAATCGAAAGAGTCGATAAATAACAATAAAATGTCGGCTGGGAAAACCAAAATAATTTGAAAAAAAAAACACGAATCTTGAAAAAAAAAGATGTGAAATGAAGCACCAAAGAGAACTCGAGGTCCGTGAACTTTCTGGTTCACACATAAGAAATTACAAGTAATTACTAAATACAAGTAACAATAACTTAAATTATTTTTAATAACAATTTTTATTTAGTTTCTAATTCAGTCCCAGATTTTAGAGGACTTAAAGCTTAAAGAATGCACCGTTTTAGAGATTTTCGCTCATTTTAGATTTCATTTTACGAATTTTTGTTTTGTTAAGGTCTCGAATTGTTTTTAAAACTGACAGCAGTTCTGAATGATGAGACTTCAATCTAAACACTTGCATCATTTTTTCGCACCTTCGACAATGATGCGTCCAGTATAAAATGGTATTACATAGCATTTGCATTTCACATTTAGTTTTGTTTACAAATCGTTTAACAACCAAAATTTAAATATTTTGATAAAATAAATTAAAGAATTTGGAGCTTATTACGCTGCTTAAAACAGAAATCCTAATGTTTAAAGGATTATCCAACTATTTCGCATTTATCACCATTCAGAAAAATCATTGCGAACTGTTTTATAAAATATGTTCCATAAGGGTGCGGGATATTCGGGAGCAGCTTGTGATGCAATGTGCCCCTGCAAAAAGGATTCACTTATTTGGTTTGCCCGCATTAAATAAAGGAAACAGAATTAAAAGCAGAATTAGAACGAATGATTGACATCCCAAATGCTAAAATGCTAGAATGTAGTTTGTTATGAACAGACTTATCTGTCGCAGTCAAATATCGATTTGCCGGCTAACTATCGGTATACCTAGGGATGAGTACGACCATCGATACTTGGTGAGTCGGGTAACAATAATATATATATATTTACTAAACGGGATAATACTTAGGCTTTGGTCTTATAACACCTTCGCGGACAACTGCTGGCAAGGATTAGGTAAGCCGATGTCATTATTCGCCTTAACAATGTTCTCTCAACCTTAAGTCAGCTTTTGATAGTTCGACTCCTTAATATATATAATGATAATAAGAATAAATAAATTTAATTAATCATTTTAAAAAAAGTTACAATATTTAATTATAAATAATAATTCTTATTAACCCTAACTTTAAAAAATTGTTGTTATTTATATTTCGATATTAGTTCGTGCTTGATATTTCCCATTTATCACCTAACAAAAGTACGGAATATCCTTAACAGAACTTATAAGCAAACATCACAATCTAACAATCTGGCAATCCCGTATTCGTTGGTGGCGCGAGCAAAACAAGTTGAAAGTGTACAAAATATGTAAAGTCCGCAGTTTCTGATTAAATATACAGGTGAATTTTAATATTTATGTGTAGTTAATATAATATGCATGTGTCTTGTTATGTGTGCAGTCCGAGTATATATAAATGTTATATGTTCAATGTATTAAATATTGGTTTCCTAACCAAAAGAGCTCTAGCGGCTCAGTGGGGAGGGCATTGAGAAAAACTGCAGTAAATATGTGTGCACGTATGTATATGTTTACAAATTAATTGCATTTTTAATCTCTCTGAAGACAATGGACATCAATGGAGCTTCTTCACTGGGTGTTTGTCGGCCAGTATGCAGCAGATGGAACAGAAAAGCAGGAGCAGTCTGCTGCGGTTGCGCCAGCCAATTGGTTGCTCCTGACTATGGGACATAGGCACTTAACGTTTATAAGGGCATATGCGACAAGTTTTCCTCAGGGACGGACTCACTGGGCTCCCGACATCTGGTGTCTTGACTGTGTGTGGTTCCATCATGATGATTCTGTTGCGGACTGCTGCTTTGTGTGTTGCTGCGCCGTTTGCGTGTTGTGTCGGTGTTATGGCTGTGTGGTGTCTTCTTGTCCGTGCGTATTTCGATATGGCTGACGTTTATTATTTCAAGTGTCGACGGGTGTCACTTAGCTCGATTGCATTTTTATACCCTGAGCCCATTAAAAATGGGCCAAAAAGGGTATAATGTGTTTGGCAGAATGTATGTAACAGGCAGAAGGGGGCGTCGCAGAACCTCAAAACTATATATATTCTTGATCAGGATCAACAGCCGAGTCGATTGAGCCATGTCCGTCTGTCTGTCCGTCTGTCCGTCTGTTTGAACGCGTCGATCTCAGAAACCATAAGAGCTAGAGACTTCAAACTTGGTATGTAGGTTTCTGGATACCGGGCGCAGATCAAGTTTGTTTTTATTTTTGGATCGGACCACTATATCATATAGCTGCCATAGGAACGATACATCGAAAATGAAGTTTTAGTATGAAAAAGTTTTGTAATTGTTGAAATATCAGAACCAAAGTTATAGATTATGTATCGGAGCTGGTATTATACATCCTGACTAAGTTTGGTTAAAATCGGCTTACTATATCATATAGCTGCCATAGGAACGATACATCGAAAATGAAGATTTAGTATGAAAAAGTTTTGCGTTTGTTGAGATATCAGAACCAAACTGATAGAATATGTTTCGGAGCTGGTATTATACATTCTGACCAAATTTGGTTAAAATCGGATAACTATATCACATAGCTGCCATAGGAACGATGCATCGAAAATGAAGTTTTAGTATGGAAAAGTTTTGTGTTTGTTGAGATATCAGAACCAAACTGATAGAATATGCATATGGGCTGGTATTATACATTCTGACCAAATTTGGTTAGAATCGGTCTAAAATATCATATAGCTGCCATAGGAACAATCGATCGAAAATGAACTTTCAGTACAGAGTACCTGGGTTCAGGGTATCCTACTGTCGAGCGTGCTCGACTGTAACCGCTTACTTGTTAGTATTTTTTTTTTAGACCCCGTACTTAAAAAAAGTACAGGGGTCTAATGGGTTTGTTTTACCGAATATGTGCGTAACAGGCAGAAGGAGGCGTGGCAGACCCCATAAAGTATATATATTCTTGATCAGCATCAATAGCCGAGTCGATATAGCAATGTCCGTCTGTCTGTCTGTCTGTCCGTCTGTCTGTCTGTCTGTCCGTCTGTCTGTCCGTCTGTCTGTATGAACACCTAGATCTCGGAGACTATAAGAGCTAGAGAAACCAAACTTGGTATGTAGGTTCCTCTATACTGCAGGCAGATCAAGTTTGTTTCAAAAATCAGCCACGCCCCCTTAACCGCCTGCAAATCGACATTGAAAACTTCATATCCAAATTATAAGAGCATTTTGAAAGCCAGATTTTGCACATATGAAGATATGATTGTCCTAAATTTTTGCTGAAAATTTCATTCTGATCGCACAGTAAATAGCGAAGATACTCAAATAATAATTTTTGCTGTTAAATTCGTTGATGGCGCGTGGGCAGTAATTAAAACTTGAATATCTTGATAAAACAAAAAATTTATATTAACATATATAACAAATTTTCGACCATTCAGACGTGAGCTTCGGTGGCGCAGTGTACTGAGTCGCGGAGTCGGACAGTGTTCGTGGGTTCGAGTCCTGCCGTGGGCGAAAGATTTTTAATTTATTTATGTTCGAATTCAATTTCATTTTATATTAAAACAAACTCAGTGCTTATTTAAAATGTAATATTAACATTAAATGTTAATATATAAATTATTTCTTTTACTTTTTAATTGAGCACTAAAACAAGCAATATGGCCATTTAGGAGGATAAAGACATAAGTGCGAGAGTGGCTCAGCACGTTGAGCCTTTGTCTATTGAAAATTTTTGCAATTTTGTCGCGGGTTCGATTCCCGGCGGGAACAACTTTTTTTCCAGCTGATTTTAAGCTGTTTTTTTTTAGTTTTTACAATTTAATGAAATTGTTCTTTATGAATGTTATACTGACATTCAATTTTGAATACATGTTTAATCATTTCATTTAAATAATTTTATATTGGTATTTATATAAATGTTAAGTTAAAATTCTATGTTAAATTCATGTTTATTATAAATTTACTGTGTAAATTTGAGCGGCGAAAAATTTAATATATAAGAGTTTATTGTAATCTTAAATATTATTTAGTTTTTAGATGATTTTGGATAGTAAGGACGGGGTCTCCGACAGTCGAGTATGCTCGACTGTAGCACCGGCCGACTAGTTTTTATAGGTAGATATAGGTTAAATAAGCTTACGTTTAAAATCTCATAATTTTCGTTGGTTGGAACGACTGTCAGATGCAAAATACTGAAGACCGTCTGTAGACGGTCTTGTCGGTTTGAGCGGAAAAAAATATGGCCGTTCGCTTGCAGCACATGGGAATATCCTACGCGACATTTGGCGATAACTTTTGCTATTTATTGGCTCTAACGTTTTTTTGAGTTAGTAATCACTAATATAATTATAATAATATTTCATTTACTAAAATTTAAATAATCATTATAAAATATATCATTTTGTAAGCAATTTTAAATGAACAATTGCTTGAGTTGACCGTTACTATGTTATATGTGTTACAGGTATTTTTTAAGTTAGATGTCTTTAAATATATTTATTTTGTTATGGTTGTCTCAAAAAAAATTTTCGGAGACTAGTTTGTATAAATTGAGCATTCACTTCTACTAAAATACTAATATGCATAATTGTTCCTTTTTATCCAGACAAATTGAAAAATGATTTGCATTAGCATATCTTTATCTGATATCAGATGAACAGCTTGTTTCCAGTGATTTCTAAGCCGGTCAAGTCATTGCATGCCATTTTCTTGAAGGAAACAAGTCCTGCTGATATTTTTGTAAGGAACTCTGCATGCTTTAGCTAATCTCCGATCACATACTTTCTATACAAGAACCCACCTGTATAATATGTTGGCATTAGTGGTTTTCATGTTCCCGAAATGATAGTGAAGCCGTTCATCATATAGTAGAATAGCTTTCTTTACGTTTCCTATCTTCGTCCTTGGATTGTAACTGCCCATAAGGCCGTTCATCAAAGGGACTCCATCAAATATGATTATTGTATTCCTCATTTATTTGCCGGCAACTGATTTATATATATAGCTTCAGCATCCTGCCATAATGCAGTGCTTTAGCTCCTTCCTCATTGTAATTGGCTCTGAGGAGTGGTGCTATTCAAAAATATATAGATGCCAGCCTACCGCACTTGTTATCTTTCCACAATACCGAATTAACGATAATTCCTTGAATATTAAAGCAGAACTGGGCGGGAAGTAGACTGTATTTGGAGACTAGTTGGTTCAAGTATGGACAGTGAAGATCGAATGCTTTAGAAAGGCTTGAAGCATGCAGTTGATGAGGATAGTTCTTCTATATCGATGGGAATAGGACCAACACTTTAGGTGAAACTGTTGCCTGAGTGTCTTGGCCAGCATTGAATGAGAGGCTTAAATCTTGAAGAAATGCATCGAAATTATCATTTTCAATAATTTTCCAGTTTTCTAATGGTTTTGGAATAGTTTGAATTTCTAGATCAAATAGTGTCCACAACATAATCGGAGTCCCATTACCAACTCAAAAAGAACTTTAGAAGCAAAAATGACAAAACTATTTTGTATTTTCCACAAATTCAATGTTTAACAAAATTCTTCAAAATAACGGTTAATCGAAAAATAATCATATATTTTTTAAAGCGTCAGAAAATCAATTCTTAATATATTTTAAATATATTCGAAAAGAAATATTTATTAGTTTTCCATTTATATTTTATAAACGGATGACCGTCTACAGATGGTCTTACCCGTTAGAGGGTTAAAATATCTCAAAAAACAAAAAAATGTTTTATACAAAAATTTGATTTTCGACCGATCCCTCCTATGGCAGCTATATGATATAGTCGATCTATTTTAACCAAACGTGGTCAAAATGTGCAAGACAACAGCAAATTGAATTCCTGTGAGCATGGATAAGATATCTTAAAGCACACAACAAATTATTCTACTAATGGTCATGCCGCTCTACAAGTAAGTCATAAAAATCAAGAAAAACATGCCGTTTCTCCATAGATTTTAATGAATCATATCTTAAACGACGCACAGTGGGACATTCTCTCATTTTGCTGTATTAAAATCATATCTTTTGATCCAATAAAGATATTTCAAAAATTTAAAAAGCATTTGATAGAAAACTTCCTTAGCTTTAAAATGATGGTTTGTACGGCTTATAGGCCTTCTGGTTAATTCTGGGTCTTCGGTCAAAGTTGAAAAATATTTTCAGTGCATATTTTACATGTTAAATTAAAAAAAAAATCAATTTTTGTTTGCCCAAAATATACATTTCAATCTTTTTTCATATTTTTAACAACATTAATAAGTATTTAAAATAGTTTTGTTTTGATAGTTAAAAAAAAAAAAAAATTTTTTTTTTGAAAAATCTTGTATGATGCCTGGCATAGCGAAAGCGTATGTAATTGTACTGCGCTCTTCCTCTTTTAACACCATTTTATTGCGAGGTTGCATCAGTTTTTGGCCAATAACTCTCTTAGACGCAGCTGGACGCAAGAAAGACCGGGGTTGATTGGATAGAGAATTGATTACCGAAGACTGCTGTTATAGTGGGGTGGAGTCCTTCGGAGTCCAATTTTTGTTCTATTCCATCAAAGTCAAAAAAGAGCCTAATTTTAGTGCTTTTTTTAAATATCGCTGGGATAAAAAGCCAACACGTGAAGAAACAAAATTCTACGGCACTTAATTAGAAATGAATGTACATTTCATATAAATCCAAAAACATAAAGATCGGTCGTATAACTTGACAACAAACCCGTTTTAAAGTTAGCATTTTTAGTAAAATTTGCACATTTGTGCGCGCACTGAAAAAATTTTCAACTTTGAGAGGCTGTCACGCCCACAATTTTTACCTGATTTCAAAAATCTTTTGGATTTGTAATCTTTGGAGATTTCTCTATCGAATGCATTTATTTTATTTATTTTTTTGAAATCGCGTTCATCGAAAAAATGATTTAAATCCCACCCCCCACCCTTTCTGTCCCACTGTGCGACGCTTAATAAATACAACTTTTCAAAAAATAACTAAAACCAAAACTTTTTAAATTAGAAATTTTTTTCGAGTTTTCCTTGAATTTTGAAGTAAAATAGCTAAAAAAAAAAAAAAAAGGTACAAAAAAAAAAAAAGCTTAAAAAACCAACATTTTCTTAATTCAAAAATAAATAGCACCTAAACTGCTGGCTTAAATCTAAGACTAGCCTTTAGGAAAAGTAAAGCTTTTGAAAATCGTTTTTGCCATTCTTGAGTAGTGATGATGGTGTCTTGACTGTGTGTGGTTCCATAATGGTGTCTCAATGATTCTGTTACGGTCTGCTGCTTGGTGAGTTGCTTGTTGCGCTGTGTGTTGATGCGCCGCGGCGCGCCGTTTGCGCGTTGTGTCGGTGTTATGGCTGTGTGGTGTCTTCTTGTCCGTGCGTATTTCGATATGGCTGACGTTTATTATTGCAAGTGTCGACGGGTGTCACTTAGCTCGATAGCATTTTTGATATTTTTTTAAATTAATGAATACTTAAAATTTCGCGCTTAAGTAAAATGCTGCCTTTATCATCAAATCTGTAATCATGCAGCATAGAGCTTTTATATTTCGGTCGACGCTGATTGGCTAGTTTTCGCAACATGCCATAGGTGGCGCTAGCACCAGCTGGATACCTATCGATAGCTTACCGCCTACCATAACAAGTTTCAGTGAGGACAGGGCATACAAATTAGTAAAAAATAAAAAAAAATACTTAGTCAAATTGAATTAAAACTATTAACTTTAAGAGGTGCGCCCACTTTTGTCATCATTACTCACGAATGCCTTCACCGATTTTACTTTTCTTTACCTTTCCTGAAAGCAAATGAATAAATCTGTAATTCATCCATACACAGTCTAAGATTTAAGCCAGTAGTTTAAGAGCTATTAAATTTGGAATTAAGAAAATGTTGTTCCTTATAAGCTTTTTTTACTTAAAAATGCAAGGAAAACTCGAAAAAATTTCTGAATTCAGTTAAATCTATGGAGAAACGGCGATATAAAAATTTTTTATATCTGTGCATGTATTTGTTGATTTTTATGACTTCCGTGTGGACCGGCATGACCTTTAGTATGAACATTTTTTGTGTTTTTTAAGATATCCTAACCAAACTCACAGAATTTGAATTTGTTATTGTTTTACACATTATGAACGAAGTTGGTTTAAGTCGGTCGACTATATCATATAGCTGCCATAGGAACGATCGGTCGGAAATCCATTTTTAGTACGAAAAGTTGTGTTATTTCTTGAGATATATCAATAAATCGAACAGGCTGTATATCGGATAATGTGTTATATATCCCTACCAAATTTGGTTCAAATCGGATCACTATTCAATATAGCTGCTATAGGAAAATAAATTCATAAATTCGGTCATAAATTCTCTTTTGGTACGAAAAACTTTTTTATTTTCTAAGATATTTTAACCAAAATTACAAATTGGTTTGAATCTATTCACAATATCATATAGCTGCCCTAGGACCGATCGATCTAAAATCAAGCTTTAGTTTGAAAAATTTTTTTGATTTTTAAAATATCTTAACTAAACTGATAGAATATACATTGAAGTTGATCCTATGCATTCTTACCGAAGTTGGTTCAAATCGGTCCACTATGTCATATAGCTGCAATAGGAACCATCGGTACAAAATCTAATTTTAGTATAAAAAAGGTTTTTTATTTTTGGAGATACCTCAATCAAACTCATAAGTTGGGTATTTTTAATTGCTCTTTGCATCCTTACCAAATTGGGTTGAAATCGGAGCACTATATCTCATAGCTGCCATAGAAACGATCGATACGAACGGTCGATAAGTAACCTTTAATGTGAAAAACTTTTTTATTTCTTAAGTTATTTGTACCAAACTTACAAATTAAGAATCTCGTATCGTCTTATACAACCTGTCTAAATTTGGATTGAATCGGACCACTAAAACATATAATTGATCAGTCGAAAATCAACCTTTGCAAAATACTTGTTTCATTGTTTATATGCTAATAACTTAGCTTATATACAAACATTTAATAGTTCAAACGTCGGTTTAGTTTAGTTAAAATATCTCAAAAAACAAAAAAATGTTTCATACAAAAATTTGATTTTCGACCGATCCCTCTAATGGCAGCTATATGATATAGTCGACCTATTTTAACCAAACGTAGTCAAAAGGTGTAAGACAACAGCAAATTGATTTCCTGTGAGCTTGGATAGGAAATTAAAGCACACAAAAAATGTTCATAGTAAAGGTCATGCCGCTCTACAAGGAAGTCATAAAAATCAAGAAAAACATGCATAGGTATGAAATTTTATTATATTGTCGTTTCATTATAGATTTTAATGAATCATATCTTAAGCGACACTTTATAAATGCAGCTTTTCAAGAAATTTTAAAACCAAATTTTTTTATTTCAGAAATTTTGTTCGAGATTCCTTGAATTTTAAAGTAAAAAAGCTAAAAAAAAAAGCTTAAAAAAACAACATTTTCTTAATTCAAAAATAAATAGCACCTAAACTGCTGGCTTTAGCTTAGACTCTTAAACTAAAGATATATTCATTAGCTTTTAGGAAAAGTATACTTTTGAAAATCGTTTTTGCCATTCGCGAGTAATGATAACAAAAGTGGGCGTACCTCTAAAAAACGGCTCGAAAAAAAAGCCAAATTCTAAAATATTTTGGGGCCTCATATCTATCCAAAAATGTCGGTTTTGTTAAATTCAGATTTGGGCTGTTGCCTAGTGTAATCAGACCGCCGATCCGAAAGCTTATGAATAGTGAAAATTTCAAGTCCAAACTGAACATTATTGGGAACGAGCTTGGGGAAAGTTATATTGCGCTAAGTGATCATTTTTTTTGACAATAACAAAAGCGCCGATTATAGTACAGTTGTAAGCAAATTTTTAAGGGCGTACAATGACATGAACTGCATCATGTCTATAAAAATTCGTTTTTAACATTCCCATTTAAATTGCATACCAGTTTATCTGGATCAGTTTAGCGACGAACAAGGTGAACGGTTTCACCAAGAAATCGCAACTAAAGAAAAGCGCTCTGATGCCAAATATAAAATCAACATAATAACCTACCAGTGATAATTAGTTTAAAAATGAAAGGATCGAGTATACATTTTTAAGTATGTACTAAATGTTAAAAAAATTTTAGAGATACTATAACTCTAGAGTAAAATTCCTTAAGAATTGACTATAAAGTGCTCAACATACCTCATCGAAATTGATATTGGTACACTCATTTATCACATTTATTTTTCAAAATTATTAAAAAGTGGCATGCTTTTAAAAAGACCCAATTATTTTTTTGAGGGCAGCGGTATATTACAAAATTACACTAGGCAACAGCCCAAAAGTTACAAGAACCAAACCCACTTTTTTGGATAGATTTGGGGCCAAAACCGACGAAAAACATTTTTTTTTATGGTGAGATTTTTTTTTAGAATTTTTTAAAAATCTGTCTTTTTGTTATTACTTTTTTTTAGAGGTGCCCCCACATTTGTCATCATTACACGAAAATGTCAGAACCGATTTATCAAAGATTTACTTTATCTAAAAGTTAATGAATATATCTAGATTTCATTTATACACAGTCTTAGATTTAAACCAGTAGTTTAAGAGGTATCAATTTTTGAATTTAGAAAATGATGAATTTTTCTTAGCTTTTTTTAAAGCTTTTTTTACTTTTACTCGATCTCAAAATGCAACAAGTTCATGGGATTTAAAAGCTAAACTGTCCCTTAAGATCACCCCCCATCGTATTCACCAAATAATAAGTTCCGATAAAAATATTAGCTATTGAAAAATGTTACACAAACCTGTGCTCCTGCCCAGGCATACAAGGGCGAGTCTCCTATTTGTAGAAAAATACAAAGTTTTGAATGGGAAACATAATTATTTTTAGACGAGATCAAATTAAATTTGGATAGTCCTGACCGAAAAATGATGAACTGGCTAGATTTGCGTCGTGAACGCAAATCTTTCTATGCTCACAATTTCAGGGGTGACTTGCTAATGGTATGGACTGCATTTGGATACTACGGAATAATAATGTGTATCGTATCAACTTAAATGATTTCTCAGATGTACATAAGTCTTATGGACAATGTATTTATAGAGTTTGACCAGATTTACTGGGAAGACTAGTAGATTTTTTAACAGTATAACGGTGCAATCCAAGTTTCCAAAACAACAAAACAGCTCTTTGCGAACAAAAAAATTTATTTTTTAGGATGGTTTGCATGTAGACCCGATTTTAAACCAATCGAGAATGTTTTGGAATACTTTCGAGCAATGTTTATAGCAATAGACGCCATTTCATTTTATAGAATAGAAAAAAATAGACCACAACACCCTAGAAACACCCTAATGCCAGACCGTCTAGTCGAAAATATTTCAAATTGTAGTACTTTAAGGATATTAATTCCCATAGAAAGGATCAGTAAATTAAAAAAAATATTCATATTTTTTTAAAGTACAATTTCTTATGTTTAAAGAAAAAATAAAAAAAATGTACTTGCAAAAACTGGAGTGTACCAATATTAATTTCGTTGAAATATTACGACAGTCGACAGAGTTAGTCGAGCATTCTCGACTGTCGGAGACCCCGTACTTATTATGGCAAAAGCTAAGACTGCTAATTAATTCATACTTGATTTTTAGTCCTATATGATATAGGGGTCCGATTTGAACCAACTTTAGTCAGGATATATGAAAGCAAGTTAGATACATATTCTATCAGTTTGGTTACGATGTCTCAAATAACAAAAACAGTTTTTCATACTAAGACTTGATTTTCGCCCGATCGGTCCAATGACAGCTATATGATATAGTGGTCCGATTTGAACCAACTTTGCACAGAATATATAAAACCAAGTTAAATGCGTATTGTGTCAGTTTGTTTGAGATATCTCATACAACCAAAAAGTTTTTCGTACTAAAACCTGATTTTCGACCGATAGAAAAATGTATACATTCAGTTAACAGGCAATATCTTCCAAACCCCTTGGTCAAAGTTTATGTTTCAAAACGCAAAATTCTACGTACTACAACATACTAAAATTTAATAAAAATCGTTAGAGCCGTTTTGTCAGAAATCGCCAAAATGTAAGCTAAAAAACTTTATTTCACCTGTAAAATGTTACCTGAGTACTTTACGCCTAAAAGCCCTCAAGCACACCTTTCCAATGATATCCAGAACATATCTATAGCTTCTATGGTATGGAAACTGGTGAGGTTTCAAATTTAGCGGGAATTAGCGATTTCCCGCTAAACTAGCGGGGAATTGAAAAAGTCGTAACACAAACATTTCTAGATTTTCAAAAATGAACAAATCCCCATCATATCATCTACGCTTTTTAAGCGCTTTGATACAAACAGACAAACAGACAAACAAAGAAACTAACTTTTCACTTCATTTTTAGTAATCTACTAAAATTTTCAAATTTATTTATCTTTTGAACCAGTTATCGGATTTGGGTGATTGAGGTATCAATCGTGTATTTTTAAGTAAAATTTTTAAAAAATAAAAAATTTTACCAAAAGGCCCCAACAGCCCCATTAGCTGCAATCATTTAAATTTTTCCCCTCCCGTTTACACCCCCATATCTCATGACCCAGGTTGGTTAGAAAAAGTTTTAGTATGCCATTTTGTAAGTTAGGACTAAACCTTTCGATCGGTATATAACTCGATTTGATCGGACAGTGGTAGCAAATTTTCTAACTTAGCTGTATATATTGTTAGTCGCCTTTCGCACCCTTCGTGCTGCTTTCGTCACTAACGCGAACTGCCGTCCGCAGTGATAGTGGTCCGATTCCAAAAAGAAACAAACTTAACCTGCCTGCAATATAGAGGAATCTATATACCAAATTTGGTGTCACTAGCTTTTAAATTGCTCTTATAATTTAGATATAAAAAATTTTTTTTCCAATTTGTGGGCGATATAGGGGGCGTGGCCGAATTTTGAAACAAAGTTGATCTGCTTGCAGCATAGAAGAACCTACACACCAAGTTTGGTGTCTCTAGCTCTTATAGTCTCTGAGATCTAGGTGTTCATACAGACAGACAGACAGACAGACGGACAGACGGACATTGCTATATCGACTCGGCTATTGATGCTGATCAAGAATATATATACTTTATGGGGTCTGTCACGCCTCCTTCTGCCTGTTACGCACATATTCGGTGAAACAAACCCAATAGACCCCTGTACTTTTTTTAAGTACGGGGTCTAAAAAACACCAAAAATAAATTGTTTGCAAACCAAATACTCTAAGGAAATTGAAACCTGTTAGATCAAGTACAGCACATTTAAATACCTAAGTTTCTTCTTTCCAATGCCGTTAAACAAATTGAAATCTGTGTAAATTTGACGAATCTATGGGCGCAGTAGTGAGCGCAAGTATGAAATAACGGTATTTTTACCGTATTATTTAAAAATTTCGATGTGAACCAAAAAACTCAAGTAAGCAAAACAAAAAATTTAATGAACTATACCTACAACATACGCTATTCCCATCCCAAAAGTTTTGATTTGATTTTTTTTGTAACACAGTGTAATAAAGAGAAAAATAACAGATGAAATGAATATGCGTTGCAGAAAGACACAACTAGTTTAATTCATTTAAACTAGTTAAGTACCGAGATAACAAAAAACAAAACTAAACTGTCTGGCAACATTGGCTATTTCTTGCTCTGACTTAGTATATGTCAGTAGCAGAGCACACAGCATAATATTCGAACCGCATATTAGCATATGCTATGCTATGCTCTCTGCTATGTTTTGTATTGAAGCAAAACAATAACAGAAACAATAAAATTCATGATATGATATGATATGATAGAATATGTATTTTACTTTGTTTTCTATATCCTGACCAAAGGTGGTTCAAATCGAACCCCTATATCATATGGCTGTCATAGGACCGATCGGGCGAAAATCAAGTCTTAGTATGAAAAACTTTTGAGACTTTTATGAGATATCGTAAACAAACGGACAGAATATGCTCTTGAGTTTGTTTAATACATCCTTACCAGTTCAAATCCACAAATAGTCGAAAATGTAATACACCGCTCTGCAAGGGTGTCAAGTAGAATATTATTGAATTTTTAGCAGTCTAAGCTTTTTCCATAGTAAGTACGAGGTCTCCGACATCTCTCCATCTAGTTTTATCTTATTTCCATCCTATGAAACACGAATTACAGCGCTTGAAATTGAGACACAGATTTTGCATTTGTTAGACATTTTTCAAGAAATACTATTCGCTTACTCAAATGATTTGAACATTTGTTTTTCCATTTTAACAACCCACTTTCACTACGAAACATGGTAAATAAAATAGGCCATGAAAATGAGCGCTGTGGTGAGTGAGTACTTCACCTCGATAATTACATCATGATTCGATTCACCATCTTCCCTTTGTTGTTCCTGTCCCATACGCTTTCAATCCGTTTCCAGCCGAGAGTTATCGAAAGCAACACTAGAAATCTGCCATGTAAATGTAAAACCCAAGTCATCTATAATGAATTGCAAGAAACAAATCAATTAAAATTAATAATATCAAATGGTAGAATCATGTAAATTAACTATCTTACTAAAAATTTTTTGCTAATAATTAATGTATTAAAGCGCTCAAGAAAGAAACTGCTAGCAGGGTCACATGGTTAGTATGATTAGAAAATAAGCAGATTAACAGAGGGAGCGGGTATTAAGGAATGTATAAAATACACGAATAGCCGGTAAATCGATACCGGACTGCCATAGCTAAAGCCCCGTGTGGAGAAGAAAGCTAGGAATTCCCATCGGATTTGACACAAGCGAACAAAAAAGTTCAATATTTTACAGTCACCCGAGTTAATAGCAAGCAGTGTTGGAGAGCGACAGCTCCTCTCTGTGTAAGCCGTTCTGTGGACACACCAGATAAGCCGATGCTAAATTTTTATCTAACTAATTTCACCGCTGTTTTTTTAGACCCAGTACAAAAATAAAAATAATATAATGAATTAAAAAAAAATTTGCATAACAGCCAGAAGTAGGCAAGGAAGACTCTGTAAAGAATATATATTCCTGGTCAGTTGGTTGGTGAAGATATAAAGGACAACATAGAATACACAATTTGTAAGTTTGGTTAAAATATCTTAGAAAATAAAAAAGTTTTTCCTACTAAAGGTGGATTTTCGACCGATCGCTCCTATAGCCGCTATATTGAATAGTGATCCGATTTGAACTAAATTTGGTAGGGATATATAATACATTTCTAGATATACAGCCTGTGCGATTGGTTGATATATCTTAATAAATAACACAACTTTTCATTCTAAAGATGTATTTTCGACATATTGTTCCTATGACAGCTATATGATATAGTTAACCGATTTGAACCAACTTCATTATGTGTAAAACAATAACAAATTCAAATTCTGTGAGCTTGCTTGGGCTATCTAAAAAACACAAAAAATTTTCATACTAAAGGTCATGCCGCACCACAACGAAGTCAAAAAAGTCGACGAAAACATGCCTCGACACAAAATAATATCATATCGCCGTCTCACCATAGATTTTAATAAATCATATCTTAAACAACGCGTAATTACAGCAGCTACGCAAATAAAATAGATAATAAAATGTAAGAAAGTGAAAAAAAGCTAAAGAAAAAGCTAAGAAAAAATCATCATTTTCTTAATTCAAAAATTGATATCTCTTAAACTACTGGTTTAAATCTAAGACTGTGTATATATGAAATATAGATACATTCATTAGCTTTCAGATAAAGTAAAGCTTTGATAAATCGGTTTTGGCATTCTCGAGTAATGATGAAAAATGTAGGTGCACCTCTGAAAAAAGTAATAAATAAAAGCCAGATTTTTAAAAAATTCTAAAAAAAAAATCTCACCATAAAAAAAAAATGTTTTTCGTCGGGTTTGACCTCTAATTTATCCAAAAAAGTTGGTTTGGTTCTTGTAACTTTTGGGTTGTTGCCTAGTGTAATGGATGATATATTAGATAAACTGCGAAAATGACAATATTTTACTACCATTGATCTAGCCATTATGAGTATACTCGCATGCCTTTTGGGCTTAAAAATTCTCCTGCTCCTTTTCAACGTTGCATGAATAATCTTTTAGAAGATTTAATAAAGATTCTTTGGTCTATATAGACAAAATAGTTGTGTATTCTACTTTATTGGAATAACACATATTGTCATTGAAAAGAGTTTTAAAAAAAACTTAGAGAAGCCAATTTAAAATTACAGCTAGATAAATGTGAATTTATGAAAAAGAAAACCGAGTTCCTTGGGCATATTGTAACAACTGAGGGCATAAAACCGAACCCAATAAAAGTTGATGTCATTAAAAAATATCCTCACCGAAAGCAACAAAAAAAAAATCAAATCATTCTCAGGACTATGCGGTTACTATAGAAAATAAATTCCAAACTTTGCAAACATTGTAAAACCCATGACATTGAAATTGAAGAAAAATGCAGTAATTGACGTAAAGAATAAAGATAACATTTCAGTGTTTGAAAAATTAAAAATACTTATAACTGCAGATCCAATATTAATTTACCCCTATTTTGCAAACCCATGAAATTACAACGATGGAAAATAAGACTTAATGAATATGATTATTACATTAAGTATGTCCCAGGAAAAGAAAAATATATCGCAGATGTTTTATCAAGAATTAAGCTAGAAGAGAATTTATTAGGAAAAATTTCCAACAGTACAGTACCAACAGTGCACATGAAAATAATCAGAATTATATTTTAATTACAGAAACCCCAATTACCTATTACAACAGAAAAATAAAATTTATTAAAAGTAACAGTACCGAAGTGAATGTATTGCACTATTTTCATAAGACTAGAACACAAAGAAATGACATACGCCTTCGATAAGGAATTAATTAAAGAATATCTGTGTACAAAGAAAAACCTTATATAATTTTATAACGAGATAGATTTCCTAACATTTTAAACCGCTTTAATAGAAATAATAAGTCCAAATAATTTAAAAAAGTAATGAGCTCAAAAAAAATTTTAATGGACAATTCAAAATATGCAGAATTTATTGTTAAAACACATTAGGAGTTATTGCACCCAGGTATACAAAATTAATCGTACTTTTCAAAGAAAAATACTACAATCCAGATTTTCAGAATTTAATACAAAACATTATTAACGAATGTCAAAGTTGTAACATTGCTAAAACAGACACAAAGCTTGCATTTGAACTAACTCCAGAAACTTTCAACCCTAGAGAAAAATTTGTTATAGATTTTTATATGGTAGACAACAAACAATTCTTGTCTTGTATAAACATATAATCTAAATTCGCATCCCTTATCGTAGTAAATAGTAGAGATTGGCTAGAAGCAAAAGGAGCATAATTTAAAATATTTAATAGAATGGGTAAACCAAAAGAAATAAAGGCAGACAAAGATTAAGCATTTATGCTCAGCTTAAAAATTCTGGTTAAGATCCAAAGGAGTGTACATCAATATCACAACAAGTAAAAATGGCATTTCTGTTGTTGAAAGATTTCATAATTCCGTTACTGAAAAGTTAAGAATTATAAACAGTGAATCAGATCCAGAAAATAAGTGAACTAGGTTTAAGATAATACTTCATACATATAATCACAAAACTAAACATTGCACTACAGGTATAACACCAGCAGACATTTTATAAACGCAGGAGCCCCAGAATATAACACCCAAATAAAGCAAATCAAATAGATAAATTTAATGAAAAACGTAAAGATTTCGAAATTGACACTTACTATATACAATCACCTTTAGTACGTTCAAAATCAACTAACCCATTTACAATGACAGGCAATTAAAAACAAGTAGTCGAGAAACATTTCGAAGAGGCAACACAAATAGAAAATACGATAATTCCTTATCAACACAAAATGACAACTCAAATCAGGAAACCTCAACATAAAACAAAACTATTCCTAATACTATTCTTAATAATATATTTAATCAAAACTTAAAAAAAAAACCGATCCAATCTAAAAATGGATATCTTATATTCACGACTGGTATTAAAAACTGACGTTTTTATCGCTTAAAAGATTAAATTTAGCTGAACTTAGCTTTATTATATGCTCCGACTCCTTAGCAGCTGCAGATTCTATAGCCAACATAAATAACAATGATACATATCCATCACTAATCAGATAACTTTTAATAGATCCGTCACCCAAAATAAAACTTTTATGCACCCCAGGTCACCACATGGGTAAAGTCGCATTAACAATGCCTTTAATTACAACTTCTAATTATAATAAAGGGTTTTTCAATAGGTGCGCTTCAACTTTTTTTTTGAATAAAACACAAACGGTTTGACTTTTTCAACTAATTTTTTTTTTACTATCGAGTTTGAACATATACATTTTAGTATGAAGTTCGATTTCTTTTGCATGACCACCGCGTGCAGGTTTTACGAAGTCCAATCCTTGAACCCAATTTTCGACCACTCTTTTGCATAAATCGGCCGAAACTCCAGCAATTTCGCGTTCAATATTGGTTCTGAGCTCACCAATCGTCGCCGGCTTGTTACTGTAGACCAATGACTTCACATAACCCCAAAGAAATTAGTCTAAAAGGCGTCAAATCACACGAGCGCGGTGGCCATTCGACCGGTCCATTTCTGGAAATAACGCGCTCATCGAACCTACTCTTCAACAAATCAATTGTAACGTGTGCTGTGTGATTTGTGGCCCCGTCCTGCTGAAACCACATGTCGTCCAAGTCCATACCATTCAATTGCGTCCAAAAATAATCGTTTATCATATTGAACTCGAAATTGCTGGAATTTCGGCCGATATATGCAAAAGAGTGGTCGAAAATTGGGTTCAAGGATTGGACTTCGTAAAACCTGCACGCGGTGGTCATGCAAAAGAAATCGAACTTCATACTAAAATGTATATGTTCAAACTCGATAATAAAAAAAAAATTAGTTGAAAAAGTCAAACCGTTTGTGTTTTATTCAAAAAAAAAGTTGAAGCGCTCTTAATGAAAAACCCTTTATAATAAATATAAATAAATTCTTAAAAAACAGCTTACCACATATCAAGACGACATATTTAACCAATGCATAAAAACTTAAACCAAAACTATACACATAAATACAATTAAATAAAGAACATAACTAAAAGTAAAACTAGACGCCTAGATAAAATCAAACTAATTCGCATTCGTTTAGGTCATACAAATATATCACAATAGCATAACCTTGTCCCCAACATATCCAAAATTTGTCCCTTATGTCATAGCAATCCCACAATTACAATAAAACACATTCTAGGATACTGCCCCAAAATATCTGATATTAAAGCTGAAATATTTAAGCTTAACAATCCGATTAATTTCATTGCAAGTCAAAATGTCGACAACATAAATAAAATTTTGGAATTTAAAAAAAAAAACAAACTGTACAGCATAATTTAAGAAAACAATAATTTGTAAATACATCATTCACATTATTTTTATTTTTCCTTATTCACACATATGTGCTATATGTATATAATTTAGACAATAAGATAAAAATAAAAATTTTGTAAACCACAGTTGCTATTGCTAATTGACTCATACTTACCTTATAGTTTGTAACTTTAAGCTAAGTTTATATAAATAAATAACTAATTTTGTAGAATTAGAAACAAAAATAAGTAACCTTTCAGAAAACAATGTCTAAGCAAATTAATTAAACCAGGGGTGCTCAAAGCTGCCTTATGAATGTGCCCGCACCAATACAAATAAAATAAATCGCAGACACACATGTAACTTAAATTTTTTTGTTTCAATGTGTACACTGGAAAAAAATAGGAGCATGTTTTTTTAAGTGAAGAATTTAAATTACAAATGAAAAAATTGGAATAGAATAGATGCGTAAGACGATTCACAACAAAGTATAGTTTTTCGTTGCCAGTGTATACGAAACAATTAGGAAACAACAAATTACAATCGAATAAGCGACGAGTCACTCGTGCAACAACGAAGTCTATGAAATTGTTGTTGATGAGCTCGGCGACATGTCAGAATTAGAAAAGAAAGAAAAAAAGAGAGCAAATGCAAAAAATTGTTTTTGTTTTAGAAAGATTGAAAGGAACAGAAAACGAAAAGTCAAAAATTGTTTGTGTAATTTGTCAATGTGCACTAGGAGACTAATGGGTAAGCTCATACACTTTCATATGATATGTGCACAACAAAAACAAATGTGCGTCGTGTGTATAGGCACTATAAAACCAAGTAAGGATGCGGTAAATAAGGGAATATAAGTTATAAAAACTTTAAGTTTAATCAATGAGGGAGACGAATAATTACATTTAACTTGCAAGAACTTACAGAATACATAGAATGCAATTGACAAGATTAGGTATTCCTACCCCTAAATTACTAAAACATATTCCATTATCCCACGTGAATTCTAAAAAGATTGTAAACATTATAATTTTAACATGGCTTAAAACAACTACCAATGAAATATTGATCGTTTCCCATATTTCCCGTAAAATTATTAATTACTAATTTAATTTAATACTAATTTAATAATTTTCCAAATTATTCCATATCCAGACAAAAACATTTTACTTGAAATTATTCATGACAAATATTTCTTTCAAAACAACTAATCTTACACATTTAGCCTATTATAATATTGGCATGGAACTTACCTAAATCCATCTTAAAATGAGTGCTTGCACAGCTTAATAGGCCTTCTGGTTGATTCAGGGTTTTCGGTTTTCAAAGTTGAAAAATATTTTCGGTGCATATTTTACATGTAAAATTATAAAAAAAAATCAATTTTTGCTGCCCAAAACATACATTTTAATCTTTTTTCATATTTTAAGCAACAATAATTGGTATTTTAAATAGTTGAGTTACGCTAATAAAAAAGAAAAAATTTTATTTTTTGCAAAAATCTCGTACGATGCCCGACATGTCGAAAACATATGTAATTGTACTGCGCTCTTCCTCTTCTATCACCATTTTTTTGCGAGGTTGCATTAGTTTTTCTTCTTTAACTTCCCCAGACGCAGCTGGACGCATGAAAGACCGGGGTTATTTCGTTAGAGAATTGATTAACAAAGACTCCTGTGGGAGTGGGATCGAGTCCAAATGAGTCAAATTTTTGTTCTATTCCATCAAAGTCAAAAAATAGCCTAATTTTAGTGCTTTTTTTAAACATCGCTGGGATAAAAGGTCAACAAGTGTAGAAACAAAATTCTACGGCATTTAATTAGAAATGAATGTACTTTTGATATGAAAACAAAAACATAAAGATAGGTCGTATAACTTTCCTTCAAATCAGTTTTAAAGTTTTAATTTTTTATAAAATTTTCACATTTTTGCGCGCACTGAAAAATGGGTCAACTTTGAGAGGCTGTCACGCCCACAATTTTTACCTGAATTTAAAAATCTTTTGGATTCATAATCTCTCAAGATTTCTCTATCGAATGCTTTTATTACTTTTTACGAACGCTTTCGTCAAAAAAAAAATGATTTTTGCCACGCTTTTCGGCCGCCTGCCCCAGTGTGCGTCGCCAACACTATTTATGATTAGTCTAGATTTATTCTCTAGCTCGAATGTTCGCCTTTTCCGTATTATAAATAAAATATTAATATAACTAAGCCGGATTAAACTTTGTTATTATATAGCTCAGAAATTTTCAAACAGTTGTTTTAAAATTAATTTCTTTTTTATATCTCTAGAGGCATGTGTTTGTGGTGTTATTTTAAAACAAATTTCATGGTTATAATTAAGTTTTGTGTAATTGAAAATAGATATATTGAATATGAAGACAAAATATACACACAACTTTAAGGTATGGGATCCCCTGCCTGTGCACTAATTGCATACATATCTATGAAAGAACTTATTAATAACACACTCAATAAATTAAAATACACACCTAGAACATTGACAAAATATGTAGGCGATCTATTTGCAATAATGAAGAAGACCAAATTAAAAACACTCTCGACCACTAAACTCATTCCATAAACGGAAAGCCACCGTATTTAGACACCAGTATTAACAGAGTTGGAAATACACTTAAGCTGAAATTGTAAATAACTTACATCATCTGGACTAATAATAAACTATTTTTCAAATTATCCCAAAGCAATTTACACTAGGCAACAGCCTAAATCTGAATTAAGCCATACCGACTTTTTTGGATAGATATGGGGCTTCAAACGCCGAAAAACGTTTTTTTCTATGGCAAATTTGCCTGGCAAAATTTGCCTTCCTTGTAGAGCGACATGTCCTTTAGCATGCAAATTTGTTGTTTTTTAAGATATCCTAACCTAGCTCACAGGAAATCAATTTGCTGTTGTCTTCCACATTTGGTTAAGATCGGATTAACGATCGGTCGAAAATCTATCTTTAGTATGAAAAGTTGTGTTATTTCTTGAGATATATCGCACAGGTTGTATATATAGCAATGTGTCATATATCCTTAACAAATTAGGTTCAAATCGGATCACTATATAATATAGCTGCTATAGCAGCTATAAATTGTAAAAAGAAAGCTAAGCAAAATATCATAATTTCTTAATTCGAAAATTGATGTCTCCAAAACTACTGGCTTAAATCTTAAACTGTGTATTTATTAACTATAAATATATTCATTAGCTTTCAGAATAAGAAAGTGTTTGTCATTCTCGAGTAATAATAACAAATGTGAGCGCAACTCAAAAAAAAAAATTCAAAAAAAGGAAATTTTTAAAAATTCAAAAAAAAAAACATCTCAACAAAAAAAAGTAATTTTTCGTCATATGGGGCCCCATATCTATTCAAAAAAGTGGGTTTGGTTCTTTTTACTATACCCGTTACTTAAAAAACTAGATGGACGGAGCTACAGTAGAGCATTCTCGACTGTAGAAGACCCCGTACTTACTATGGAAAAAGCTAAGACTACTCAAAATCCAAATATATTCTGCTCACATGAAGCCTTGGCAGAGCGCTGTATTACCGTTTTGCCAAAGTTAGTTGGCTACGATATCTAATAAAACAAAAAAGTTTTTCATACTAAGACTTGATTTTCGCCCGGTCGGTCCTATGACAGCTATATGATGTAGTTGTTCGATTTGAACCAACTTTGGACAGGATATCTGAAACCAAGTTACATGCATATTCAATCAGTTCGGTTACGATATCTCATAAAACAAAAAAGTTGTTTATACTAAGACTTGATTTCACCCGATCGGTCCTATGACAGCTATATGAAATAGTGGTTCGATTTTAACCAACTTTGGACAGGATATATAAAACCAAGTTATATGCTTACTATATCCGTTTGGTTAAGATATCTCATAAAACAAAAAAGTTTTTCATACTTTAACTTGATTTTCGACCGATTGTTTCCTATGGGCGCTATATGATATAGTGGTCAGATTCAAAAAAGAAACAATTTTAATCTGCCGGCTATATAGAGGAATCGGAATCTACGTACCAAAATTGGTGTCGCTAGCTTTTAAATTGTTCTTATAATTTGGATATGAAATTTTTTTTTTCGGTTTGTGGGCGTTTAGGGAGCGTGGTCGAATTTTAAAACAAACTTGATCTGCTTGCAATAAGGAGGAACCTACATACCAAGTTTGGTGTCTAGCTCTTATTATCTTCTATATAGACTTCTATATACCCCACGCAGATCAAGTTTGTTTCAAATTTAAGTCACGCCTCCCTCCGCCCACGCGAATTGCGAAAATTCGTATAACCAAATTTAGCATACAGATTTCTGTATGTCCCACGCATATCAAGTTTGTTTTAAATTTAAGCCACGCTCCCCTCCGCCACCGCAAATCGCGATAGCCCAACACACCCACAGTTTTTAAGATAATGTGGTGATTAACGTTTTTCATTATTATTATCTATTAGCCCACTGAATTGCATCAATATCGGACAAGTAGAACGATAGTTATGGCGAACGCATTATTGAAAAAACTACACCTTAATGATGAACGAGAAGCGCCACACACTCGCTTTGCTCGGAAGCGTTTGACATGGAAAGAGGTAGCGCACAATGTCGGGCTTTCAAATGATAAAACATTTAATCTGGATGGTCCTCACGAGTCTTTAAATACTACTTCAAAGTCGTTCGAAAGAAATAATTCCGGTGTTCACTTTACCCTGCCATTCTTGCAGATAGAACGTGAATAGCGCTTAACGGTGCAATCACAATTGAATTTGATCAAAGAATTTATAAAAAAGACAATAGCCCAAACGACAATTGACTAGACAAAGACTCAAAATTACAATTAAAAATGGGCACAAGCCCGAACGACATATTTTTGTGCGGCCCGAGCCCAGCACGGCCCGGCCCGATCGACACAAATTTGAATAAGAAACTGATTAATAACTTTATAAATTAAAATTATAATTATTTCAAATTCTTATTTAAAAAAAAAAATAAATGTAATATTTTATCAATATTTAAGCTTAACAGTCGAACAAAAATCCAAAGTTTTGTGTGTTACGTTCTTTTGTGTTTAAAAGTCAGGCACGAGCCCGAAAGGAGATTTTTAGGCTCGACCCGACAATTTTTTCAAAAAGCCCTTGACCCACGACGTCCGGCACAGCCGGAGTAGAGGTGAGCATGACCTCTACTCCGAGTCAATTAACACCATTGAAAAAGTTTGGACAACTATTTCTCTATAAGAAATAAAAAGCTTTTATAAATCTTTACAAGATCATATATATGAAGTTATAGTTAAGAAGTTAAGTTACAATTAAATAGTACATATTTATTTAAAAAAAAAAATAAAACTGTTAAGTATTACATCAAACACTCTTTTTTAAATTTTAACCAACCTATTCAGTTGAGCCAAAATAAGAATGTCATTTTTGGTAGGCTTTTGGGAAAAGAAATATGTAATTTAAATATTTTCTTGTGATAAAAATCGAAAACTTTTACATCTAACTAACAATCACTGCGGACGGCAGTTCGCGTTAGTGACGAAAGCAGCACGAAGGGTGCGAAAGGCGACTAACAATATATACAGCTAAGTTGGAAAATTTGCTACGACTGTCCGATCAGATCGAGTTATATACCGATCGAAAGGTTTAGTCTTAACTTACAAAATGGCATACTAAAACTTTTGCTAATTCACCTGGGTCATGAGATACGAGGGTGTAAGTGGGAGGGGAAAAATTTATATGATCGCAGCTTATGGAGCCGTTGGGGCTTTTACGTAAAATTTTTTATTTTTTAAAAATTTTTATCAAAAATACGCGTCGTTTGATACCTTGATGACCCAAATCCGATAACTGGTTCAAAAGATAAATAAATTTGAAAATTTTAGTAGAATACTAAAAATGAAGTGAAAAAGTTTCTTTGTTTGTCTGTTTGTCTGTTTGTCTGTTTGTATCAAAGCGCTAAAAAAGCGTAGATGTTATGATGGGGATTTGTTCATTTTTGAAAATCTAGAAATGTTTGTTTTACGACTTTTTCAATTTCCCGCTAGTTTAGCGGGAAATCGCTAAATCCCGCTAAATTTGAAACCTCACCAGTTTCCATACCATAGTAGCTATAGATATGTTCTGGGTATCATTGGAAAGGTGTGCTTGAGGGCTTTTAGGCGTACCTTTAAACTTTTTTTCTAAAGTACTCAGGTAACATTTTACAGGTGAAATAAAGTTTTTTAGCTTACATTTTGGCGATTTTTGACAAAACGGCTCTAACGATTTTTATTAAATTTTAGTATGTTGTAGTACGTAGAATTTTGCGTTTTTTAGTATATGAAACATAAACTTTGACCAAGGGATTTTGAAGATATTGCTTGTTAACTGAATGTATACATTTTTCTATCGGTCGAAAATCAGGTTTTAGTACGAAAAACTTTTTTGGTTGTATGAGATATCTCAAACAAACTGACACAATAAGCATTTAACTTGGTTTTATATATTCTGTGCAAAGTTGGTTCAAATCGGACTACTATAACATATAGCTGTCATAGGACCGATCGGGGGAAAATGGAGTCTTAGTACGAAAAACTTTTTTGTTTTATGAGATATCTCAACCAAACTGATAAAATATGCATTTAACTTCGTTTTATATATCCTGGCCAAAGTTGGTTCAAATCGGACCACTATATCATATAGCTGTCATAGGACCGATCGTGCGAAAATCAAGTCTTAGCATAAAAAACTTTTTTTTCACGAGATATCGTAACAAAACTAGTAGAATATGCATTTAAGTTAGACTTATAGATCCTGAAGAAAGTTGGTTCTAATCGAACCACTATATCATATAACTGTCATAGGACCGATCGGGCGAAGTCTAAGTCTTAGTATGAGAAACTTTTTTTCTCACAGTAGGTACGGGGCTTCCGACAGTAGAGTAGCAACTTAAGCGATGCGAGCAGGGGGCGGAGCCCCTACTTTTCTTTATAATTAAAAAAAATTTTTTTTTAAATATGAAAAAATATTCAACAATGATAAATTTACAATGTCAAAAGCAAAAGCAATTGCAAAAATTTCTGATATCCCACAAAAAAAACCTCTAAACGAGGTAAAAGTCTAGTGACGAAAGCAATTTCCAGCCCCAAAATTTCTGATATCCAATTTTGTGACGAACAAAATTGAGTTTAATATAAAAATTTTAAATAAAAATATAAATTAATAAAAAAAAACAATTGGCATTCGGCACTGCGCAAAAAGTAATTTTTATGTACAAAGAAGCTCACCCTTTTTGCGCACAGTGCACAAGGCCAATTGTTTTTTTTTATTAATTTATATTTTTATTTAAAATTTTTATATTAAACTCAATTTTGTTCGTCACAAAATTGGATATCAGAAATTTTGGGGCTGGAAATTGCTTTCGTCACTAGACTTTTACCTCGTTTAGAGGTTTTTTTTGTGGGATTAAACTCTCTATCAAATGAAAATAATTTTATAAAAATTAAGCAATTGGCTTAAAAGATCTGCTCAATTTATATTGGCTTACTATATCCTATAGCTGTCAAAGAAAAAATTAGTCAAATGTTGAATACCGCGCAATGCGAGGGCATCAAACCGTTTGCGTGTCAAGTATCTAAATGCCTGAACTCCAGGTATCCTACACTGCACGTCACTGGTAAGACGCAGTAAATTTATTTTTACTAATAGACTATTAGTAATAGTACTTTATTAGAGAAATGGCATTCGCAAGAAATTCCAATTTTAAGTTTAGTTCGAGCATTGACCTATTAAATAACACTATAAACGTAATTTGCATTTAATGCAACACTGAGCTATTGAAGCTTATCGAAATGACTTCGCAAAATCATGTACGTTTTGCTTGTCATTGGGTTAGACGCACATAGCATAAATCAATAAATGAGCTTAACAGTGCTATATTTAATATCAGGTCTGTCTCAATTCAAAATATGTGCAAAGCTTAAATCTTAAGCCATTTGGAGCGTGAGAAAATCGAGTATTTCAGTTTCCAAGGACATTTCAATAGAAAAATCGCAGATTGACCGGAGCTCGAGAACTGTTGACCAATATCTGCAAAATCCAAATATATATAGCAATCAATATAAAGGACGAAATAATGCCTTGAATTCGCGAGAAAAACGAAGTGTTAAGAATTGCATCTAATTCGACAAAGTCTCTTGCGAAAATAAAGGAATTAGCAGGTGCTAACGCCAGTTAACCGTCAGACGCACTATTTTAAAGGCAAACCATCTGTAGAGGCTTAAACTTAAAGGGAAACCACCACTAAATGATCTTCGTAGGCAAAAGACTCCAATTTGCCACAGATTTATAAATTTCGAAATTTGTTGCATTTTCTGAAATTACTTTAAGCCGCTATCACAGCCTTGATGGCAGTGACAAACAAATTTTTTTTTTATGGAAAGATTTTTTTATAATTTTTTAAATAAATGGCTATTTTTTATTACTTTTTTTTAGAAGGTTTGTCATCATTGCTCGAGAAAGTCAAACCAAAAGCTTTACTCTTTCTGAAAGCTAATGAATATATCTATAATTCATTAATACAAAGTTTAAGACTTTAACCTATAGTTTAAGAGATATCAAATGTTGAACAAATGTTGAACTAAGGAAAAGATGATTTTTTTAAAGCTTTTTCATTTTAAAATTCGAGGAAAAGTCGAAAAAAATGTATTACATTTTATTTTCTACTGACTGATCGGTCCCATGAAAGCTATATGTTATAGTGGTCCGATTCCAACCAAATTTGGACAGGTTGTATAAGATATGATACGAGATTCTTAATTTGTAAGTTTGGTACAGAAAACTTAAGAAATATAAAAGATTTTTATATTAAAGGTTGCTCATCGACCGTTTGTATCGATCATTCCTATGATATCAATTAAAAATACCGAATTCATGTGTTTGATTGAGATATCTCAAAAATAAAAAGGTTTTTTTTTATTAAAACTTGATTTTGTACCGATCGGTTCTATGACAGCTATATAATATGAACCAACTTCGGTAAGGATGCATAAGATCAACTTCAATGCATATTCTATCAGTTTAGTTAAGATATCTTAAAAAACAAAAAAGTTTTTCATAGCCAGACTTGATTTAGGACCAATCGGTCCTATGGCAGCTATATGATATAGTGGTCAGATTCGAACCAACATTGGTGTAGATGTAAAGGACAACATAGAATCCCACAAACAAAACCTCTACACGAGGTATAAGTCTAGGGACGAAAGCAATTTCTAGCCCCAAAATTTCTGATATCCAATTTTGTGACGAACAAAATTGAGTTTAATATAAAAATTTAAAAAAAAAATATAAATTAATAAAAAAAATCGAAAATTGGCATTGTACACTGTGCGCAAAAGCTTCTTTGTACATAAAAATTGTTTTTTGCCGCAGTGCCGAATGCCGAATTTCGTTGGTTTTTTTATGAATTCATATTTTTATTTAAAAAAATGCAAAATTTCACGTACTACAACAAACTTAAATTTAATAAGAATCGTTAGAGCCCTTTTGTCAGAAATCGCCAAAATGTAAGCTAAACAACTTTTTTTTACCTGGAAAATGTTACCTGAGTACTTTAGAAAATAAGTTTAGAAGTACGCCTAAAAGTCCTTAAAAACACCTTTCCAATGATATATAGAACAAATTTGAGAACCTTTTATGGTTTGGAAACTGTTTAGGTTTTAATTTAAGCGGGATGTAGCGTTTTCCTGCTAATCTAGTAGTTTTATTCAAAAAGTCATAGAACAAACATTTCTAGATTTTGGAAATGGAATAGGTCCCCTTCATAACATCTAAGCTTTTTTAGCGCTTTGATACAAACAGACAAACAAACTATTTTCACAATTAAAGAAAAAAAGAAATTACTTTATTTCGGAACAATTGATTTGGTTTTTATTTAATTTATTTCGAGCCAAAACATAAATCTTAAGACTTGGGCGCCGTATTCTCCGAACTTAAACAGATTTGAAAATGTATGGGGCTGGATGGTTTGAAATGTATACGAAGGAGGACGTCAGTACGATGAAAAAGAATCGCTGGTAGCTGCGATCCAGCTTGCTTGGAGCTAAATATCGTTGGAGTATTTAATCGCACTTTATTCTTCCATTATAGATCGGATATTCGAAAAGATCAGCGATAAAGGTGGCACCACTCATTATTAGATATCTTTGTTAACCATTTTTAGTAATAAATAAGTGGGCGGTTACAGTCGAGCACGCTCGACAGTAGTATATCCTGAGCCCAGGTACTCTTCAATAAAAGTTAATTTTCGACCAATTGTTCCTATGGCAGCTATATGATATATGAAGCCGTCATATGTACATAACTAACATTAATGCATATTCTATCAGTTTGGTTAAAATATCTCAAAAAACAAAAAACTTTTTCATACTAAAACTTAATTTTCGATGCATCGTTCCTATGGTAGCTATGTGATAAAGCAAACCGATTTTAACCAAATTTGGTCAGCATGTATGATACCAGCCCCGATACATAATCTATCAGTTTGGTTCTGATATCTTAACAAACAAAAAACATTTTCATACTAAAACTTCATTTTCGATGTAGCGTTCCTATGGCAGCTATATGATATAGTGAACCGATCCAAAAATGAAAACAAACTTGATCTGCCTATGGTATCCAGGAATCTACGTACCAAGTTCGAAGTCTCTGGCTTTTATGGTTTCTGAGATCGACGCGTTTAAACATCCGGACGGACGGACGGACTGACAGACAGACAGACATGGCTCAATCGACTCGGCTGTTGATCCTGATCAAGAATATATATACTTTAGGGAGTCTGCCACGCCCCCTTCTGCCTGTTACATACATTCTGCCAAACACATTATACCCTTTTTTGCCCATTTTGATTCTATTTTTAATCAGGCATAAATTTGCTGAGTGTCTTCGCAAAATGGTTGCTTAGATGCAGAAAAAACTTGAGGAAGATGAATAAAGCAGTGTCGCACTGGATTCAAGTAATGCAGAGCATGCTAGGAAAACAAACGGTTTAATTTTTCACGTTTTGCTAAGCGCATTCAATCTCCATTTTATCAAGTTAGATTTTAATGATGGTCCGTGGCGCACTGGTTAGAGACGCTGCTTCGGTCTTAAAATTGGGAACTCGAATACCCACTCGGGCAAATTTTTAAATTTAATTTAAAAATGAAAAACCAACAATTCAAGCATTTTCAGACGCCTATCACTGTCTTTTAACTCCCTAATCTCTAATGAAGAAAAAATTGCAAAAAAATGTTAAAGTAAAAAACAACAATAAAAAAATTGTAAATTGTTTTCCTACCGATTACACTAGACAACGGCCAAAAAATTTCAAGAACCAAACCTACTTTTTTGGATAGTTTTGGGGCCCCAGACAAACAAATTTTTTTTTTATGGAAAGATTTTTTTATAATTTTTTAAATAAATGGCTATTTTTTATTACTTTTTTTTAGAAGGTTTGTCATCATTGCTCGAGAAAGTCAAACCAAAAGCTTTACTCTTTCTGAAAGCTAATGAATGTATCTATAATTCATTAATACAAAGTTTAAGACTTTAACCTATAGTTTAAGAGATATCAAATGTTGAACAAATGTTGAACTAAGGAAAAGATGATTTTTTTAAAGCTTTTTCATTTTAAAATTCGAGGAAAAGTCGAAAAAAATGTATTACATTTTATTTTCTACTGACTGATCGGTCCCATGAAAGCTATATGTTATAGTGGTCCGATTCCAACCAAATTTGGACAGGTTGTATAAGATATGATACGAGATTCTAAATTTGTAAGTTTGGTACAGAAAACTTAAGAAATATAAAAGATTTTTATATTAAAGGTTGCTCATCGACCGTTTGTATCGATCATTCCTATGATATCAATTAAAAATACCGAATTCATGTGTTTGATTGAGATATCTCAAAAATAAAAAGGTTTTTTTTTATTAAAACTTGATTTTGTACCGATCGGTCCTATGACAGCTATATAATATGAACCAACTTCGGTAAGGATGCATAAGATCAACTTCAATGCATATTCTATCAGTTTAGTTAAGATATCTTAAAAAACAAAAAAGTTTTTCATAGCCAGACTTGATTTAGGACCAATCGGTCCTATGGCAGCTATATGATATAGTGGTCAGATTCAAACCAACATTGGTGTAGATGTAAAGGACAACATAGAATCCCACAAACAAAACCTCTACACGAGGTATAAGTCTAGGGACGAAAGCAATTTCTAGCCCCAAAATTTCTGATATCCAATTTTGTGACGAACAAAATTGAGTTTAATATAAAAATTTTTAAAAAAAAATATAAATTAATAAAAAAAATCGAAAATTGGCATTGTACACTGTGCGCAAAAAGGATGAGCTTCTTTGTACATAAAAATTGTTTTTTGCCGCAGTGTCGAATGCCAATTTTCGTTGGTTTTTTTATGAATTCATATTTTCATTTAAAAAAATGCAAAATTTCACGTACTACAACAAACTTAAATTTAATAAGAATCGTTAGAGCCCTTTTGTCAGAAATCGCCAAAATGTAAGCTAAACAACTTTTTTTCACCTGGAAAATGTTACCTGAGTACTTTAGAAAAAAAGTTTAGAAGTACGCCTAAAAGTCCTTAAAAACACCTTTCCAATGATATATAGAACAAATTTGAGAACCTTTTATGGTTTGGAAACTGTTTAGGTTTTAATTTAAGCGGGATGTAGCGTTTTCCTGCTAATCTAGTAGTTTTATTCAAAAAGTCATAGAACAAACATTTCTAGATTTTGGAAATGGAATAGGTCCCCTTCATAACATCTAAGCTTTTTTAGCGCTTTGATACAAACAGACAAACAAACTATTTTCACAATTAAAGAAAAAAAGAAATTACTTTATTTCGGAACAATTGATTTGGTTTTTATTTAATTTATTTCGAGCCAAAACATAAATCTTAAGACTTGGGCGCCGTATTCTCCGAACTTAAACAGATTTGAAAATGTATGGGGCTGGATGGTTTGAAATGTATACGAAGGAGGACGTCAGTACGATGAAAAAGAATCGCTGGTAGCTGCGATCCAGCTTGCTTGGAGCTAAATATCGTTGGAGTATTTAATCGCACTTTATTCTTCCATTATAGATCGGATATTCGAAAAGATCAGCGATAAAGGTGGCACCACTCATTATTAGATATCTTTGTTAACCATTTTTAGTAATAAATAAGTGGGCGGTTACAGTCGAGCACGCTCGACAGTAGTATATCCTGAGCCCAGGTACTCTTCAATAAAAGTTAATTTTCGACCAATTGTTCCTATGGCAGCTATATGATATATGAAGCCGTCATATGTACATAACTAACATTAATGCATATTCTATCAGTTTGGTTAAAATATCTCAAAAAACAAAAAACTTTTTCATACTAAAACTTAATTTTCGATGCATCGTTCCTATGGTAGCTATGTGATAAAGCAAACCGATTTTAACCAAATTTGGTCAGCATGTATGATACCAGCCCCGATAAACATAATCTTTTATCAGTTTGGTTCTGATATCTTAACAAACAAAAAACATTTTCATACTAAAACTTCATTTTCGATGTAGCGTTCCTATGGCAGCTATATGATATAGTGAACCGATCCAAAAATGAAAACAAACTTGATCTGCCTATGGTATCCAGGAATCTACGTACCAAGTTCGAAGTCTCTGGCTTTTATGGTTTCTGAGATCGACGCGTTTAAACATCCGGACGGATGGACGGACTGACAGACAGACAGACATGGCTCAATCGACTCGGCTGTTGATCCTGATCAAGAATATATATACTTTAGGGAGTCTGCCACGCCCCCTTCTGCCTGTTATGCATACATTCTGCCAAACACATTATACCCTTTTTTGCCCATTTTGATTCTATTTTTAATCAGGCATAAATTTGCTGAGTGTCTTCGCAAAATGGTTGCTTAGATGCAGAAAAAACTTGAGGAAGATGAATAAAGCAGTGTCGCACTGGATTCAAGTAATGCAGAGCATGCTAGGAAAACAAACGGTTTAATTTTTCACGTTTTGCTAAGCGCATTCAATCTCCATTTCATCAAGTTAGATTTTAATGATGGTCCGTGGCGCACTGGTTAGAGACGCTGCTTCGGTCTTAAAATTGGGAACTCGAATACCCACTCGGGCAAATTTTTAAATTTAATTTAAAAATGAAAAACCAACAATTCAAGCATTTTCAGACGCCTATCACTGTCTTTTAACTCCCTAATCTCTAATGAAGAAAAAATTGCAAAAAAATGTTAAAGTAAAAAACAACAATAAAAAAATTGTAAATTGTTTTCCTACCGATTACACTAGACAACGGCCAAAAAATTTCAAGAACCAAACCTACTTTTTTGGATAGTTTTGGGGCCCCAGACAAACAAATTTTTTTTTTATGGAAAGATTTTTTTATAATTTTTTAAATAAATGGCTATTTTTTATTACTTTTTTTTAGAAGGTTTGTCATCATTGCTCGAGAAAGTCAAACCAAAAGCTTTACTCTTTCTGAAAGCTAATGAATGTATCTATAATTCATTAATACAAAGTTTAAGACTTTAACCTATAGTTTAAGAGATATCAAATGTTGAACAAATGTTGAACTAAGGAAAAGATGATTTTTTTAAAGCTTTTTCATTTTAAAATTCGAGGAAAAGTCGAAAAAAATTTATTACATTTTATTTTCTACTGACTGATCGGTCCCATGAAAGCTATATGTTATAGTGGTCCGATTCCAACCAAATTTGGACAGGTTGTATAAGATATGATACGAGATTCTAAATTTGTAAGTTTGGTACAGAAAACTTAAAAAATATAAAAGATTTTTATATTAAAGGTTGCTCATCGACCGTTTGTATCGATCATTCCTATGATATCAATTAAAAATACCGAATTCATGTGTTTGATTGAGATATCTCAAAAATAAAAAGGTTTTTTTTTATTAAAACTTGATTTTGTACCGATCGGTCCTATGACAGCTATATAATATGAACCAACTTCGGTAAGGATGCATAAGATCAACTTCAATGCATATTCTATCAGTTTAGTTAAGATATCTTAAAAAACAAAAAAGTTTTTCATAGCCAGACTTGATTTAGGACCAATCGGTCCTATGGCAGCTATATGATATAGTGGTCAGATTCAAACCAACATTGGTGTAGATGTAAAGGACAACATAGAATCCCACAAACAAAACCTCTACACGAGGTATAAGTCTAGGGACGAAAGCAATTTCTAGCCCCAAAATTTCTGATATCCAATTTTGTGACGAACAAAATTGAGTTTAATATAAAAATTTTTAAAAAAAATATATAAATTAATAAAAAAAATCGAAAATTGGCATTGTACACTGTGCGCAAAAAGGATGAGCTTCTTTGTACATAAAAATTGTTTTTTGCCGCAGTGCCGAATGCCAAATTTCGTTGGTTTTTTTATGAATTCATATTTTCATTTAAAAAAATGCAAAATTTCACGTACTACAACAAACTTAAATTTAATAAGAATCGTTAGAGCCCTTTTGTCAGAAATCGCCAAAATGTAAGCTAAACAACTTTTTTTCACCTGGAAAATGTTACCTGAGTACTTTAGAAAAAAAGTTTAGAAGTACGCCTAAAAGTCCTTAAAAACACCTTTCCAATGATATATAGAACATATTTGAGAACCTTCTATGGTTTGGAAACTGTTTAGGTTTTAATTTTAGCGGGATGTAGCGTTTTCCTGCTAATCTAGTAGTTTTATTCAAAAAGTCATAGAACAAACATTTCTAGATTTTGGAAATGGAATAGGTCCCCTTCATAACATCTAAGCTTTTTTAGCGCTTTGATACAAACAGACAAACAAACTATTTTCACAATTAAAGAAAAAAAGAAATTACTTTATTTCGGAACAATTGATTTGGTTTTTATTTAATTTATTTCGAGCCAAAACATAAATCTTAAGACTTGGGCGCCGTATTCTCCGAACTTAAACAGATTTGAAAATGTATGGGGCTGGATGGTTTGAAATGTATACGAAGGAGGACGTCAGTACGATGAAAAAGAATCGCTGGTAGCTGCGAACCAGCTTGCTTGGAGCTAAATATCGTTGGAGTACTTAAGAGCACTTTATTCTTCCATTATAGAACGGATATTCGAAAAGATCAGCGATAAAGGTGGCACCACTCATTATTAGATATCTTTGTTAACCATTTTTAGTAATAAATAAGTGGGCGGTTACAGTCGAGCACGCTCGACAGTGGTATATCCTGAGCCCAGGTACTCTTCAATAAAAGTTAATTTTCGACCAATTGTTCCTATGGCAGCTATATGATATATGAAGCCGTCATATGTACATAACTAACATTAATGCATATTCTATCAGTTTGGTTAAAATATCTCAAAAAACAAAAAACTTTTTCATACTAAAACTTAATTTTCGATGCATCGTTCCTATGGTAGCTATGTGATAAAGCAAACCGATTTTAACCAAATTTGGTCAGCATGTATGATACCAGCCCCGATACATAATCTTATCAGTTTGGTTCTGATATCTTAACAAACAAAAAACATTTTCATACTAAAACTTCATTTTCGATGTAGCGTTCCTATGGCAGCTATATGATATAGTGAACCGATCCAAAAATGAAAACAAACTTGATCTGCCTATGGTATCCAGGAATCTACGTACCAAGTTCGAAGTCTCTGGCTTTTATGGTTTCTGAGATCGACGCGTTTAAACATCCGGACGGACGGACGGACTGACAGACAGACGGACATGGCTCAATCGACTCGGCTGTTGATCCTGATCAAGAATATATATACTTTAGGGAGTCTGCCACGCCCCCTTCTGCCTGTTACATACATTCTGCCAAACACATTATACCCTTTTTTGCCCATTTTGATTCTATTTTTAATCAGGCATAAATTTGCTGAGTGTCTTCGCAAAATGGTTGCTTAGATGCAGAAAAAACTTGAGGAAGATGAATAAAGCAGTGTCGCACTGGATTCAAGTAATGCAGAGCATGCTAGGAAAACAAACGGTTTAATTTTTCACGTTTTGCTAAGCGCATTCAATCTCCATTTTATCAAGTTAGATTTTAATGATGGTCCGTGGCGCACTGGTTAGAGACGCTGCTTCGGTCTTAAAATTGGGAACTCGAATACCCACTCGGGCAAATTTTTAAATTTAATTTAAAAATGAAAAACCAACAATTCAAGCATTTTCAGACGCCTATCACTGTCTTTTAACTCCCTAATCTCTAATGAAGAAAAAATTGCAAAAAAATGTTAAAGTAAAAAACAACAATAAAAAAATTGTAAATTGTTTTCCTACCGATTACACTAGACAACGGCCAAAAAATTTCAAGAACCAAACCTACTTTTTTGGATAGTTTTGGGGCCCCAGACAAACAAATTTTTTTTTTATGGAAAGATTTTTTTATAATTTTTTAAATAAATGGCTATTTTTTATTACTTTTTTTTAGAAGGTTTGTCATCATTGCTCGAGAAAGTCAAACCAAAAGCTTTACTCTTTCTGAAAGCTAATGAATGTATCTATAATTCATTAATACAAAGTTTAAGACTTTAACCTATAGTTTAAGAGATATCAAATGTTGAACAAATGTTGAACTAAGGAAAAGATGATTTTTTAAAGCTTTTTCATTTTAAAATTCGAGGAAAAGTCGAAAAAAATGTATTACATTTTATTTTCTACTGACTGATCGGTCCCATTAAAGCTATATGTTATAGTGGTCCGATTCCAACCAAATTTGGACAGGTTGTATAAGATATGATACGAGATTCTAAATTTGTAAGTTTGGTACAGAAAACTTAAAAAATATAAAAGATTTTTATATTAAAGGTTGCTCATCGACCGTTTGTATCGATCATTCCTATGATATCAATTAAAAATACCGAATTCATGTGTTTGATTGAGATATCTCAAAATAAAAAAGGTTTTTTTTTATTAAAACTTGATTTTGTACCGATCGGTCCTATGACAGCTATATAATATGAACCAACTTCGGTAAGGATGCATAAGATCACTTCAATGCATATTCTATCAGTTTAGTTAAGATATCTTAAAAAACAAAAAAGTTTTTCATAGCCAGACTTGATTTAGGACCAATCGGTCCTATGGCAGCTATATGATATAGTCGTCAGATTCGAACCAACATTGGTGTAGATGTAAAGGACAACATAGAATCCCACAAACAAAACCTCTACACGAGGTATAAGTCTAGGGACGAAAGCAATTTCTAGCCCCAAAATTTCTGACATCCAATTTTGTGACGAACAAAATTGAGTTTAATTTACAAATTTTTAAAGAAAAATATAAATTAATAAAAAAAAAAATCGAAAATTGGCATTGTTCACTGTGCGCAAAAAGGATGAGCTTCTTTGTACATAAAAATTTTTTTTATTGTTTTCATTAAAAAAGAAAAAAAAAAGAAAAAGAAAAAATGCAATAAAAAAAAAAAAAAAAAAAAAAAACAAAAAAAGAAAAAAAAAAAAAAAAAAAAAAAAAATAAAAAAAAAAAAAAAAAAAAAAAAAAACAAAAAAACAAAAAACACCAAAAACCAGAAATGCAAAATTTCACGTACTACAACAAACTTAATTTAAATAAGAATCGTTAGAGCCCTTTTGTCAGAAATCGCCAAAATGTAAGCTAAACAACTTTTTTTCACCTGGAAAATGTTACCTGAGTACTTTAGAAAAAAAGTTTAGAGGTACGCCTAAAAGTCCTTAAAAACACCTTTCCAATGATATATAGAACATATTTGAGAACCTTCTATGGTTTGGAAACTGTTTAGGTTTTTATTTTAGCGGGATGTAGCGTTTTCCCGCTAATCTAGTGGTTTTATTCAAAAAGTCATAGAACAAACATTTCTAGATTTTGGAAATAGAATAGGTCCCCTTCATAACATCTAAGCTTTTTTAGCGCTTTGATACAAACAGACAAACAAACTATTTTCACAATTAAAGAAAAAAAGAAATTACTTTATTTCGGAACAATTGATTTGGTTTTTATTTAATTTATTTCGAGCCAAAACATAAATCTTACGACTTGGGCGCCGTATTCTCCGAACTTAAACAGATTTGAAAATGTATGGGGCTGGATGGTTTGAAATGTATACGAAGGAGGACGTCAGTACGATGAAAAAGAATCGCTGGTAGCTGCGATCCAGCTTGCTTGGAGCTAAATATCGTTGGAGTACTTAAGAGCACTTTATTCTTCCATTATAGATCGGATACTCGAAGTGATCAGCAGTAAAGGTGGCACCACATTATTAGATATCTTTGTTAACCATTTTTAGTAATAAAAAATAAAAAAAAAACTTTGGAAATCAATTCTCGAATTATATTTTTAAGTTTTGTTTGCTCCGATTTGTGCCTTTTTCTTAAAAGAGCAAAAACTGACGCAACCTCGCATTAAAATGGTGATAGAAGAAGAGCGCAGTGCAATTTCATACGTTTTTTTTATGCCAGGCATCATAACACGATTTATGAAAAAAAAAAATTTATTATTTTTGGAATAAGCGCAATATAAAAAAATAAAAAAGATTGAAATTTATATTTCGAACAAAAAAAATTCTTTTTTTTTAATTTTACATGTAAAATATGCACTGAAAATATTTTTCAACTTTGAAAAGCCCTTTGACCGAAAGCCCTGAATAAACCAGTGGGCCTATTACGCAGTGTATGCATTCACTTTAAAGCCTAAGAAGTTTTTTATCAAATGCTTTTTAAATTTTTTTATATATCTCTATTGGTTCAAAAGATATGATTTTTTTACAGCAAAATCAAATCAATTAATGAAGCTATGCAGTAAGGTCTTTACACCACAGTTCAGTTCTAATTTTAAAATAAAAAATTCGTTAAAAAAAGTTTTTCTTAATTAAAAAATTGATGGTTCTAAGACTACTGGTTTAAATGCAACAAAGAATATAACTCAGCATTACTAGATCGTGTGAATGCAAAATCAAGAAACGCCCGCATATGGCAAACATTAAATCCTGTTTTATCAAGACAATGCATCATATCACAAAGCCATCTTTACGACAAAAAAAACAAGTAGGCGGTTACAGTCGAGCACGCCCGACAGTAGGATACCCTGAGCCCAAGTCCTCTACACCTAGGTTGAATTTCGACCAATTGTTCCTATGGCAGCTATATGATATAGTAGACCGATTTTAACCAAATTTGGTCAGGATGTAAAACAACAGCCCAGATGCACACTCTGTCTGTTTGGTTGTGGTATCTTAACAAACAAAAAACTTTTCAATACTAAAACTTCATTTTTGATGTACAGTTCCTATGGCAGCTATATGATATAGTTAACCGATTCTACCGAAATTTGGTCAAGATGTATAATACCAGCCCAGATGTACATTTTATCAGTTTGGTTCTGATATCTCAACAAACAAAATACTTTTCATACTAAAACTTCATTTTCGATCTACCGTTTCTATGGCAGCTATATGATATAGTTAACCGATTCTAACCAAATTTGGTCAGGATGTGTAATACCAGCCCAGATGCATATTGTATGAGTTTGGTTCTGATATCTCAACAAACACAAAACTTTTTCATACTAAAACTTCATTTTCGTTGTGTCGTTCCTATGGCAGCTATATGATATAGTGCACTGATTCAAAAATTAAAACAAACTTGATCCGCCTATGGTATCCAGGAACCTACATACCAAGTTTGAAGTCTCTAGCTTTTATGGTTTCTGAGATCGACGCGTTCAAACAGACGGACGGACGGACGGACGGACGGACGGACAGACAGACGGACATGGCTCAATCGACTCGGCTGTTGATCCTGATCAAGAATATATATAGTTTTGGGGGTCTGCCACGCCCCCTTCTGCCTGTTACATACATTCTGCCAAACACATAATACCCTTTTTTGCCCATTTTTAATGGGCTCAGGGTATAATAAAAGA